>VDFB02075321.1:192320506-192553571 GCA_007258455.2 Sequoia sempervirens
GAAATAATACAACTTGTTTATTACTAAAATTTGACCTCCTTATTATTGAGATTTGACTAACTTTGAAATTTGTGAGATCTTCCAAATAATAGAATTTGCATTATAACTCCTAGAGATCCAAAACCACTCTCAAGCATCCTAAAACTATATACATGGAATATAACTTAGAGTATAAGAAAGTGAATTTCCATATGTAAATTTCAACTTTTAATTTCTTATAATTTAAGTTATATTTCATGTATATAGTTTCCCTCAAAGATAATGAGAAGAAAGAAAAAAAAAAAGAGAAGAAAAATAAACTCAATATAGATCAAGATGCAAGCATGTTATAATTCACTCATGTTTGTCAATGCATTCACAAAACACAAAAGCCATGTCAAAAATAAGATATAACGTGTGCGCGCTATATATTGCTTTGGGAATCCCTAAGCCTTGCGATTGGTATTTTCCTTGGAATACCAACCCAAAGGCTTGAAGGGCATTCCCAATGACTAGAGACATTTTTTTGCAAATTCTACAATATTTCACATAATTGGGTTTGTGCTCACTTTTAGGACTGCACGTGGTTCAATATCGAAAAAATTAAACATTTGGTAAATGTTAGGTTCTCTCTTAGCTATCCAACGATGTAATTTTTTTCACTTTCTGGCAATGTTAAGCCTTTCATCCAATTTTGTTCTTTTTGTCTCTTTTTTGGAAAAAAATAGTGTTTGGTGTTTTTTTCATTATAAATTAACTGATCATCAAATTTTCAAATAAATTACATTTTTAGAAACTAGATTCCATTCTATAATTTTATTTTTTTTAAATCAATTAGTTTCCAAATTTTGTAGGGGTAGCACAGCCAAAATTTTGTTTTTCAGGAAGTGTCCACTTAGAGAATTAGTAAAAATTCAAATATTCATTAAGCAATTATTAGAAAAATCATGCATCAAATACATACTATTAGCTAACTTTTAACCATAGCAATTTTAAAAATACTAAAAAAATTCACCATGCTAGTGTTGTACAAGAATTTCTATGTTATGTTTTTCTGACAAAAACAACACCAATTTCTGTACATCCTTATTTTGAACCACTTAATCTCTACCATTTTCAAAATAAATTATAAGTTTAGAAAGTAGACTTAGAGCACTTTGATCCTTGCTTTTGTTCCATCAAAATTTTGAGTCTAACTAAATACTGTCAATTTCACGTCCAAGGTCAATATTTCCTAATTTCAAAACTAAAGTGGCCACTTAAGCCCCCTTTTTGGGAACCACCTTTGTACACGTACCCTATACAAAAGAGATAAGGAGTTAATTTTTTTTATATCATAGCCTAATTGAGTATATATGTACAATATATGCATTAAAAAAACATGATGTTTTACTATCAATCAAATAATAATCAACAATATATATATATATATATATATATATATATATATATATATATAAAAATTTAGGAAGAATAGTAATATATTTATATCATATTCGATAAGCATATATATACATATTTGAATGGGATTTAAAAATAAGGAACCTATGATGCTTAATATCTAAATTCAATTGAAAGCCTAAAGACTTTATTTTGTAGTTGAGTGTTCTTCATATAATAAAAGCATCAGTGCATTATTATCCTATTAAATTAAAGAGGAGATTAACCATGGTAGAACCTAGCCAATTAGTGATCTTTCCAAGTGTTTTATAAAATGGTTCAAACCATTGGGTGGGGCAATTTTTTTAAAACTTCCTATAATCCTAAAAAAAGATTAAAAATGAAGGAAGCATTGCTTAATTTTGATCCTTAGTATAGTAATATGATCCAATGAATACTAAACATTATTTATAGGAAGAATTTAATTTGGACAATTTAACCTAGATTAAATATTATGGCCTATTTGTCAATTAAATGTTTGTGCAATTGACTACATGTACCCACTTGCATATTTCTCCCTATTCCTCACTCTTAGGCAATGTGTCAACAATGAAATTATGTGCAATGTCATTTGTTGTGCAAATCACACTACCATGTTAAGAATGGTAAATTTTTAGTAGTTGATATTGAAAGAGATTATGTTACATACAAAAAATACTACTCATTCCAAAATATCTTTACCAATGTTTCCCCAAATCTTCTTTCTATGTTGTGCTCCATTTTTTATTCCCTTTCTCTTTTATCTCCTTGAATCCCTTTTATCTCTCCTTGATTCTTAGTATGAACTTCAAACACTTCCCATACTTTGAAAGTTCCATGAAGCGAAGGTTCCATCATTTCAATTAATTTGAAGTATATTTTAATTCTCCACTTACATTCTCTGCTTCAAGGATCTCAAGAAAGTTTGTTCTGTAGTGCCCCTCTGTTGTGACCTTTCCAAGTTTGTGTAAGTGTTTAATAGTGTTATTGTTGTTTAGTGTGTGATTAGGATATGCAGTTAACATAATATTTGATGGAATTTGTACTCAATTAATTAAAATAGAATTGAGTAAATAAAACTAGAAATTAAGATGAAAATTAAATAAATTAGTTTTATTAAATAATAAGTAAAGAGTTATTAATAAATAAATAAACTATTTGTTTTGTAAAAGTATTCTTTAATGATATTCGATAATAATTAATAATTCATTAGTTGTTCAAAGATCTTTATTATAATAAGGAATTTAAATAGTAGGAAGCTGAAGTGTTTTAATGCAAGGAAAGGAATTGGAAAATGGAAGTGAATAGATTATTAATTAAATAAATCGTGATAAGATTTTGGGGAAGTGTAAAAGGCAAGAGAAGCTGGAAAGAAATTGCACCTTTTGAGCATTTGGTAGTCGAAGAGAATTGGGAATTTGGCAAAATAAATTTAGCTTTGGGGGGGAAGGCGAGAGGATCCTGGATGGGAAAGGCTTGCACAAAGAAGATTGGAACCCCACGAGCAGCCAAGCGTAGATTTAGGCTTGAATGGAATTGCGAAAAGAGAAATATGAAGGTGTGAATATCTTAAGCTTTATGCTATGTTCTAGTTAAACTCAGTTGTCATCTTTCCTGCCTGAACCTTATCCTTCTTTTCAGTTCTCTCTCCCACGCACTTGAAGTTTATAGGAACTTTAAACATTTAAATAATTTCTTTGATAAGAAGTTGACTTAAATAATCTGCCTGTTTCTTCTGACAATCAATCGCAGTTGCAACACTTGAACAATAAAATAAATAATAACGCAAGTAGATGGCGATAATTCCAAATTCCTGTATTCACTTTCTAAAATACTTGGCAACTAGTCCTTGTACGGCATCTAGAGTTGAAACATTGTATAGAATTTAAGACTCTCTCAGAAATCTTTGATCACCTTTCACAGCTGCAACTTTTCGTCTTGCAAAAGTGTAGACAATTTAATAATCTCTTTGGTTTCATTGTTAACCTGTCACAGCAACTCACTTGATCATGGTAGGGTGTATAGATGTAAATAAACTCACTAATTTTATTATCAAATCCCAAATGTTATCCACAAAACTGAAGGAAAATGGCTTCTCACATTTTTTGTAACCGTAGCCATCTCAACTTGGAGGAAGCTTGGTTCGTGTGTCTTCTCTGATGCCGTCAACGAGCAGATTGTTCAAGTCAAGAAATTGAGGACCAATGAGCAGATTATTTAATTCTCTTGGTCTGCACAATGTTTCACGCCTTTTCCAATTACCTCCGTTCAGTCGAAGCTGAGAGAAATTGATGTTATTGGATACAGTGTTTAGATGAGCTCCTTCGCATAGTCTGGTAATCTAAATTTATTTAATCTCCCTGATACTGTTGGCAACCTATCACCGCTGCAACATTTATACTTAGGAGAGTGTTCAAATTTAAATAACCTCCCTGAAAGCATTGGCGACCCATCTCAGCTGCAACGCCTAAAATTCTTTTTTCTGATATTCTTGGCAATCTGCCACTGGTGCAACATTTAGAATTGAGGCGTTGTACAGATTTAAATAGCCTCCCTGAAACCATTGCCCCTTTTTCAGTTGCAAATTTTAGACTTGCATGGGTGTAGTAAATTAAATATTTTCTCTGATTTCTTTTGTCAACTGTCTCAGCTGCGTACCTGAGCATGATAGGAAGTTTAAAGGTTTAATTAATCTTTCTGATTTTATTGTTAACCTGTCTCAGCTTTTTATTCAAATTAGTATGAGAATTTGGATCCAAATTAGTAGAACTTTTCAATAAGAAAATTAGAAATTACTCTCCTTTGAGTAACCAGAGACTCTTCCTTAATTGTTGCATTATCATAAGTTAGTCTCCTTGGTGTTGTATGTTTGGCATTTGGTATTCTATCTTCATATGGATAGGTATGTAAATATACCCACATTATGAAGGTAAAATGTCGAAGCAAGGTATTTAGTGAAGTTATGGCTCTTGTAGGATGAGATTTTAAATCACTTAGCTACATTAGTTATATTTTAGAATGAATAAACATATATTATTATAATTTGTAATGCCATTTAGTAGGAAGGACAGTTGGTTTAACTCGTTGCTTTTGATTAGTTTCTCTTAGAATAACGAAAACCCATTATGAATTAATGAAGGCATTTACTTTCTAGAATATTGAGTTCATAGTACTCCCTTATAATGGAAGTGTAGAATTAAGAGAATAATAATTCAATTTAGGAGTTTTAGATTAAATGTTGGGAATTGCGAACTCAAGTAGGTGTTATATATATATATGAATGCTTGTTCTTAAATTATGAGAAATGTTTAGTATGTTCTAGTATTTAATTAAGGATGTAGTTAATGGATTTTAAAATTAGTAGAAATAAAAGAAAATTGATTTTTAATTTATATGTAGTCAAAGAAGAATTTATTTAATAGATAAAATAGAGTAGAAATGTATAGGTGGTTGAATTCCTTATAATTCTAAATGTTGTATCGCATTTGTACTGAACTCTTAAATAATACAATTGTATATCTTTTACCATGGTTAAGTATTGTAGTAAACTCGGTTGACCTAATTATGGTAGTTTTATAAACTTAAGTCAATGAAACAAATTGTTCCTTGAATTGAGTTTTCATTTTTAATTATTTCTTTTGGATTGTTAGTTAGTGGATATCTTTATGACAATTTGAGTTTCTATTAAATGAGGTTCTTATATGGACGGTTATTTAGAATCTTGAAATTGTAATTGTTTTGGTTGTTGAGTAGGTTGGTATCTTTTAATTGAGAATGTGATTAGATAATTGTTGTCATTGTCATATTTCTGATTTTATGAATGTAATTTCGTACCAATCTAAGGGATTCTTGTGAGAAGAAAATTGAGGTCTCCCGTGGAATACCTAGTTGGTGGCTTTAGGTTTTGTTAAGTGATTTTGTTGTATTAAAGGTTGATTTTCTCTTTTGCGTTTCCCTATTTGAGGTGACACCATTGTTGATTTGTGATTAGTGTCCTATGGCTTAAAAACATCATATTATACCTTCACTTCACAATATTGTAAAGGTTGGAAATGATTGATCTTTAAAATAATGTTCTTTATAGATTGTTTCAAGTTATTTCTTATTAGATGAATGGATATCTTGTATTTGAATGTGTGGTTTTATGGATTGTGTGATAGATCCTTTCGATGTGACTTTTCGTGAGTTGATTTTGAGTTGGAGATTTCTCTCATTTAATTTATGTTGCTATTCGTTGGGAACCCATATGTTTTCTTTTGTTCTTTACCCTAAGTGGTAAATCGGTTAATGTTATCATTGTCATGATTGATGGTTCTGCTTGAGTTGTTAATGAGTCAAATTTGAAAATTTCTTTGAGTTATGGGTATTCCGAGAGGAGAAACTAGAGGTTTCCCTTGGATTTCTGATTTAGTCCATATTGAAGTTGTTGATGTTGTTTGAATGGATTTGTTGATCTTATTTTGGTTTATGCACTCATTACATTTGTATTGAAAATAGTTCTTGTTGCCTTGTAATTATTGTTGTCAGTTCCCTAGTGTACACTTTATGAGAATCTTCCAGAGGTTTATTTGTTATTGTTGGTTAATGTTCCTCCTGTTATGTGCCCTTGTAGTGGCAAGTGTTTTGGTATCATTATTTTTGAAAAGGGTTGTACAGGAATTGTTGAGACTTTGATTATGTATTTATAGCGAGATGGGTAATGCCTCGCATTTTTCTCTATTGTGATCTGATGTTCTTATTATGATGGTACAACCCTTGGTTTCTTGGTTGTTATGTTGTTGGGTCTCTAGGGAGAGTGGCTCCTCATGGGGGCCGGCACCCCGCGTAAGGGGAAGAGCACAGGAGAACCCACAAGTGAGTTGGTAATCAAGTGAAAACCTAATAATTAACTTAGGAGGGTTGGGTAGTAATATCATAATAAGATTTAAAAAAAATGGATGCCTCATCTCCATTAGTGCTTCCGCAGACTAATGGAAGGCTGAGAAGGCCATGGTTGGCAAGGTCGTAACCTCGTCCTCATGAGAGGTTATCGGCTCCACATGAGCTACCCTATGGTGCCAGCGCCTCAAGTAGGAGGAAGGGCCAGGAGATCCATAGATGGGGGCCGGTGCCTCAATTTGGAGGAAGGGCTAGGAGAACCCATGTAGGCTATGTGATGACACTCTTCCCTAGTTGCCCATTTGTTTTACTTTATTGTGTTCCTCTGGAAGTAGGTTATGGGAGTTGGTTTAGATTGTTGTTTTAAATTGATTTAAATTGAATTATGATTATTTTTTTAATCCATCTTTAGTATGTTTTGCGGTCTTGTATGATCTCATTTATATTTGATTTACGATCTTGTATCTTATGATACTGTGATATGATGTTATTGTGTTGTTTAATTGCAATTTGGAATTGTATTATGTTTATTAATTCAGTTGATTTGGAAGTGTTTCATGATCATCCTTTGGTTACTTGTTACTAGTCATTGCTTTGATTTATGTGATGAGAGGTATGATTTTAGTTATTTTAATGACTCTTGGTTGTTGTTGATTATGTCTTTGTAATCCTTGAGTTTTATGATACTTTTGTATGTTGTGGAGTCTTGTGGTTTCCGTGTTTGGATGTTCTGGGTTGATGACTCTTCTTGTCAGCTCCTAGCACGGGGGGTGGGTCTTTGGACTCACATGGTCGGGTGGAACATGCTAAGCACCCCATTGGGTCCCCAGTCGAGGATCGAGAGGTGCGGATTGGTACGGATGCAACGACTCCAGAGCTGTACTTGTCTTGGAGCCAGTTATGATGCTTTGTATTCATCTCTTCTTCTTTATCATGATTCTTGTTGTATGGTTTCCATTCATGGTTTGGAAACACTTTTGTATCATTGTACTTCTTAAACTTTGTACTGCAATGTAATGTTAAACCTGATGTGGTTATTGGCCATGGCAGTTATTATTCATTGTGTTGAGTTAATTATGTATATGTTGTATTTTCTCAGATGGTTTCTTATCAATGATTTTCATGTATGTGTTATATTTGTTAATGTTTAATTTATTATGGATTATATCTTTGGATTTTATTCTTTATTTTCATTGTGTGGATCTCAGTCTCGTAATGACTCCTCGTGTACCCCAAGGGATGTATGTGCTAATGAGTCTATTTAAATGAAATTCATGTTATGATTTAATGTGTATTACATGTATGTTATGTTTACCTTAAAAAAAAAAATTTAAAAAAAAAATTGTGCTGTGATTATTGTTTAATAGTCCTTTGGGGTTCACACGATGGGGCATTACATGTTCACTTATGCATTAATTCCATCTGCCTTATATTTATTATCAGCCAACTTCCATCATGATACTAGGTTATATTCAAATATATATGTATATATAAATATGCATATATAATCATTCACCTTATACATATAAGTATAATATTATATTGTATAAATTAGTTTAATCCTTACATTTTATAAGGAAAACTAGATAAGCTTAGCCATTTTTCTAAAATCATGCATATATACATATATAGGTGTATATAAATTCATACTAGATTATATATAGTTTTGATCCACATAAAAATTTATTTCAAAGAATCTATTTTACATACATGGAATAATGCTTTCTAACAACAACATGATTATGTTTTCAACATTATTATTTTTAATGAAACATGTGGAGTATACATCAGTATGTAGATAAAGAAATTTAGATAGTATTTTAAAATCATGAATTATGTAAACAATAATAACTAGTACACCATTGTAAAACATCTCAAAATAATATAGACAATCATTATAATCAATTTAAATTATGTGAGTTTTTGTTCTCAATCTCTTGATGGAATCGGTATTTACTTTTCTATATGATTCCCTCTCTAGTTATGCTCTTTGTCCTCAGTTGGGAGGGGGGAAAAAAATCTCCTACATCTACCTAATCAAACAAATGAGGTAGTTAGTCAAATATATATATAGAGAGAGAACATAATATACAAAATTTATTTATTTTTAATATAATTATATTTCATATTGATATCAACTAAAAAACATCAAACTTATTTAAGATTAATTAATCATCATATCTCAATTATTTATAATTCAAGTTTACAACATTGTAATCAAATGCAAAAAAAAACATAAAATACTTTAAATAGCTAAAAAGTGAGATGTGACATAAATGACTCACATGTAACTTCCTCACTATGAATCCTCGTTGTCCTAAATATCTTAGGAGATTACTCTTAATCAAGGGGGTTCACCCTATTTATGGTGCATTTTTAGTATGATAGATAGTTTTCCATTAGTTAGTAATTTTTTTTTTAAATCATATTAGACTCTCCCATCCTCAATTACTTTTATTATACAAATGGATAGGCTATTCTACATCTTTTTTATTTCCTTTTTTTTAAGTAATATTCCCTCCTTTTAATTTTGAAATCATTGAGCTTCCTTATGAATTCCTATATATTTTTTCCTAATAATTTTTTATTTATTATACACAGTGTTCAATAGGTTTAAATTTTATAATGGAATTAGTAAACCCTCAAGTAGATCATTAATTTTAACCTTTTTTTGATGAAGGGATACACCATCTAGCACTCACACATATGAAGAAAATGAGTATTAATATAGAAAATAGAGGAAGTGAAACAACCTACTTTTGATTTCTTTAGGAAAATGGATGTATAGATTAAAAAATACTATGCTACAACCACATGGGCTTGATTCACTACAAAAAAAATCAATTCTCTAAAAAAAATCTATAATTCAAAGCCAAAATTTGCACTAATGGAGATGTCTTTTATAACCTCCATTCACCCCTTTATTTGGCACCAATAACCTATTAAATGCCTAGAATACTAAGAGGAGGGTGAGCCAATATTCTTTGAAACCACATAAACATATATTTGATACATTTCATTCAAATTGTAAAAATGGAAGGAGACAATTAAAGCATGCATCACATCACATAGCACAAGAACACTAGATTTACATGGAAAACCTAAGAGGGGAAAACCATGGTGAGGATTAGATCACAATATATTATAACTGATTGCAAGATATTATAGAAAGATCGACTTAAAAGTGGACTCATTTTCTAGATGACTAAGTATCAAGAGAATAAGAGAGAAAGAGGAAAGGGTGACTCACTTCCAATATTTGAACTAACACAGTTCATCTACAATATCTTAGAGTCAGTTCCACTAAAGCTCAATATACTGACTTAACACACTTCATGTTCCTCGACACTTACACCCACTCAACTCTTCTTCACATCACATTCACATACTTTTCTTAGGAATTCACATTATAATTTCTCAATAGTATAAACATTTGCAAACACCTATAGCATCTATTAGGTTGGCCTAATTAAATGAAACATGTAATACATCAATTAGGTTGGCCTAATTAGATGAAACATGTAATAAAAAAATCGGTCGTTTCAAGATCCAACTATAAATTCCTCACAACATAAACCAAAACTTGTAATATATCAAAATAGGTTGAAACGGACCTATAATTACTCCCTTAAGTTCTCTCAATTCATAATTTAACTCTAAACAACCCTAAACTATTAAGGTCTACACTAGATAGCGAAGAGTGGTAACATGAATTTTTTTTTCATCCATAACACATGTGTATCACTAAACACTTCCCACTTGGAGCATAGACACTTCTAACACTTGTAAGAACTTTGTCAAAATTGCATAGAAAAATACTCATCTATGATGGCATGTGGAGCATTCTAATCATGTACTCAACATCATTAACACTATCACTATCAAGTTTAGTACTTTGTCAACTATTTTATTGACAGGTAAGGATATAAACATATAAAAAAATGGATTTCGATTTCTCTTATATACTCCAAAATTACCTTAGAACCACATAACCTAATTTTGCATGGTGGAGTGATGCAGAGCTCAAAACTAGTTCACAATACACTAAAAATTGCACTCTAGGACTTAGACAAATATCAACACATCTATTCTATTTCGGATCAAAAACCTCACACTTTTATAATGGATTTCCATCACTACAATCACTCACACTCATAAAAAAAATAGTACATAAATGTTGAAATGAGTTAGAACACCATATATGCTCATGCTCTTGGTTGCCCACAATCTCATCAATGATAACTAAACTTCCAACAATCTCCCTCATTGTCATTGATAGAAACATTCCCAAAATTATTGTCTACATATTCTCCAAAATACCCTCCAACCAACTATTTTCTCAACTACTCTCCCCCTTTGACATCAATGGAAAAGGGAAAATCATTCAAGCATATATACTTACTCCCCATGACTAATATATATATTGTAGTGCCCCTCCATTCTCATCGTAGATGTGCAAGTAGTTAGCCTTGGAAATCAGAGGTGAATGGAAAATAATAGGGATAATTAAAAGTATGTGCTAACGATGTTAAGTAGTTGATCTTTTTTATGATACAATATATGATGTTAGATGCATTATTCTAATCAATATGTGATTATTTTATCATGATCATTATGTGATTATCACTCTGATTGTTATTTAACTGATTGTTATGAGTTGATGGCTTACGAGTTGATGTGGTTACATTTTTGTTATGTTTGGGTGAAAGGGAAAGTTGTCACATTACTCACTTGTGAGTACCTTGCTACACTATGAATTCCTTTCATAGTGTGTCTAATTGTATGAATTTGTATATGTTTCACCATTTTGTGTGTTGCAAGTTGTAGGTATTAGGCATCGACTCCACCTGAATTGGTTGGTTTGAGTATGCCTTAAACCCAATGGAACAGTTGATCAGAGATAGCATTTGGTCTCCTACCTTATCCATCATCCTTGAAGAGGGTGAGTATCCGAGTCGATACCTTGTCAGTTATGTAATTAGTCTGTGTCATTTGAAGTTCTTTTACACTGGTTGGTGGTCAGGTATTTGTTTAGCATTTGGTTGTTTAATTTAAAACTTGGTATGAAAAATGAGGTTTTGATGATTTGATGTATTAAAATAAATTATTAAGAAAAAAGGACATACATTTGATTAAAAAAATATAAATGTAAATGGATATAATAATAGTCAATAATAAAATAAAATAAATAGATAATAATATAATCAATAAATCACAATGCAATGCCACAGTTAATAATTGATAAATTGGTCAGTAAATAGAATTATATTTAGGTTAGGAAATTATTATTAATTATGAAGATATGTCTGGCATTGATAATATAATTACTTGTACTAAATAATGCATTAATATGTTAGTTTTTAAGGAAGATCTAAATATAGGTTACTACATGTAACGGTTTTGTAACCACTGTGCATTGGGTAAATGCAATCCATATTTGAAGATTCTTTGCAACTAAGACCTCTATATATGGATTTGTCTATTAGAACTCTCAAATTTTGCAAATTTGAAGTGCCCATTTCAAAAAAAATTATTTGCCCATGTAGAAGTGCACTTGGAAAATCTACCTAAGTGACCAACTTTGGAGGGTCATAATTTGAGGCCAGTTGATTTTCAAGCCAAACCCATTTGTGGACCAACTCATGTGACATATGTAAGTGTTCATGTCAATTTTTAGCTTCCCATGATGATTTTTGATAGGGTTTTGAAAGGCGAAGCTGAAGGGTTTTGGTACTTTTTTGTTGTTTGCAAATTTTCAATTTTGCAAAGTAGCCTCTTATTTGAGCTTGTATTTTGTAACTGGATGACTATCAAGTCAAAATGATTGTTGCTCTCCATTCTCCATACCTGAATTTTCTCCCATGTTAGGTTTCAAAGTCTCATGGCTGATTTTCTATTTTTACTAGGTCAAAAGCAAATGCAATTTGCTTAGTTTTGCACTTGCATTTTTAGAAGCCTTTTGGAGAGGGAAACTTCAACCTTCAATATCTTTTGATGAATGATGATTCAAGAAAATTTCTCTTGTACACGTGCTCACTATACCAAAATGATCTACTATGTCCAATGGCATCTTGTTGGGAGTTGATTTGGTATTGTTACAAAATGGCGACTTTGGTGAGTTTTAATTAGTTTTGAATAGGCTATTGCAGAAAGTTCAACTGAACAACTTTGACAATGAATATCTTTCACCTTGTGATCTGTTTCTTTGAGTTATCTATTGCACTCCATTATTCAGACCAATTTCTACATTCCTACAAGTTTTCATTGCTCTAGGAGGTCATTTGACCAATTTCCCAGAGTGATTCTGGAGCCAACTTGACCAGTTGTTCTCATTCCTCGAATGTGCTAGAAAGTAGATTCTAGCAATAACCTAGTTTTCCATTTCACTTTAAGAACACCCAGAAGTTGTGCTAGGATAATTCAAGTCAAAACTTGTTTGAAAACAAACAAAAAAAATTTGTCGGGCCCACAAGGGGACCCAACATGTGTCACATAGCTAGTCGAGGCTTCTCACTTTTCAATGTCACAAGTTCCTTCCAATGTAAAATGAAGAAGGTGATATTTCACTTTCATGCCACCATGGAACAAAGTCACAACACCATTTAATCTTGTCAAGTTTTTTGAGCTCAATGGGATATTATGGAAGCTTATAGGTCTATGTCTTTGGTGAGATTAGTGTTCCAATATATGTTGTGCAAATGAAATTGTTTAGATGAAAGGCTCCATAACATGCTTCAGGGATTGTCAATATGTTCCAGATTTATAATGAGCGAATGCCACATTAATAGGTTTTGAACTTTGGATATTATGTTAATGCATTCATTCACTTGGATAAGAGGCCTTGTAAGAGGATGACAATGACATATAAAAGAGGTTAATGTCTTTAAAAAACTTGATAGGCTCAATTAGCTTAGCTTTGCACTCAGATGCACATATTTGGTCGATACAGTGGGTATGAAGAAAATATACATATTCAAAACCTTTGCAGCTTTATGAAGAAGCATTCGTTGGGGATTTTATAGTCATGGTGCAGGCTTAGAACCTGAACAAAATACAAATTAATTAATTGAAGAAGGCTTCAAAGTGGGAATGGTCTGAGGATTGCATTAGGCATGACCAACACAAGAAGGTAAAGATTTGAAGTTAGGGCAGCCATGCCAGGGAGGATTGCGCCCAATTAGACATGTATGAGATTTTTTGAAGCACAAACAGGGCATGTGTCCTGTGTGATGGATTATCTTTTAAATGTGAACCATCATGGGGTGCCACAGTGATTGCTACGTAGGAACCAAATGTATATGTTGAAAATTCTTTAGAGACTTTAAACAAGCATATTTGGTAGCTGTAAAAAGCTATGCTCCAAACCATTTCTTCCTTCCTTCCCATGCTATGGTGAAAAGGATTTAGAAGCTTTCAAGCAAATGCTTAGTGAATAAAGGAAGTTTGTTTGTTTCCTGGGCACCTACAATGAGAATCTATTGCAGTGGTTTGCATCGAATGCCCCCATAAGTCAAAGACAACTCAGGTGTGAAAAAGAGAAGACAAAGCCCCCAAAATAAGCTTGATTCTAGGGAATGCCATCACTATAGAGTACACATGAAGTGGGTTTGTTGAAAATCCCTCAAAACCAACCTTGAGCGAATGCAGTGGGTAGATGTATTGTCATTTTTTTCTTTCCCGCACTAGAGAAAGGGAGTAATGTGCACATAGATGGATGAGTGCTTCTTAGGTGTTAGAACTAGTTTCTTTGAAATGATGCTCTAAACCACTAGTTACCTCTCCATTAGCAGAAGCTAGTGCAATAAAATAGATTGTCTTTGTTAAATGTTGTTCCATGGGACACCAAAATTTCTGCATACCATGAGTGTAGCAGTATAGAAAAGATGATTTGTTGAAAATATCTTTGAAACTTCAAGCGAATGTAACTGGCTGCTATATTGCCATTATCTTCCCTACCCATGTGAGAAAAAATGGGATCCAATCGCTATTCAAAATGGAAATCCATCAAAGTGGAGGCATTGAAAAGGCTCTAGAAGCTTTTAACTAAATGCATTTGGTAGGCACACCATGAATGTTGCCATGTATCAGATGAATTTGTTGAAAATGTCTTAGCAGCTATAAAGAAAACGCAGTTGGCATGTATGAAGCTTGACACATCAAGTGAATGGGAGAGGGGATAGATGGATGCCATAGAGCAATGTGGGAAACCTTGAAATGTCTACCTTGTAGATGAGGGCGACCCTTGCAATGAATATGTATCAAGAATATTTGAATGAAATTTTCCACCATGCCAAAGCAACAGAGACTCCAATGTGGGAATGTAATGGGCAGATGATATGTCACATAGAATAGATCGAAGGATTTATGTTCATTGAATCTATGGGGGGCGCCTTTCAAAATCAAAGAAAGAAAAACTCATCAAGTGCTTTGTACGCACCTAGCAATATGGAGCAGAATGAAATAAAAAATCCAGATATCAAGTTTATACACTAGCACCATGGAGGTCAATGCAAGATTTTTTACCTTGATGGTAGGTGTTTGTTTCAACACTTTCATGGAGCCAAGATCAGAGCGGTTTGTGAGAATTTGTAGTGTGGAAGTGTTAATGTTGCAAATTGTGATGGTGCCATTCAACAAACTAAAGAGGAACGCATTAAGAGAAATTAGGGAAAAATAGGATAAGCATTAAGAGAAATTAGGGAAAAATAGGATAAGCAAAGAGATCAATGGAGGAGAATTGAGGTGAAAATGCAGCAAGATCTTCACCATTCCCCACTAGCTCGTAGTCCAAAGTTGCTTGTTCGTTAATGTCATGGGATGGGCAAGAGGAAGCCACGTGGCATAGGTGGACCCAAGACATGTTGAATGCACAGGTAAAGAGTTTTAGATGAGCCTGATGGTTTAATGTTTTAAGTATTCTTATTTGATTTTAACGAAAGAAAAACATTTGAAGTGACCTCCAGGGACGGACCAGTGCTTCACCTCTGTGAGCATCACCTAGATGCAATGAGTGCTAAGTGGACCATTCGATATCATGAGAGATGGGTTCTTGTTGAACCACTACTCATGAAACATGGGTCAATGAGTTTGACTCGAAACTACACGGTTGAATCCTGATAGCAATATCATAATTTGACACGCTGTGGAAAAATACCTCCTACTTATCAATTGATGAGCTAAAGGGCTCTATTATGAATGGTTCATAAGGCACAACACTTGCTGAAGGTTTTGCAAATGGGGTAACAACTCAAGCGGGCTTAACCTTGGAGAAAACTCCCTGGTTAAGCGCGCTTGAGCTGGAGCAGTATGGGATGGGTGACCTCCGGGGACGGACCAGTGCTTCACCTCTGTGAGCATCACCTAGATGCAATGAGTGCTAAGTGGACCATTCGATATCATGAGAGATGGGTTCTTGTTGAACCACTACTCATGAAACATGGGTCAATGAGTTTGACTCGAAACTACACAGTTGAATCCTGATAGCAATATCATAATTTGACATGCTGTGGAAAAATACCTCCTACTTATCAACTTTAAGTATTTCCCGTGATAAAGTTTTAAAAGGTCTTGGATGGGCCCAACATAATATTTTGCCCACATATTTTAAAATAGTAAATCTTGACTTAAAAGAGTATGTGCTCTGTAAATTGAAAGGGTTGAAATATTTTAAATATGATAAAGGGGCACGACTGAACAATATTGCATTTAAAATGTTTTCATTTTAAATGAAATATCTCGATGCTAGAAGTAAAATGAGTAAAATATTTTTGGCCTAAGGATATTTTTCTAAAGTATGTGTAGCATGGGTAAAATCTTTATTTTCCCAATAAGTTTTTAAAAAGTTTTCACTTTTGTAAAGTGAAATAAAATATTATGGGAAAATATCTTAATGGTAAAGTGAAGAATGCACATGAGTAATGTGAAATGGAGTGAACAATATTTGTTGGAGCAAAGTAAATATTTTACTTAGTAAGTGAAATGTATTCACTAAAATTCAAATGGGTGAAATTAAATCTTGTCATGGAGATTCTACATAAGAAAAATATTTTAAGAAAAGTGTTTAAAATATTATGTGCAGAGGAAAAACTGGTAAATATAGAGATATGAAGCTTTCATAGAGGGCAGAGATATTTTTCAGTTGCTGGGTAAATTGGAGATTCTCCACATGGTTAAATTTTCTATTGATGAATAACTTGGAGCAAAGGAAGAATTGAGAAGGAAATTTTATTGGAAGGAGAGAGGAGAGATGCTTTGCATTTTTCTAATTGATGGTGGATGAAGCTACCAGATGTCTTCAATGGATCAACTTTTGGAGCCTTCTATTCTACTATATTTAGTAGTTTTCCTCAGGTAATCTACTTTGAATTCTATGAGTTATTTTAAATGTGTATGAAACTTTCCTTAACTTCACCTTGTTGGCATCGTGCATACTCATAGTGGCTTAGTAAAGGGAGATTTTGGATATAACAAAGGTGGGTTATAATTCTTTTAATCTAATTGTAGATTTTTCCTTGTGTCTAAGCCATTTTATCAATTTTGTTAAATATCCTATTTAAAAAAATTTGTGTATGAGTGTAATATTTTTATAATTATGTTGTGACACAATAGAATATCATTAGCATAAAGATATAGGAAACACAATTTAAATGATAAAGGATTTCTTATGTTTCTTTTTAAAATAACTTTAAGGAGTTTTTTTGTAGATTCTTGTTCTTTAATTTTAATCTCTTTCCTACAAGAATTAACAATATAGTAGTAAGGAAATCATGGTATTATTGCCTTAAAAATAATTTAAAGAAATTATAAATATATATTCTTATTTGTTAAATACTTTATAAAGGATCATGGGAAATATTAGAATCATGTTGTAAATTTTTTATTCTTTTATTCGTTAAATTTTAGTATAAGTGACAGTTTGTTAATTCAAGGTTAACCTCTAGACTATATCCACATTGTTTTAGAACCCCAAGGAGTGAGAATGCTAAGAATTTTTAAACAAAAAGCTAGATTGTTAAATTTAAACTTAGTCATACTTATCTTTCGTTTATAAATTTACCATTGATAGAAGTTTATAATACATCGACTACTTTGAACTGAATATGTATATTCAATGGTTGAAATTTTAATATTGAGTTATGCTTGTATTTTATTGAATACATTACATCTTGTAAATTTGTTTATCATGTTTCCTATTGGTAATTCAAATGCACACAAAATTTGTTGAATTAATATATATTGGTGGAATTCAAACATTATAAATATGTATGCATATTTATTTATGTATGTATATTTATTTACCACTTTGTCATTTGATTTATTATTTTGAAAAAAAAATTTAATTATATTATATATGTTTATATATGTATATGTATATATGCATATATTTATGGTATTAGAGTTAAAATATATATATATTTTTTATCTTTACAATTAAATGATTGTGTTAGATAAATGAGTTGGGAATTAATAAGGGAAAATTGATTTATTTATAATTAGTTAAATGGAGGAAATTGAGGTGAGTGTTAGTCTAAATAAATAAATTAGTTTATCTTTTAAATTCTCTTTTTCCTTCTTGGTCATTTAATAGTTAGTTTGCTAATGCATGAAGATTCCATGGTTGTAATGTTTACTTGTTGTTCTATATTAGATAATGCACTCGATTAATGAAGTTGGGGTGTTTGTCTAGCTATTGTTCGATGTGGGAGTCTTTTTTCCAAATGGATTAAGGTTGGATTCCAGAGGTTATGAGGGAGTATCTTGAATGTTTAGGTTATATGTTTGTTTCACTTGGAAGTGGTTGTTAATGTTTTGATTTGTGTGTGAGAGGGTCAATGCCTTGCACTAATTTTGGATTCTTTTGATTGTGATATGTGTGTGAGAGGGTCAATGCCTTGCACCATGTTAGGATTCATGTGATTTTGTTATGTTGCAAGATGGTGAATTCCTTGCTTGTTGTGTAGAGTCTTCTAGTTGCAATTAGGGGGAGTGGCTCTCAATGGTGGCCGACATCTAATGAGAGAGTATCAGGACAACCCATTGGATAGTTTCTTAATCCAATAATAACTTTAAAAGGAATTTTTGGGAAAAGGTATATTTCACATTAAATAAGATAATTGGATGCCTCACCCATGCCTATATTGCTATTTTAGGCTAAGGATGGGTTGAGAAGGCTTGGTTGGTAAAATCAACTTCATTTTCCTTGCAAAAGGAATGTTGGTTCCACATATATCACCCTATGGGGTTGGTGTCTAGTGAGAGACTATCAGGACAACCATAGATGGGGGTTAGTGTCTAGTGAGAGATTTTTAGGACAAACCATTCTAGGACAATGTGATCACACTCTTCCTTGCTACAGTCTATCATTCCCTAGTTATGTTTTTCCCTTCTATGGTGTGAATGCCTCTAAAAGAGATGCATGTATTGTATGTGATGTTAATGTTGTTGCAGTGTTGTGTTGGAGTCATTTTTATCCCATATTTATGTTAGCCCATCTCCATTGGGTTTCCCTTGCTATGGTTCATGTTTGTGGTGGCTGCTTGTGGTGATGTGGGCTTCTGCATTTGTTCCTATTTGAGTGGAATAGCTTCATGTACTACTACTATATTGAAATCAATTGTAACATATAATGTAACTTTGAGGTAGAGTCTCCCCAATTAATCTCTAGGAGACATTGATGTAAAGATGTATTGATGTTATTATTTTTTGAACTCTCTCATGTAATCGATAATGTAAAAGATGTTATTGTATGTGTTAGTTAGTTGGATTAATTATGAATGGTATCTATGAATTACATGTTATGGTTATTTTATATTGATTATTCAATTAAGTGTGATAGATTAAATAGAATTTCATATTATTAACATGAATCTTGTTTAATGTGATGATTTATAGTCCTTACTAGCTTAGTTAATGAGAATCAAATAGCGCAATCACGGACCTTAGAGGATTTAGGTTAGAATTTAAGTTATTAGTTCTTTTCAACCTTGTATTTATTGCACTTCAAAAAAAATCGTTCCATTTTTAGGCGTATTGTGTGTTGTCATCTAGGGTTTTCGGGTAGGGAGTTACACATGGTACCAGAGAAAAGGTTCATACATTGGGCACACTAGATGCATATGATCCAATTTTTTTATCCTTGTTTCATGTAATCTTGTGATTATTTTTTGTCCCCTCTATCATTCTCATTTAGCAACCGAAGATTTTTCCTTTGGTAGTGTTGGTCCAATAGTGTAGTAAATTGGTGGAACCCTTGGTGTAGTATGCAATGCACCAATATTCTTTCTATTGGGGATGCACTATGGACCCTTGTGTAGCCTTGTGAAGTGACTTATGGTGAAGTGAATTTGTGTGTGTATGTAGAGAATGTGTGTATAATCTAAAATTTTGTGCTGATGAGGTGATAAATTCTGTTTTCATGCCTGTGAAAGGTGCAAAATCATGGTATTTTACTAAATTTATTGTGAGATTTACTATTGTATAATGAATAAAGTAGAATATTTAATGTGTAAATGATGGATATTTGATGGAAAATGTGTGTTTTGTGTGTACAAATATGTAGTGTTTTGTGAAAGTGTGGCATTTTGATGTAGCAAATTAGCTTAGTGTACTACATGTCATTAGATGCATTGTTATGATTAGCATGTAATTATTCTAACATGTAGTGGATGGTTTTCGAGATGGTTTGATTACTAAGTGTTGTGCTTAGATGTTTCTTGGTGAAGGGGAAACAGTGTCGGGTCACTCACTTGTGAGTGCCCTATGATGCTATGACTTTTCTCTCACGGTGTTTTTTATTGTATGACTATGTACATGCTTGATTGTGTGGTTTGTTGTAGGTTGCAGGTACCAGGTATTGACTCCACCTAAATTTCCAAGTTTGAGCATGCCTTAGACCTAATGGAAACTATTGAATGGAGGTAGCATATGGTTCCAAATTTTAGCCATCATCCTTAGAGAGGATGAGTTTTTGAGTCGATACCCTGTTAGTTATGAAGTTAGTATGAGTTGTTTGAAGCTTTTCTTGTACTCGGTCAGGTATTTGTTTGATATTGGTTTGCTTGATGGTTCGATGTTCTTGTATTTTCAAATGTTTTATTCTAACCTTGTGACTCCCAAGAGTAAGTAAGATCTTAGGGGGGGAGGATATAGGGCCCATACGTGTTTCATCTTGGTTTTTCATTATGATTTGGTTCATCTCTTTTGTCACAATATTGTCCTCCATTTCGTTGTGTTATTTGGTACTACTTAGTATGTTGTGTATTTGATTTAAGTTGTGCTAATTATTACTTGATTAATTATTATGTTAAAATAAAGATGATAGTGGAAGTAATAAATAATAATATGATAAATAACCTAAAATGCAATGCATTATTATGTCAATTTTAGGAAAGATCTAAATATAGACTATTGCTAGTACAGTTTTGTAACCACTTTGGAATGATCAAAGACTCTTCTTGATACCATAATCCTCTGGGAACTTTCTTGCAGCTAGCAAACTCTTGTTTTGTATTTGATTTCTCAAGTACTCAATCATATATACATGGTTTATGTCAAGTTACAAAGGGGGATAGTGGATTATCAAAAACTTCCCTCTTTAAGAAGTTGAATTCTGGAACCCGAATGCTTAAGTTTGTTCTAAAATGACAAGGGCGATCAAGCTAGTTGGCCATTTATGCAAGCTTGCAGTTGAGTCTTCATCATCATCCAAGTAAACATTTACATTTAATGAAGACTCTATAACCCATTTGCATGCAATGGAGTATGTATAACCCAATTATATGAAATGGGCTTCCATTGTCCTCACTTCAAAGCACATTTTACACCTATCATAATATGTTCATGCATAAAATCTAAACAAAATGATAACATTCTTCTCCACTTCTTACAAATTTTAGACCTAATGAAGTTAACTTGTAGATTTTTTTTTTGGTAGTAGTTCATCTTTTTTTCCTTTCAATAGGATATATTGTGCTCATTTCTAGGTTGCAAAAATTGCTCTCTTCTTTTTGCAAATTTTTTTGTCCCAAATGTATGCTAAGCGAAAAAATCAATAATCTTGTTCTAGCATGTTGAATCAGTACAATGAGATTGTTAGTAAGTACTCCAAAAGATTATTTTCTAAAACATTACATTAGCTTTGTTGGGACATATGGGATATGATTTTTTATACTAGGTAAGTTTATTCTTTTCAGGCACTAAAGAAATATCCTTGATATTCAAATTAAATAGTGTTGAAATAATGGATATTGAATCATCCAATGAAACTACGCACACTTCAAAGTATCTTTCTAAGATAAATTTAACCACATAGAAAGTGTTGAAACTAAGGGCATGCAAATGGATATTGTTATTGATCTAGAATATTAGATGATTACAAATGTACAAATTCCCTAAATATATATGCATGAATAAGATACAAGATGCAATATGATGTCACCATGTGTCTTGATCTAACAAGATCTGACAACATGTGAACCCTACCAGGAAATGATAAAAGATTGATTTAGTTCTAGAAGGATAAATCATTTTCTAGAAGGAATATTATCTCATACAAACATGAAAAGGGGAATTACCCCATTATTTATGATTTCCTAATGATGCAACCTAGGAATTAATTAATTAAATGAAAGACCTAAGTTAACTTATGCTAGTGTAATAAATAATTAATTACACTAACACCCCCCCATAAGTACAACTTAGCGAGGAAATGTAATGATTGTGAAAAGATGATGATGATGATGATGGGTCTTGACTACTACATGGCCATTTTAGGTACCCATCTATATGATGAAAATGAAAATGAAATAAATCTCCCACAACTAGAGAAAAGGGGAAAACATAGTGGGAAAAAAACCCCTCTCTAAAAAGGAGATGAAAAATAAGAAAAGAGTGAGAAAGGATGGGAATGATGGAGGACTCCCGAATACCCCACAAGGATACCATCAGTCACATGGATATAATACAATAAATGGGCCCCCCATAGGGGGGGACAGAGAGATACTATATAGCCCCCCCAAAATATGTGATCACCTACAAAAATGGTAAGTGTATGAAGACAAAACATGATCCAATATCAAAAAATAACTTGTCGTCCTTTTAGAAGAAACAAAACCAAGTGCAAATGTAGGGATGTTTCCCATTCTAGATAGGAATTGAAGGAAGGAAGAATGAATGTGGATGTTCATGATGTCTGTAAACTATGATCATGTGTCTCCTTGCCTGATGAAGATGAAGATGCCACAATCAACTCGGGTACATTCCCAATCAATCAAGAATGTGACAAATTAGGATGATGTAGAAACTAATGTTGAACAAGATCCAAAGACAGTGATACAATGAATGTGATGGAGACTAGATTTCCCCTCAGAATGAAGCGTCCTCAAAACCACTGAAAGAAGTCTAAAGTAACAAAAAAGTGCAAACCACATGTCTCCCACTAGGAAGAAGAAAATCTAATGGCAGATGCTAAAAGAAACTCTAACTCTTGAATGGAATGAGAGGGAATAAGTCTCATATATGAAATATATAAAGAGAAACCAAGTGCCTCCAAGATATTCTTTGGATTCCCAATCAAGATCGAGATAAAAGGATGAGGAGACTCAAGAAAACTCTCCAAAGTGGAATTTGAATAGAGGTGTGACATTCCCTCAATAATGTCCTCCAAACCTATAGAAATAGCCAAATTAGCAATCCCTAAATTGAAGCCATCCTATTATGTCAAGTTTAGGAAACCAAATGTGTCCTAATGAATAATGATGGAAGCCTCAATCAATGACTCTGGACAAGGAATCATTGAATCTAAAGGGATACCAATTGTATCTGATGGAGAAGGAGCATCTGAAGAAACCTTTTCAACCTCTTTAGAAGATTCAATGCAATTAACCTCCTACATAACAATATCAGCATGGGGTACCTGATCTAAGCAATGATATTTTGAATCATGACCATCAAAGAAGGGTGGACTATCTGAATCTCCATATATCTCCCAAAGATTAGTCCAAAAACTATGAGGACAATCATAATGATCATTAGAACTCAAAATATCACAATCAAGTTGCATTGAAATTATCTCTAAGACAGTGCATCTACAACAACTCCAAGAAAAATCATCAATACCTTCACTTGGATGGGGAACTATACCATACAAATGTGGCAATAAATTAAGTGATTGGATATGGAGGATGATACCATCTCCCCATTGTTTATAGTTTCCCTTGTGTAACATAACTAGAGGAGTATATGCAAGCCCCATAATGTACTATCAAATTTCTCAAAAAAGACAATGACCTCCAATAGAAAATAGAGACTTCCAAATATAATATGCAATCAAGGTGATGCTACCCAAATAAAAAATCATTTTCCCAAGCTTTAGGATATGCAAGTTATTGAAAAAATGCACTGAATTGAACAAAACCAATGCAAGAGTACCTAGAGATAAAACTAATCAAAGAGAATTGATAGATGAAAAAAGCTATGAATTACCTTCCTGATGCTACTGGAATCACCAAAAATCAACAATCTAATAAGAATATATGAGCCTTTATGTCCAAAGTAGGGTTTTGAATTCAGTTGACTTGAACATTTGATAGTAGAAAATTTTAGTAGAATAGATGTCACCACTAGAAATTATACCAAATCCTCTTTCTAACGATATCTCATTTGTCAAATTTCAATACCCTAGTGAAAAGTTATGTAAAAATGAAAAGAAGGCCTAGATGAGGCACTTTGTAGGCTAAATAGGAGCAAAAATTAAGCCCCTCGGGTGCTAGCACCTGGTTCTTGATATGATCAATGTGGAAAAAATGGCAAATAAAAGGCCCCCAGATAGGGTGGCATTAGGATGGCAGAAAGTCACGTCGCGACTTGTGAACAAGGCTATATTGGTGGAGGGAAACTAGTGCAAGGGCACCATCACCTTGGAATGTAAGGGGGAGTCTTGAAGGTTTATGGAGTGGATTTGAAGATTTTTAAACAATATTCAATGAGGAAGTTGCAAAATATGTTCAAATATGTTGCATTGTAATAAGTTGTCCATGTATGCCATGTTGACAAGGTGATCTTGGTGGATAGGATATAATGTATGTTTGGCTTTCATGTTTTTTCCTTATGAATAAGGTCTCAATGACCATTTGTTATGTATTGGAAGGATTTTTGGGTCTTAGTAGGTTAGTTAGGAGGAATTTACAAAATCAAGTTGTAAGGGGATGATTAAGGCCAAGCATTGGAAAATTGTCATTTTAGAGTTGAACAAAGGGGTGGTTAAGGTAGTTGTTCAGTTATTGGAAATGGTTGAAGTTGATCCAATGATATATTGATGTAATTCCTTGAGTTTGAGGTTGTTGAACAAGTTTGGAAGGAGTTTCTAAGAAGAAGTTGTTGTTTTTCTATGTTTTTCATAAAGAAATTGCTGATTTGGTACATTGTACAGCCTGTATGTGTTGTTCCATGCTCTAAGCCTATAATGATTGGATAGATAATTGAATAACCTTTATTTTTGCATTGGAATGGTGTGATTTCATTGTAAATTGAGTGATACATCCCCATTTTACTATCGGGTTGTCTCAAAACCCCATGTTTTTCCTATAGAATTTGTTGATCATGTGCTTGGTACGATCTATATGTTTTGTTTTATCCTAAAAGCCTATAATGGTTGGAAAAAGGATTGAATACAATTTCTTTTGGTGCTATAGTAGTGAGTTTTTATTGTGTATTAAGGGAGATATCTTAATTTTACTCTCGGGTGGTCTAAAAACCCTTAAAATCAGGGTTTTGGGTGAAAAATGCATATTTATTCCATTCCCACATTGTAAAATTGCTAAATCTTAGCGGGATGGAAGATATAAGGGTGTACCATCATGTTCTCATGGTCTTGGAGAATGGTAGGCTCATTGGAGGAAGTGGTGTAAGACTTGTGGCTTGACATCTCTATGTGGCAAGCCTAATTGACAAACAAAAAGAAAGAGTTTTTGCTTGATTTTAAAGAATCTATTTAAGAGGCACTTAGGGATGATGTTGACAAGTTTAAATAACCTGTAGGAGTCTAAATTATGGATTTGAGGTGTAGAGGCAAGCCTAGGTAGTCAAGACCCAAGTGTAGGTCTTTGGATTAGGCCTCTTGGAGCAACAATAGAATAGGCCATTGTGGATTATGCTTTAACAGTCAAGAAGAGTGGGTTTGAGGCTCTGTAGGAGTCCATTATGGGAGCCCAATCTCAGTGGTTTGGTGTCATAACGGTCCTCCATGTGGATTTCAAATTGACTGTCCTACTGAGTGTAGTTAAAATCCTTCAAGGTGAAAGAGGCCTAAGTCATTGGAATGAAGAATAATCATTGTTCCCTAGGTGCAAGGTGGGTTGTTGAACCTTGATTTGGTCTATGTAAACATATTTCAAGTTTTTTTAAATCCCTTGGGTGGTATGAGTTTATAACCTTAGGTGTGAGAGGTTTATTCCCTGAAGGAATAGTGGATTTTAGGACTCTTCATAAGATTATTTGAGAGAAGCATTATGTAGAGCGTCTTTTCCATTTGTGTTTGTGTGTTTTCCTTCCCTGCCACTCTACATCATAGTGGTATTAGAGCAAGGGAATAGATCTTGTGTTTTTTTTGATTGATTTTTTAGGTTGGTGAAGAGATAGGATTGTGAATATGCCACCCAAGGGAAGTGTAGTTGCAAGGAAAATTGACACTCATGATAGGGAGATAGAAGCCTTAAAAAGAGAGATGGCTTCTTGGAAGGAAAAGAGTAGAGTGGAAGAGGGTGTAAGTGAAACTGAAGAGGAAGAATAAGCTCTTGGTGAAGAAGAGGAGATGGACCCTGATGATGCAAGAACAATCAAACTTTTGAAGGCTGTGAAGAAGGAGGGGCATGGAAAAATAGATGTTCCTATGTATGGAGGAAAAATTGATAATGAAGAGCTCCTAGATTGGATTGGGGCTATGGAAAACTACTTTGTTAGTGAATATGTTGATGAAGGACTTAAGGTGAAGAGATCCAGAACAAGATTGAAGGGACATGCCTTGGTATGGTGGAATTTTGTGCACGAGGAAAGGGAGAGACAAGGAAAGAGCAAGATCATTTCATGGGAAAGGATGAAGGTTAAAATGAAAGGTAAATTTCTTCCTGCTGATTACAATGTTCAATTACTTAAGAAATTGAAAAATATTAGACAAAAAGATTTGGATGTGCAATCTTATACTGAAGAATTTTATAAATTAAGTATAAGGACTAAGCATGAAGAAGATGAGGATGAAATGGTTGCTAGGTATTTGAATGGTTTGAGGTACAACATCCAGGATGAGATCAACATTTTGGCACCTAAGCTAGTTGAACAATGTTTCCAAATGGCCATGAGAGTAGAAGAGAAACTAAAGAGGAGATAAGAGAAGGAAGCAAGTGGAAGAGGAAACACTTCTAGAGGAAGAGGATTCAATCCTAATTCAAAGGCAAACAATGAGAGTCAAGGGGATGACAAGAAGGATCAGGAGCAATCTGATTTTAGAGGTGGATGGAGAGGTTCAAGAGGTAGATTTAATGGAGGAAGAGGCTCCTACTGGTTCTCAGGGAGATGCTATTCTTCTAACCAGTCTGGGAATCTAGCCTTCAAATGCCCTAAAAAGAAAGGCTCAAGCTCTTATGGTGGAGAGAGGAGGAATCAAATAGTGCACGAGGATGAAGAGAGTGTGACTTCACCTGTAGTGAACCTTACATCAGAATTTGGAGAGAGGTTGATGATTAGAAGAACATTGCTCAAGGTACCAATCCTTGAAGAACTCCCACAAAGGAAAGCACTCTTCAAAATCAATTGCAAGGTACAAGGTAAAGTATGTAGGATGGTAGTGGTTTCAGGATCAACTAATAATCTTGCTTCATTTGAGATGGTAGATAAGTTGGGTTTGGAAAAGATACCTCATGTATCACCCTATAGAGTTTCTTGGGTAAATAATAGTAAAAACTTGGTGGTGAATGAGCAAGCATATGTTGATTTCTAGATTGGGGAGTATAAGGATAGAGTGTTATGTGACATCGTGCTAATGGATTGTTGTCATGTGCTCTTGGGGAGACCTTGGCAATTTGATAGAAGGTCTATATATGATGGCTGGGAGAACACATATACCATCAAGAAGGATGACAAGTTTTAAGTTGAATCCCTTGAAAACAAGTGGAGAAGATAAGGGTGAGTCTAAGGTGGTGATGTTTGGTAAGAAGGAGCCTTTACAGCCTGAGAATAGTAAGTCTGATGTGATTACAATTTTGGAGCAGGTTGATGGTGATGTGACAGTATGGAAGGCACCTACAAATAGTGTTAGGATAGTAGAAAGTTTGTTTTTGTAAAAGGCAGAGAAAGCACTCTTGCCTAAGTCTGATCTGGTTAAGGTGAATGATGAGAGGACAATAAGGAGTTTGGTTTTACAAGGAGTGAGTGATGAATTCACATCTAGGTCTGATACAGTCAAGGAGAATGATGATACAATAGTGCATAAGTATGGAAAATTGGGTGAAGTGTTTGGAAAACAGGAAGAGCTTACTGTGGGGACCATTGTGTGTCCTATAAGCATGAGCAATGGTGACAAGCATGTGAAATTTGCAAGCATTGGGGCTGGTGAGTCTGATAAAATAGTGATATAGGGCAATGATAGTGAACAAGGTCTGATCAGAGTGAGGAAAGAACAAGCGGAACAAAGGTGCAAAGGTCTGATGACAGTGAAGAGAGGGCATAATATGCAAGCAAAGATGGATGGATACAAGTGTGGAGATGGAGCAAAGAAGAAGGTAGAACTCTATGTTTCTAATCCTTGTTTGTTTGTAGGTATAAAGGCCATGAGGATGTAAAATTTTGATCCAAGTGTGAGGAAAAGGCAAGTAGCAGGTCTGGATATGCATGAAGCAGCAATGAGGAGACAAGGAGCCAGATTTTATTTTTGGTACAAGAGTTTCTCTATGGGGGGGTGTATGGTGCAGGGGCACCATCACCTTGGAATGTAAGGGGAGTCTTGAAGGTTTATGGAGTGGATTTGAAGATTTTTAAACAATATGCAACGAGGAAGTTGCAAAATATGTTCAAATATGTTGCATTGTAATAAGTTGTCCATGTATGTCATGTTGACAAGGTGATCTTGGTGGATAGGATATAATGTAGGTTTGGTTTTAATATTTTTTCCTTATGAATAAGGTCTCAATGACCATTTTTTATGTATTGGAAGGCTTTTGGGGTCTTAGTAGGTCAGTTAAGAGGAATTTGCAAAATCAAGTTGTAAGGGGATGATTAAGGCCAAGCAATGGCAAATTGTCATTTTAGAGTTGAACAAAGGGGTGGTTAAGGTAGTTGGTCAGTTCTTGGAAGTAGTTGAATTTGATTCAATGATATATTGGTGTAATTCCTTAATTTTTAGGTTGTTGAACAAGTTTGGAAGGAGTTTCTAAGAAGAAGTTGCTATTTTTCTGTGTTTTTCATAAAGAAATTGTTGATCCCATACATTGTACAACCTGTATGTGTTGTTCCATGCTCTAAGCATATAATGGTTGGATAGATAATTGAATAAAATTTCTTTTGGAATTGAAATGGTGTGATTTCATGGAGAATTGAGTGAGATATCCCCATTTTACTACCGGGTGGTCTCAAAACCCCATGTTTTTCCTATAGAATTTGTTGGTCATGTGCTTGGTACGATATGTTCATTTTGTTTTATGCTGAAATCCTATAATGGTTGGAAAGAGGATTGAATAAGCTTTCTTTTGGTGCTTGAGTGTTGAGTTTTTATTGAGTATTAAGGGATATATCTTAATTTTACTCCCGAGTGGTATGAAAACCCTTAAAATCAGGGTTTTGGGTGAAAAATGCATATTTATTCCATTCCCACATTGTAAAATTGCTAAATCTTAGTGGGATGGAAGATATAAGGGTTTACCATCATGTGCTCATGGTCTTGGAGAATGGAAGGCTCATTGGAGGAAGTGGTGTAAGACTTGTGGCTTGACATCTCTATGTGGCAAGCCTAATTGACAAACAAAAAAGTGAGTTTTTGCTTGATTTTGAAGAATCTGTTTAAGAGGAACTTAGGGATGATGTTGACAAGTGTAAATAACCTATAGGAGTCTAAATTATGGATTTGGGGTGCAAGGGTGAGCCTAGGTAGTCAAGACCCAGGTGTAGGTATTTGGATTAGGCCTCTTGGAGTAGCAATAGAATAGGCCATTGTGGATTATGCTTTAACAGTCAAGAAGAGTGGGTTTGAGGCTTTGTAGGAGTCCATTTTGGGAGCCCAATCTCAGTGGTTTGGTGTCATAACAGTCCTCCATGTGGATTTCAAATTGACTGTCCTATCGGGTGAAGTTAAAAGCCTTCAAGGTGAAAGAGGCCTAAGTCATTGGAATGAAGAATAATTGTTGTTCCCTAGGTGCAAGGTGGGTTGTTGAACCTTGGTTTGGTCTATGTAAACATGTTTCAAGTGTTTCTAAATCCCTTGGGTGGTCTAAGTTTATAACCTTAGGTGTGAGAGGTTTATCCCTTGAAGGAATAGTGGAGTTTAGGACTCTTCTGAGTACTTCCTGGAGAGCTACTGTAGAGTGTCTTTCCATTTGTGGCCAATGCCTAAACTAGTGGATATGTCATTCATAAAGCCAATGCACCATTTTAGTGAGATGCCATTTATCAAATGTGCTACTTAACATATGTAGTATGCAAGCACCTTTTGACCTATTCACTATGCATCATCAAATATGTGCTACACCTTTTGACCTATGCGCTATATCATTAGATGCACTATTTTATTCTACAAATGTTGTACAAAACCTAATTTATACGTAGAACTATTGCATGTGCTAAAACAAAAAGTCTATGCACTACTGTGGGCCTCATATTTGCTAAAAAAATTCAAAAACATAAAATCCAAAATAAATGTGTGAAAAATGAAAAAAACACAAAACAAGGAGGTTCACAGGTACGTATCGAAGGTCTGTAAGTAGCCAGGCGGTTGTGTCGACGAACACACTCGAAACGGTGACTATGGTAAGGGATTGATATTTTGCTCCAAATTTCTCTCACTCCAAATTTTCAACCTCCAAATGCACAAATGAATTCAAATTTACCCCTTTTAAACTTTTTAAAGGTTAATTAGAGGGATTTTTGTGGAATTAATTCATTTTATTTACTAGAGGCTTAATTCAAATTTATCACACGAACATCTTTCAAACTGTTTGTCGGGAGATAAATTATTTCAACATCAAAACTTCATCAAATCTTCATCAAATCATCAGAAAAATTGAAAATTTCCAAAAAATCCAAAAAATAAATAAAATCAATTTATCTCCCAAGGGGGCATATATCCATCATCATAGCAAAATCAACGTTTGTGGCATACTGAATTTTTTTTCATCAGTACTAGCAACAACAGCAAAATTTTCTTTGAAGCAATGCGTAAACACATCACTTCAAAGAGGGAAAAAATGTATACACCTAAAAATGGTCTAGATAATCTAATTAATTAAATACAATTTATTTGATTAATTAACCTTAAATTCCTCTATTATTGAATAAATAGAAATATTTATCTATATAGTTCACATCTATATTTTCTCTCTTAATTAAATAATAAAAAATTCAATAGTTTTTATTTAATTATCATTATCTCTCTTTTATTAAATAAACAATATAAAAAACATTTGTTTTTTTTAATAATTGTTATTTCTTCCTAAATTTGAAACAAATCCAAAATATTCAAATTTATGCACATATTTCTATAGCTAATCATATTTCACCTACCAAATTAGATAAAAAATGTCTAATTTAATTCATCTCAAATCTTCACAAGCAAAATTGGAGACAAACTTGCAGGCAATCATCTTCATCTTTCTCTAATGATTCTTCTTATCCTCTAGCTAAGTGTTTTTGTGGGGAGGAACAATCCTCATAATTAACTCAGAATTCTTCATCCTTCACCATTCAATCATCAAGATCAAATCAAGACCTTTACTTGTTGCCCCTTCCCAAATATACTGCTATAAATCTATAAATATAGCCTCCTACAGGAAATGGATCCCAACTTTGTGCAAACTTACTTTGCAGAAACACAAATTTAGAAATAATGCATCTTAGCAATAACATTATCATTTAGCAATAGCAATCATAGCATTTTAGAATCAATATCATGAATACATCATAGTTCACTATAGCTTCTTTTATCAACTTTCATGTCAATTTGGATCATAGTAGCTTCATCATATCATTTAGATATCATCATATAGGATTGGATTATTGCATTTAGCAACATCTCATTCTCTAGATTGGCATTTTAACAGTCATAATGCTTACCAAAATTTGAGAGCCCTGTGACTTAATAAATCTTTGGAGATATAGATCAATATGATTCTTTCGAGAGTTTTCTTGTGTTAATTAGATTAATTATTGTTGATTCTCTTGATGTAATGTCTTATTAAGAAGTGTTTTTTGTTATTTTACTCATTACTTATTCCACACTTACACCTACAACACACAAAATTGATCATGATATTCATCATAATCAAATGGGTTGATAAAATGGGGATATATATATATATATGTACTTAGTAATATTATATTTAGTCCAAAAGCTCTGATGGTATTTAAAGCATTCATCCATATGCTCAAATATTATGTCTTATAGTTAAATGACTATTATATTAGTTTGAAGGATATTTTTTTTATTCTTCATGCTAATAGACACAATATCTAAATCTAAGCATACATTTATGACATTAAAATATCATCTTAAATCCCTACTTCAAGATTCAAGACTAAAAAAAAGTTAAAAAATAATTGTCATATAAATGAATTGATTTTTTCTACTTCAATGAGGCGGAACATAGTGGTTTATCTAGATGAAAAATTGATATTGTTTGTAGTAAATTTTTAAGGGGAAACTTATTTTTCAAAAATATGTAGATTTTTTTTTATTAATTGGACCTTTCTATAATGAAATGGAAGGATGATCAATACCTCAAAGTTGTGTTCAATCTTTAAAATTCTTAGCTACAAAAATTAAAAAATGGTGGAATTGATTATCCCCCCACAGCTACAAATGTTAAATATCTCAAATATTCAACTATAAATAATATAAATGGTGCAATATTATGTCAACCCAAAACTACAAATTAAAATATCGAATAATATGAGATATAATTTTTTAAATATTGACGATTCCATAATTGACACATTATAAATACACATTCCTCAATAAGATTTTTTATTAAAATAATTCTTCCCTAATTCAAGATTAATGAGATATTTAATCCTAAGAGGAGATGTTTTTTCCTCTCTTAAAAAGGGTATAATCCTAACAATACAATTTGAAAATATAAGGTTATTTCTCAAGCTTAATTTATGTCCTAGAAAATTATCCAACATCATTTTCCCATTAGTAGTCATATGTAATTCAATAAAAATATTTTTAACATTTTTTATCCTAAAAAAACACCCTTCAAGGAATTTCTTTTAATTCTACACGTGCTCCCAAATTCCATGGTAATCTATCTTGAGATACATTTCCTATGCATCTTGCCTAAAAAAATATAGTATTAGGGATCAAACCCTCTCACAATATTATCTTTGAATATAATTCGGAAACAATCTTCTTTTCCATTTGGAAGAAAAAATTCTAAACTATTTTCTTCAATTGTCTTATGACTTTTAGAATGGTTATTTTAGATATTTTATCTAATAAGCTTATCTATATTTCCAATCTTTGAAACAATTTATATTATTCTTTATAGATAAAAATAATCTTAAATATTAATGAAAGATAAATTAGAGTAGTACGGTGATAGCATTAAACAATGAATCCTTCTCATTAAAACAAAAGTCTTTTGGTAAAAATCATTGATGAAATATCTATGAACTCAAACCATTAGTATTATTTAGTAATTTGAAGAAGAGGTTCTTCAATTTTGAATTCTCAAGCTCAAATAATGTCAGAAGGAAGATTATTATTATTTAATATTTCAATTTTTTTTTCAAAAATTGCTACAATTTTGACCATGAGATAACAAATTTGTTAGGGGTTTATCTATGTTGGTATTATAATCATAGTAAAATATAATAAAAATGAGGTGTTAGGATAAATATGGGATGATGCACCTATCTTCCTTGTTTCATTAGGAAAAAGAGATCCCCAAAGGTAGGATTGACTTTCAAACCTATTGGAGATCTTTGGTTGTCTTTTATGACAAGATGAGGTAAATATGCTTGAAATGCACTTTTGGGAGAAAAATTAAAAATACTAAATGAACCCAATTATGCAATGTGAAACTTGAATCGTCAAGTTAAATCATAACACAATTAGAAACAATAGACTTTCAACATATCTGAGAAGGGTAAGTTGATGTGTAATAAACACCAAAAGTTTTTGTTGAGTATCCTCCTAGGACAAATTCACCCTAGGGAAAATGGGTCTTACTACAGTGATCCAAAATCTATTTTGACATTCCTTTCCTCCAGGATCTACACTCCTGATTCCTCTGGATTTCACTATTGGAAAGTCAAAATTAAATTTTGTGAGTTTACATGGCTTGACAACTTTGATGACAACTTTGAAAAATTACACATTTGATTAATCTTCAATCCTTCAGCTGCAAAACTACAAATATAAAGAGAGGGGAAATTTGTTTTTTTTTTTGGTGAATGGGAGTTTTCCTTGGTCAAACCCCATTTTGGTAATTAAACCTTGAAATGAAATGAAACATGAATGTAAGGAATTATGAATGAACAATGTTATCATGCAACTGACTAAACCCTTGAATGGAGATCTTTGGAGGACTGAAGTCTAACACATCTCTCCAAGGTCTTGATCTTGCATGAAATGGCTTGATTGGATGTTGTGTTGCAAGTATGAGTAGTTTTTGTTGCCATTGATGTCAAGCCTATGTTTTTCATTGGTGTCAATTTTATGAGAATAATAATGTTGTAAGAGTATGTGTAGTTGTTAGTATTGACTATGACATGTTGCATTGATGATGCTTTGATTAGTTACAATATGTTGTCATTAGTAAGCTACTAGTGTCGACCTCTAATGCTTCTCTGATAAGCTTTTATCTATGGATATATGATTGAGTTTCTATGTTGTAGTTGGATAGGTAGTGATGAGGAAGTACTAAAGGTGATGAGGATGTGTCTCTAATGCTTGGTTTTTAAGTGATTTTGAGAAAATTTGATAAAAAGAGGAAACAATGTGTTGCAGTATCTTTATAGGTTACAGAGTAGCTTTTTGGTGTTGTTAATAATTTATTCTAGATTGAATACCTACATGATCATTTCATAAATGTTGATCAAAGGTGTTCAAAGGTGCTATATTCAAAAATTGGTGTGTTGGCTCATTGTGCAAAATAAATTGTGGTCACTAATATGTGAACTATGTATTATAGAGGTGTCTAGGAGAAATGCCCTTGCTTTGAATTTCTCCACAGTTTAGTTTTAGGTCTTGTGGACCTAAAGGTTTGTTGATAGTGTTAGTATCTTTATTCAGTCGAGGTTTCTTGAGGTTTGGTGCTTTGAAAGTCAGTTTCTTAAGTTGCAGTGTATGGTAGAGTTGTTTCAGTGCACTGTGTATGTACATTTCTAAAGTGAAAGTTTTTGTGAAAGAGTTTTTTGGATCTTAGGGTGTTTATGGAACATTCTAGGTTATGGTTAGATGACATTTGTTTTCCATGAGGTGTTTTTGAATCAAAGGAAGTGTGTACTTAAAATTTTAAGGGTGTTTATGCAAGTAACAACTGACCTTGGTGTTTACACTAACTATAGTGGATGTTTATTGTTTGTAGAAGCATGTTATAGCATGGTGTTATAGATTTGGGTCCCATTTAAGGAGTGGTGTGGTCGTCCTACACTTCTATCCACCATCAAAGTTTTTTGGTTCCAACCTAATTTGAATTTGTATGGTTGTTGTGCATAGTCGACCTTGGAGAAGGTTTTTAAGGTTGAAGATGGTATAAATTAGAATTGAGTTGTTAAGGGATACAAAGATAGATATGTAAGAAGAAAATAATGTGAATTCAAAAGTATTAGAGTGAGAATTTGAGAATTGTAGTGTGATATTTCATGAGTTATATTGATGGATGTAGCGAGTAGAAGGTATCTACAATTCTTCACTTATTCTGTGAAGGTGTTGATGATATTGTGGTGGATTTCTTTGTGTAACATTATTCTCTATCTTCTTTTTTATTTTGGCAGTGAGCCTTTCTCTTTCTTTAGGTAGTGAGCCCTCTGGTAGTGAGCCTCATTGTATTCATTGTTGATATTTCTTTATATTGTGAGCTAATCCTCATTGTGGTTTTTCTCATATTGGTTTTTCCACATAAATTTGATCCTCTTTTATGAATGGTGTTGATTTGTTTCATTTTTTGTTATTTTTCTTTCATGCTAAATTGTTATAATAGATTAAGGGTTAATTGTATTAATGTGGATCTAAATGTGTATGAGGGTTTTGAAGTTTTAAGATATAACTGATTCAGCCTGCCATCTTAGTTGTCTTATACATTCAACAATTGGTATTAGAGCAAGGTTCCTTGGAAGAGAGCTTAACTGCACCAGGTAGATCTAGGATGGTGCATAAGAAAGATATCCCTATATCTAATGGAATGGATTATGCATTATGGAATATAAGGATGAAAGGATTTTTGGTTCATCTTGTATATGATGCCTAGATGTCTGTTAAGACTAGATATATTGAACCTACAAATGGTCCAAGAACTGCTAATGAGATCAAAGCCTATGGAAGCAATGGTAAAACAAGGTATGCTCTCTTAAATTGTCTTACAAATTCTAAGTTGGTGAAAGTTATGAGTTTGAAAACTAGTAAACAACTTTGGGAAAATTTAGAAAGAATTTATGAAGGAGATGACAACGTCAAATAAGCTAATATACAAAATCTAAAGATCAGGTTTGAGAACTTGTAGATGTTTGAAGAGGAAAATATTACAAGCTATATGCAAAGGGTAGATGAAGTTCTCATCTTCATCAGAGGTCTTGTTGGTGAACTCAATGAACTAGAAGTGGTAAATAAAATTCTTAGAACTCTTCCTAAATCCTATATTAATAAATTGTCTTCTATTGAAGAATTTTCAAATTTTAATAAATATACCAGAGATCAATTGTATGGATCTTTAGCTACTTTTGAGATGAGAGAATTTTGAACAAATAGTGGTGTAAAAGTTGAGATTCCTTTTAATGCTGAGAAATCAAAGAAGATCAAGGAATTAGATCAAGAGGATCTTGATGATATAGAAGCCAGCTTTGTAAGGAGAATGAAAAAGGGTACTAGTAAGTATAGTGGTAAGTTTCCTTTCAAATGTTTCAGTTGTGGAAAGATAGGTCACTATGCTTTAAGATGTCCAAACAGAGTTTTGAACAACAAAATTAATGAGAACAAAGGTAAGATGATCAAGAAAATTTATCATGTTAGAGAAGATGAAAGTATTTTTGATGATGAATATGATTATGGAGATGATGATGATGATGAATGCTTTTTCATAGCTTTGAAATATGAATCCTTTTCTACTAACTCTGAGAGATGTGTGAAGGAAATCCCTTCATAGACAAAGGGTAAGATTGAAGGTACTTTGATATCTTCTTTTCATGCTAGATAGGAGAAAAAATAGTAGATCATTAACAATGGATGCTCTAATCACATGGCTGATGACAATAGTAAATTTATTAAAATTGAAAAATATGGAGGATGTGTTAGATTTGGTGATGATACATCTTCTAAGATATGTAGAAAAGGTTTTATCAATTTTGATGGCAAGCGTAATACTAATGATGTTTACTATTTTAAGTATCTAAGGCATAACCTTTTGAGTTCTAGAAAAAAATGTAGCAAAGGATACAATCTTATGTTTCAAGATGATGGTTGTGAGATTAGAAAAGGATCCAAGATTGTAGTTGTTGCGAGAAAAAGAATAGATGGAAATGTTTATTAGCTTAAGGGTGCTAATGGTCATTGCTTTATGACTCAGATTAATGAAAGCTAGCTATGTCACAAGGAAATGTGCCACTTAATGTTTGAAAAATTAGTAAGAATCAATTCAGTTCAAGGTGTAAGAGATCTACCAAATATTACAAAACTTATCAATGTTTTATGTAAAGAATGTCAAATTGGAAAGAAAGAAAGAAGAAGCTTCAAATTCAAAGAACAATTTACTACTAGACTGTTGGAATTAGTGCATACAGTTCTTTGTGGTCCTAAAAGAGTAAGAAGTCTTCAAGGTGCAAAGTATTTCATTCTCTTAATTGATGATTATTCTAGAATGACATAGGTTACTTTTCTCAAAGAAAAATTAGAAGCTCTAGATAGGTTTAAAGCATTCATAGTGATGGTTGAGAATGAAATGGATATGAAAATCATATTTTTGAGGTCTGATAAAGGTGGAGAGTTCACCTCCAATGATTTTATCATCTTTTGTGAGAATCATGGCATAAAGAGGAACTTTTTTTCCCCTAGGACTCCATAGAAAAATGGAGTGGTTATAAGAAAGAATAGGACTATTCAAGAAGTTTCAAGAACAATAATGAAAGAAGAAAATCTACCAAAATTATACTAGAGAGAAGCAATTCATAGTACTAATTTATATACTTAATAGAGTTCAAGAAAGAGTAAATAGTACAAAGACTCCCTATGAGCTATGGTATGGAAGGAGTACTATTGTCAAGTACTTTAGAGTGTTTTGAAGAAAATTTTATATCAAAAGAGATGAAGATAATTTAGGAAAGTTGGATGCAAGGTCTGATGAAGGTATCTTCCTTGGATACTCTATTAGAAGCAAAGCTTGTCGATGCTACAACAAGAAATTGAGAATGATTCTTGAGAGTGCAAGTGTCAAGGTTGATGAATATTTATAGAAGAATTCAATGATGATAGATGGATACAAATTAGATGAGTCTTCTTCTAGAGAAGAAGAAAAACATGAAGAAAGAGAAGTGTAGATTGATGAGGAAGAAGCTTTGAAAGTGAATCCTAAAAATCCTAAGTATGTATGGAAGAATCACTATGAAAATTAGATCATTAGATATAAGAACAAAGGTACACTAACAAGAAGGAAAGTTGCTAAAGAATAGGTAAATCTATGTTTAATTTTTGAAGTTGAACCAAAAATAGTGATTGATGCATGCAAAGATTGTTGCAAGAATGAAGGTATTTTCATTGATGTCAACTGGTCAATTGGTTATCAACTGGTTTCTATTGTCATTCATGTCATGGATGCAGGTTATTAGTTGTATATGTTGAGGATATTGAGAAAATTGTAATGAAGAAAGGTTGTAGGTGTTTAGTGGTTGCTCCAGGTTTTTCCACATGATTTTCTCCTTTGTTTTTGTGGTTTAGATATGTTGATCATGGTTGATGGAAGCTACTATATCCAAATTCTTGGATTCTAATTCATTATACAGTGCGAGTTATGTTCACCAATTGTGAACTAAGGTTTTCTATGTATCTGGCTAAGGTCCGAGAGAAATTTTGTTGCTCTATATTTACTTTTGGCTAAGTCTTATGACTTGCGGTTCTAGAGTTAAGTTTTTATGATCATGTTGAAGATAATTTTGGTGTCTAGAAGGATTTAATCATGCTAAGGGTTGCATGTACCTAATTATTCTATTTTTTTCTCTAGTTTGGCCAACCTTGTGTTGAACACTACCTTCAAAGTTGATGAAGCATTTTGGGACCTATTTGGTTCCTCATCAAGCATGTGTTTAGATTTCCCTCATTCTAATTCCACCCTAGGATGTTTTGGCACCAACCTAATTTGAATTTAATAATGGATGGATGAATTTGGATATGTTTCAAAGTTGAAGATGGTATAGATATAGGATGAGTTATTGGTGAAATATGTACAAAGATATAAGCGTAAAGAAATAGAGAAGATAGATGCAAAATATATGTGAATCAATGGGTGTGTGTGATGCAAGTGTGGCAGATTAGTGCAAAGTCTAAATGTTGAGCTTCTAGATGCGGTGAGTTGAAGGTGTACTCTATCATTCATGCATGTCTACAAGTGGTCGAGAAAATTGTGGTAGAAAACTTTGTTGAATTTAGACTATCTTCTCTCTATAACATATCTCTTCTATCTTCTTTGTATCTTTGTGGCAGTGAGCCCTCTGGGTGGTTAACCCTATTGGATAGTGAGTCCTTGTTTTGGCAGTGAGCCTTTTCTCTAGAAGTGAGCCTTTGTAATCAGTTTTGATATTCTCTATAGTGTGAGTTAATCCCCACCATGGTATTTCCCTCATTGGGTTTTCCACATAGATCTAGTGTTGATGTGTTTGTGTGATGGTTTTAAGTTTCTACACTTGCACTTAATGCTTAATATTTTAGCAGAGTTAAGGATTTTTTATTACTCTAAGTTTTGGTGAATGATTTAAAAGTTTAAATTGGTTACAACTAATGCACCCCCCTCTTAGTTGTCTTGTTCAATAATTGGTATCAGATCTTGGTTCCTTGGAGAAGAGCTTAATTGCTTAAGGAAGGCCTAGGATGGCTAGAAAAGTTACTCATGATTATATGAGGTTCGATGGAACTAATTATGCTATCTAGAAAATACTAATGGAATAATTTTTGGAGTATTGTGGATATGATGTGGAGAAAGCTTACAATAATCATTACACTCCTCTTGCTGATGGTCCAAGTACACCTAATGAGATCAAGGAACATTAAGAAAATAATAAGGTGAAGTACATTTTGAAGAATAGTCTTATTCATTCCAAGTTGATTAAATTTAAAAATTTGAAGACTCCTAAGGAAGTCTAGGATAATTTAGAAAAGAAACATGAAGGTGATGAAAGGTTCAAAGAGGAAAAGTTACAAAATTTGGAGACACAGTTTGAGCTCCTACATATGTCTGAAGATGAGAATGTTAAAGCCTATGTATAGAGATTGGATGAGGTAGTAGCTGGAATGCAAAACCTTGGTACTACAATAGATAAATGTAAGATTGTAAAGAATATTCTTAGAACTCTCCCTGATGCTTACATCGAAAAGGTATGTTCTATTGAAGAACATATAGATTACAATACTTACACTAAAGATCATTTTTTGGGAACTCTGACATCTTATGACGTGAGAAAGCTGATTTTGAGAAATGGATCCAAGTTAGAGACTTCTTTTAAGGTTACAAAAGCTAAAGATCCGAAAGAATAAAGTATTGATGAAGTAGAAGCTAACTTTGTGAGAATGATGAAGAAAGGTTGCAACAAGTATAAAGGTAAGTTACCTTTTAAATGCTTTAGTTGTGGAGGAATATGCCATTATGCTTCAAGGTGTCTAGAAAGAGCTAAGAGGAATAAACAAAGATATGAGAAATAAAAGAAAGTTAAGAAGATTAATAGAGCATATTATGTTAATGAGGATGCTAGTATATCTGATGAGGAATCTAATTATGGAGATCCTGATGACAATGAATGCTTGTTCTTGGCTATAGAAGATGAACCTACTTCTGCTAATTCTGAAAAATAGGTGAAGGAATGCTCTTTGAAAAGGAGAATGAAGGTACTATAATCTCTTCCTTACATGCTAAGCAGGAAAAGAACTATTGGGTTGTTGATAGTGGTTGTTCATGTTGTTGGCAACACAAGGGTAGACAACTAGGAGGGGGGGTGAATTAGTTGTCACAAAATTTCAAAATTATTCAACTTATTAACCTTATTCTCATATCTGATCAATAACCATGAAAGCATAAATCAATAACACATAAAAAAAAACTTAACACCAAGATTTTTTATGTGGAAACCGTATTAGGGGAAAGACCATGGCGGAGGTTAGTCTACAAGATTATACCCTATTAAAAGTATAAATAAATATGAATGGGGAATGCACATGCATTCAAGAGCATTTCCTAGAGCTCACTGCTCAAATACATAAGGCTTACTGCCCAAAGGAAGACACACTATCTTACAAAAGATTTGGATTACATCCAAAAGATTTGAACTAAGAAAAATAGAATATGCTAATGCTTGATTAGAGTTTCGGTTAAGCACATGAACACTTCTTCACACTCTACTCACTCTTCGTCACACTCTGCTTCTTCCTTCAAAAGATCTAAACATTATTCACACACAAGACTCACACACTTTGCATACTCATGCCTTAAAATGATAAAGCAATTGCTTATATATATCCGCAACAAGAAATTACATCGCTACATGTTGGCTAGAATGAAATAATAAAATGAATACAAACTATCGGCCCAAAACATTAAATATTATTAATTCAAATCAACCAAGGTTGGTGAAAACATAGTGAAGACCCAAAATAAGATTCTCAAACATGAAACACCTTCAAAAAATAATCCTCGAAGATCCACAACATGCTTCAACACCCTGTCGGCCAAGAACATGAAATATATGAACATGCAAGAGAAAATCTCGAATCACGAGCACAATGATCAATTTGGACATGCAACATAGATAGAGAATGATCTAGTAACATCCAAAAACATCATGAAACACTAGAGAAACATCCGCAACAATTGAACTTACTAAAATCTCACCACATTCATTCAAGAACACCAATTGAAGCAATAGAAAAACTATTAGAATACAAATCTTCATAACACGAACAAATCTTCACGTGGATCTCTGAAACTCAACAAGGATAAACTAGATATACTCAACAAGAAACCCTTTAATCCACAACCTCTAACCACCAACGTACTGAACTCACCGACAGACTGAACTCCACTTTACAACTGACAACCTCTAGCTTATTTCATTACAATTTTCTCAATATCCTCGACATATACAACCTCTACGACATTAATGCCAATAGTTTTGACATCAATGACAACCACATATCGGAAACACAACCAAAACATCTAACAATTTCCCCCTTTGGCATTGATGGCAATACATGATGTGAAAAACACCATCAACGCAACTATCTTTAGCACTTACTCTGCCTTAGGTTTTGACTCCTTTCTCCTCAACAACTCTTCTATCAAATGACTCTTCTTCCTTAGATAATTCATAGTTTTTTTCATGACTCTTCTCCCCCTTTGACATCAATGAAAAATATCTCTTTTCTCCACACAAGTTTTGAACCACATATTTGAACATCTGACTACTCCCCCTAAGTAGGAGCCACCACAACATCAATCCAAATCAAAATATGACCATGAAATGCATAGATTGGTGCAATAAAATACATCTTAGTTCTGATTAGGAGGGGTAATCACCCCTAGCTTCCCTCTAATATACTCAAAAGTATCCTTAAATCCAAGCTTCAACAAATAATTGTCCAATATAGCATACCATGCTCTTGGTGCTTGCTTAAGTCCATACAAAGCTTTCTTAAACTGACAAACCATATCTCCTTGATCAGTCAATTGAAATCCACCAGGTTTCTCTACATACACTTCTTCCAATTTTCCATTCAGAAATACTGACTTGACATCCATCTGATAAACCTTGTAGTTTTTGTAAACAACATAAGCAAGAAATAATCTCACAGCTTCAATCCTAGCAATAGGGGAAAAAGTTTCTTCAAAGTCAATTCCTTTCATCTGTGAATATCCTTTACACACCAATATTTCTTTGTTTCTAAAAAAATCACCTTCCTCATTTAGATTGTTTCTAAAGACCCATTTAGCTCCAATTACATTTTTGTCCTTAGGTCTAGGAACAAGAATCCATGTATTATTCTTCTCAATTTGTTGTAGCTATTCTTTCATTGATTTCACCCAATGTTCATCTTTGCATGCTTCATTCACATTATTGGGCTCAGTCTTTGAAATAAAACAATATTCTTTTGCAATCTTTCTCCTAGTCTAAACACTTTTGTTCTTATCACCTATAATTTGATCTTTTGAATGATTTAGCCTTAAATACCTTGGAGTCTTAAGATGTTCATGAATTTTTGGCTCTTGTGATCTCTCTTCTTCACTTTCACTAGTTCCTTCCTCTTGATTTTCTTGATTCACCAAAATGATTTGAACTTGATTTTGAATCTGAACATTCTTTCATGTGATTGATGGTCTAGCTATGTCTTCATCAACCTGAGCAATCAAACTAACTTTCCTTCACCATCAAATCAACAAGAGGAAGCCCAAGTGGAGGATCTTACCAACAACCCCTTTGGAATGACACATGAGGAAATCATAGAAATGGTTCAAAATCCTAAAAATCACAAAATTATCAACATTATGATAAGACTCAATCCTTCACTATACATGCTTGAGTTAGCAAAGCAAGGGGCTAAACTCCCCTCTTATTTCGATCTAAGCACTATTGTGGAGCCATCTTTTGGGGTCGTGCCGCCAATATCATCCACCATCCTGTCTCATCCACACCCCCATTCCAAAGCATCACTCAAAACATGCCCCAAATCACATCATCTATTGCTCCAATGCAACCCATTTTTAATAAGGGAAGTGCATTTCTCAATGCATTACAAACACACCCCCTCATAAACAATTAGGATTTAGATGTGAATACCATCATGGGACAATCTGTACCTCAAAACCTATTACATCCATATGTCCCTCTCACCTTTCATGGCCCACATGATCCATCATCATCATTCCACACAACACCCCAAACCACTCTCCCCATAACCTCACAAGGAGAGGGTGACATATTTGGACTAGGGGCATTTTTGACACTACACCATTTCCTCAAGAGGTTACACCCCTCACATTTCCACCACTTCCACCATTATCATCAATGCCCACATCACCTCTTGGTTTAGAAATGCCCCCCTTACCAAGCATCAATCAACAAAATCAGATCAACCCACCAAGCATCAATCAAAGTACCATATCAAACTCTCAAAGCTTGTCATTGATATCACAACAACAGATGGAAACCGCTGCGATGACAAAAACCACCACCATCACATCATCAACCACCCCCCTAACATCTCAAAACATGGTCTCTCAAGGACCAAACACATCGATTGCACCATCTACCACTCAAACTCCAACCATCAACACAATAGTGCCTCTCATCACCACAACAAGCACCATTCCAAATCCACCTCCACCACCACCACCATCAATCTCCAATACATCAAGCCAATACAATATTGTGTTGCAAGCCACTCAGCAAGTTGCCTATCAAAAGGCACTCCAACAAGTACAAAAACAACAAGCCACGAATTAGCTGCTCAACAAGCCACTCAAGCCGCTTAAGCTGTGCAAGTTGCTCAAGTTTCCCAAGCTGCATTACAAGCACAACAAGCAAAAAAAGCACAATAGGTTGTACAAGCCTAAGCCTTATTACAAAAACAACAACAAGCAACTCAGCAAGCTACACAAGCAGTGCAAGATGCTCAAGTCACTCAAGCCGCTCAGGTAGCTCAACCTACTCAAGCTGTAAAGATTGCACAAGCTACCACATAGGCCCAAGTACAGGCTCAAACTCAAGCTCAAGCCCAAGCTCAATACCAAGCCCAACAAGCACAAGCAGTGCAAGCACAATCATAATATCTTGCACAACAACAAGCAGCGCAACATCAAGCATATCAGCAAGCACTCAAACAATACCAAGAATAGTAGGAAGCAGCCTGATTAGTTTCCCAACAACAAGTGCAACAACAAGTCCAACATCATGCCTTAATAGAACAACAACAATAGGACCAACAACAAGCATTGTTGGTACAACAACAATTGCAACCATACTTGGATCAACATAATATGCAAACACCATCTATCAACATATCGACCAATCCACCTCAAAACACTTTCATCCCACCCCCTGATCCACAAAATGATGTGACAACACAAATTAGGTTGCTCTCACAATAAGTGCTCGATCTTCAATCAAGGTGAACTAGAATACCCCTAGCAACTTGTGCCCTTATCAGTTCGATAGGAAACTTACAATGAAACCATTCCCAAAGGTATTTTAGATCCCCAAATTTGACAAGTACTATGGGACGAGAAACCCTAAAGATCACATCAGGGAATTTCAGGTTCATTGCATGGAAGTTGCGTATGATGATACCTATCTGATGTGGCTATTTCCTAGGAGTTTGGATGGCCACGCCATGGAATGGCTCTCTCGCCTACCTATAGGCATCAAAAAATTCCAAGAAATCATATACGCATTAATCAAAAACTATGCATGCAATATCGCTATGGATGTCATCCACCGTCCCCGTAGATCTTGATGCGGAATAATTCCAAGCTATGGTTGGAAACATCATTACACCCAACCTCCTTACATTTTCTGATCAATAATTTCCCACTCAACCATCTCATAACCGTGCATTCCATTTGGAGGTCTTAGTGCATAAAAAAAAAGTCAAGCAAGTCTTGGTGGATAGAGGTGTAGGCTTGAATATTTGTTCTCTCAAGCTCATTAAGAACCTAAAAATATCAGAATATTCCATTGAAAAAGGTAAAGGTATTACAGTCAGAGCATATGATGATCAAGAAAGAGTGTCCCAAGGAACAATCCAAATCCCTATTCAAGTAGGTCTAGCTATCATGGAAACAACCTTTTAGGTCTTGGACCTCAACTTGCCTTATAACATTCTCCTGGGACGTCCATGGATCCATGCAATGCAAGAAATAGCATCAACCTTCCATCAGTGTGTCAAATTCACATATGAAGGAAAAGAGGTCACCATCCATGGAGATCTTGAACCATTCTCCTACTACAAGAACCTAGAGGAAAAATAATACAAAATACCTCAAGTGCCTAAAAATGATGGACCATCAACACCGTGCATTGATCTAGCCACTCTCGCTTCCACTTCTGCAAAAGAGACACCCGCCACTCCTACCATGCCCACCATCTCTGATAACAAAGTCATCATCTAGGACAATGGTTACGAAAACTACACAATTCCTAAAATTGCTTTTGTGGTAGGAGAGTTACCACAATCTCCTAGATCACCAGGACATCTGCAATCAAATGAAGCTTCCACTTCTTGAACATCCCCTGAAGAATATCCCAAATTCATAATTTGTGGAGATCTTGGCCAAGAATTCATAAAGGAGGACTCATCTCATCTCTTATACCAAGATAATAGATCATCAACTAATCTACCAATGGATGACAGAAGAAAAGGTTTGCAAATGATGCTCGCAATGGGCTATGACCGAAACTAGAAACTAGGGAAAAACGACAATGGGCTTATAATACCCCTCATTCTTGAGACATGAATGAGAAATATTGGCATCAGATGTACCCCTCTGAGTATAACCATACATGGATGAGGTCCCCCAGTTAAAGTAGTTAAGACTCCCCATGAACCAACACCAGTTGAACTTCACTTACATGTATCCACTTGCCACATCATAGATAATTTTACTTTTGATATAACTAACATCTGTAGTAGTAGTGATGATAAAGATCCCATAAGCAACCTACCCATGCTCTTTGAGGATGCCACCCTTCTCGTGATTAGCACCCTATCTTATGAGTCTGAAAACCAAAACCATGAGATTTTCCTAGTTTACCCCTAACTCATTGATTATGACCAACGAGGACCACCAATTCTTGACACATTCAAAAATGAAGAGGTACTCTTAGAATTCATGGGACTACGTGATAATATTCTGTGTGGGGATAAAAAAGAAGGATTCATCATTGAGCTAGATACAAATCCATACTATGGGGAAATGATTGAATCCCTTAGTCACAAAAGCGAAAAACTAAGAATAATCTCTAGGTCCTTGAGTGAAACCACACTGTGGCACTCTCCGACCTAAGAATAGTAAAAAAAAAAGGATGCATCCAATGGTGAAAACCTCTCTAAGGTGCCTAAGGATGGGGGATTCAATATTCCTTTTCAGAGCTCTCCCTTAGGAAAAATGAGCGGTCCTAGCAAAAAAATGCAATCCAGTTAATCTAGGAATAGAGGAGACACCACACATCACATTCTATGTGGAATCATTATTATCAAAGGAACAAGAGCTCCTAGCAGCCTTGTTGAGAGAATGACAAGTTAATTTTGCATGGAGCTATGCAGACATGCCTGGGCTTGACCCATAGATTGTAGTTCATCATCTAGCAGTGTATCCTAAAGCAAAGCCTATCCGAAAAAAGCTTAGGAAAATGCACCCTCAGATTGCCTTACTAGTCAAAATGGAATTAAAGAAGCTACTTGACGCGGGATTCATATGACCAATTGACTACCCTGAGTGGGTATCCAATCTAGTTCCTATTTCAAAACTAGATAGGAGCATCTGACTTTGCATAGACTTTAGGGACTTAAACAAAGCATGTCCAAAAGATAATTTCCCATTTCCTAATATTGACATTATTGTGGACATGACAGCGAGACACGAAATGATCTCCTTGATGGACGGTTTCTTGAGATACAACCAAATAATGATTGCTAAAGAAGACCAACACAAAATAGCCTTCACTTTTCCATGGGGGACTTACTACTGGAAGATGATACCATTTGGCTTGAAAAATGTTGGTGCTACATACCAAAGAGCTATGACACTAATCTTCCATGACATGATCCACAAAACTATCAAATATTATGTTAATGACATACTAGCCAAATCTAGAAAGAGGAGGGATTTCATAGCAACCCTAAGTGCTATCTTTGACAAGCTGGAGGAATACAAGGTCCGATTAAATCCAAAGAAGTGCATCTTTGGCGTACAATCAAGAAAGCTACTAGGTTACATAGTGTCAATGAGAGGTATTGAGGTAGACCTTGCCAAGGTAAAAGAAATCCTTGAGATGTAGGAACCCAAGACATTAAAATAATTGAGAGGTCTCCAGGGAAGACTTCAGTCCATTCAAAGATTCATCACACAACTGGAAAATAAGAAAATCATGTATTATCACCTACTTCACAAGGGAGTAGCGTAAAAATGGGATGATAAGTGTGAGGAAGCCTTTAATAAGATAAAGAATATCTTCTTACACCATCAATCGTTATGCCACCGATCCTCAAAAATCCATTGATCCTATATGTGTCAGCAACAACAGTGGCCCTTTGAGCTCTCCTAGCTCAACATGATAAAAATGGGACAGAAAGGGCCATCTATTATATTAGTAGAACAATGGTTGGGCATGAGTTAAACTACTCGCTCATTGAAAAATAATGTCTACCAGTAGTGTTTGCTTCATAGAAATTCATACATTACATGCTGGCACACAAAATCAAACTCATTTCCAAAATTGATCCCATCAAGTACATACTATCAAAAGTAATGCTCATCGGAAGAATGGCCAAATGGGTCATGATACTATCAGAGTATGACATTTAATATGTGGAGTGGAAAGAAATCAAAGGCCAAGTCATAGTAGATCAACTTGTAGAAGCACCAATCTATTCAGAGAATCCACTTATATCAGAGTTTCCAAAAGAATCCACCTTCAACCTCAGCATAGCCGATCACTAGAAACTCTACTTTGATGGCTCATACATGCAACATGGATCAGGAGCCGGTGTTTTATTCATCACCCCGGAAGGAGATTATATTCCTAGATCCTATAAACTGGAATTCCCTTGCACTAACAATATTGCAGAATATTAGGCTTTAACCATAGGTCTCAGAATAGTAGTGTAGTGGCACATCATGGCCCTCAAAGTATATGGAGACTCCTAGCTAATAATAAATCAAGTGAATGGTGAATACCAAACAAAGGATGATAAGCTGACTCCATACAAAAAGCTGGTGGAGACTCTCAAGGAATCCTTCATCGAGATCACATTTGAGCAGATACCTAGAGCCAACAATAGAGCAACAGACACCATGGAAATGATCGGATCCTTACTAGAAATCCCTTGCAACATCCTAAAACATGAATTCTTGATAGAGCAGCTTCTCATGCCTGCATTTGAGGTACAAGAGTTAGAATTGGTGTGTGAAATCATTGGTCCCGATGAACCCTGGTACCATGAAATTTATACCTACCTATGAATAGGGGTCCTACCGATTGACTTACCCTCAAGCTTAAAAAGAACTTTTGTTAAAAATTCCTCTAGGTTTGTCATCCTAGGAAATACCTTATACCATAGAAGCATAAAGGGAACCTTATTATCTTGCCTTAATACTGACGAAGCCTTGACTACTTTAACTGAGGTGCATAATGGGATTTGTAGTTCACACTTGAGTGGAATGACCTTGGCCAAGAAACTGTTGAGGACGGGGTATTATTGGCCCACTATGGAGAAAGAGGCACATGACTACGTCAGAAGGTGTCTACAATGTTAGCAACATGGGGACCTCATCCATGCTCCAACTCAAGAGCTCCATCCCATCATTACACCATGGCCCTTTTCATAGTGGGGGTTTGATCTCATTGGGAAAATCACTCCCACCTCATCCAATGGCCACAAGTTCATCATAACCGTCACTGAGTATTTCACCAAATGGGTGGAAGCCATACCAGTGACCTACATAACTAGGAAGCAGATATCAAAGTTCATCCTAAACTATCTCATATGTCGATATGGCATTCCCCAAGCTATTATCTCTTATAATGGTGTTGATGGTGTTTTCTGCACAACAACTTAGACAAGATACAAGTATCCTATCTCTCTCGAAAGGTAAATCTCTATCAACAAGCCTTAAGAGATAACCCCAAGGTCTCTAATGTCAGGTCTTGACAATGCATAAACAACTCAGTGATAATGTGAAAATGTTGGTAATCACAAGGGGCCTTACAAATGAACAATGTTGGAAGCGTACTTTCATCAAATGCAACAATATGGTGATGCTTTCAGTCCTAAAACTAACCCAAATTCAAAATAAACAGCAAAAGAGATAAGGGTTTTAGAGGGTTTTCTTTGACTAAAACCTAAGATCAATCACAACAATGATGAATGTTGCAGATGGACATATCCCTAATGAAACCAATCTTTGTTTGATCAAGGACAAGCCTCCAACTGCACAAAAACGGTGCAATCTTATAAGGAAACTAAAGATTTTCAGACTTTGAACATTCATTCACATACCCAATAACTGGCGCAATGTAAACAAGCATCCACAATTGAACTTAGCACAAAATAAGGCTTAGACTAACTTTACATAACAACTTACAATCAACAAATCACTAAAAGTATGGACCGGAGATCGATCAACATCATTAACATTTTACATTATTGCAAAAGAACTGAAATCTAATATCTAACATTCAAGAATCAAGAACAAGAAACCATAAACTGTCAAAGTGTAACACAAAGCTTGCCAAATCAACAATCCAATTGCATTAACTTCGCCAACATTACATAACAATTTCCATTCTCTTTCCTCTCCTATAGCTACTATCTTGCAGAATCTAACTCCTAACTTAGCCAATTCTGGCTTTTAATCAACTTTTCTAACCTAGTCTCCCTCTTACAAATGAGAAGGCACTGGCCTTTTATAGAAAATTACATTTTGAATCAAAGGCCAAGATTAAATCAATCCAATGGCACAAATTACACCTCTAGAAGCATCCAACAGTTGCATTTAATTTGGGAGCTCATGGTACATCATCATCCAATTGCATAAAAATAGTTACATCATGGAACAATGAGAAAACAATATTATGCTAGCCTGCCATTAATGAGAATTATGATTGGATGATGAAATCAACTTCACATGTCTTCCAGAAACTCCTTCCAGCTGTAGATAGTTTGGGCACATATTCTTATGCAAGTTCCACTTTTAAAATTTGAATTTAACTCTTCCATATTTCCCTTTTGGCATGAATCCATATGCAAGTTCCCCTTTTAATATTTATTTATTCCTGAAAAATAGATATCATCATTAGTAGCTCACATTTTTATATGGAAACTTTCCATTTTCATAAATTTTTCTATTTTTGGAAATTTTATTTTCAAAATTTTCTATCCATCTCAAGAATTTCATTTTTGGGAACATTTTAAAATTTCAAAGAAAAAATTTCCATTTTGGAAAAAAATGCATTTCGGAAAAATTTCCATTTTGGGGAAAAAATTCATTTTTGAAGAAATGATTTTTTCCATTTTGGAAAATTTCGGGTTTTGAGGGGTCAAGGAATTTTTAGGAAAATCCTTCAAGGACGGAATTTCCCGGATTCCCTACAGGGTCAAAATCCCCTAAACCTCATAACTTTTTTTCTAGAAGGAATTTTCAAAAAGTTCAAAAAGCAACCCTGCCTAATTTTTCATCCTCTATCCATGGGTGCAAAAAATATTTACATATAACATTGAAAATTCACTTCAAAATACCCATTTTTGAATTCCAAGATAGACAAATTTCCCCTAAAGCCTCAAAAATATTGTCCTCATCAAACCCTGTCTAGACTTAATCCCAAAATAACCTCCCAAGAAGAGACAAACCAAAATTCGAGCAAGCTAAGGGGCACAAATGCAAAAGAAAAAAAAGAGGGTCCCTGCCTTTGGTGGGGCGTGTGTATGAAAATTGCACAACAAATGGGACACCATTCAAAAATTAGGATGTCCACAACCTTTGCAAAAAATTCAAAATCCAACATCGCTTCTCCACCCCATATTATCCCCAAGGCAATGGCCAAGAAGAAGCCACTAATAAAACCATCCTAAAGATTCTGAAAAAGACACTCAATGATGCAAGTCATGACTGGCATCTATAGCTCAATCCCTTCCTCTGGGCCTATTGAACTAGCATCCACACACCCACTAGCACCACCCCATTCTCCCTAGCCTACGGATCATAAGCCATACTTCCCATTGAGATCGATCTCCCATCACTAAGAATATCACTACAAAATCTTATCACAGATGAGGAATACCAAGTAGCAAGACTGAATGAGTTGCCTTAAATCATTTGCAAGTCTATCAAAACATACTCAAGAGAAGCTATAACAAGAAAATCAGAAGCAGGACTTTCCAAGTTGGAGAACTGGTACTAAAGGAGAATCAAAAGAACGTCCCAAATCCAAACAACAAAGGAAAATTTGAACCCAATTGGTTGGGACCATTTATATCACAACGAGCTATAAGTCAGGGGTATATCAGTTATCAACACCTGAAGGGGAACCTGTGCAGGAGCCCATGAACAACTCTCATTTCAAAAAATTTATGCCTAATCTTTCAAGGCATAGAACCAAAAAATCCAAAAAATTAGAAAATGTCCTGAAAAAATGGTTACCCTGATGAAAACCCAGCAAACAAGCGTCTTGGTGACAACAAAAATAAAAGCAAAATAAAAACAAAAAAAATAAAAATAAAAACCAGAAAAAGGATTAAAAACATTAAAGAGAAAAAATGTCCTCTGGTGAAAACAACTTCGGTGGCACTTTGGGCAAGTACCTTGGTGAAAACCTGGTAAATAGGTGCCTTGTGTAAATAAGCACTTTCCATCCACCAGGATCTTCATAGCTTGTTTTGCATCATCCATCCATTATGCTTCCATCATCCAATGCATTCCATATCGGCATCCATCCATTTGGCATCCGCATCATAGCTTGGTCTTGTGTTCATGTCATGATCCCTCCTAGTACTACTCGGCCCATTCTCAAGGTTAGTTTGTCCTGCCTTTATCAGAGTAGTCTATTGCACCACATTGGGGGCATGATCTCATCGGATCGGATTCGTTTATATTCTTGAAGTCCTAAAATAAAAAAAAAACCAAAAACATCAGAAAATCCAAAAAATCATAAAACCAAGAAAACCCAAAAACATCCAAATCATATCAAAATCCAAATAAATGTCAAAATGTTAGTCAAAAAGGTAAAAAACAGAGTCGTCTTGTCGAACTATGGGTCTTTGAGCCTTAAACATACGTAAGGTTGATCTTTGATCATCCCCTGAGATAATTAGGTTAGTCTTTTAGGAGTCTGTCATAATAAACTAGCATCTCATCATGTATATCTTCATTTGTAAATCAGTTAAGTCGTCAGTCAAACTACGTGGTCTCTGTGTATATAATGTAGGCAAGGCTAATCTATTGATCAGCCCCCGAGGCCCTTAGGATAGGTCCTTAGGTTAGTCTCTTGGTCAAAATCTCAGAAAACCCCAAAACATTTGAAAATAAAAAATCAAAACATTTGTAAAATCTCGAAAATACCAAAAATAGCCTCAAAACATGTCAAAATTCCAAAAACATCCAAATATTTGAAAAAATCCATCTGTCCCATTTCACTTTCATCCACAATAAACATCACTCATAATAAATGATCGTTATCCTCAATCTTTGGTAAAACAATCAGAAACAAGTCTAGCAGGTGAAAAGTGAAAACTCAAAATGTGAAGTTTTAGGTTTAGGTCAGTACATAAACAAGTTAGTCAACTCTTTGTGTCGATAACCTATCATCCAACCAGTCTCATATTAATCATTTGATAACATCATGTCCTAGGATGTATCCTTCCTACAATGGGCATCATATTTTGGCAATATTTTTGGTTCTTATCCTTAAAACACACATTTCCTTTTGGTTAGCGGTATTGAAGAACATTAGCTTGTTTGTTTGCTTTATCTTTATCTTTTTGATTTATCTTATTTGCGCTCATTCCAATAACCTCATGATGATGTCCAAACAAAAATATTTAGAGAGATAGGAATGGGGCATTGATCATTATCTTTTTATCTGCTACACTTGTTGGAAATTCTTGTAATAAAACTTGGTGAATACTTGCTTTATTTAGGTATGTATGGAGGGTGTTTTAGATATCTTGTTGACCACAATGAAAGGATTTCTTTTCTATGTTTTTGTCTGATATGTGTGAAATACCTAAAGTGCATCCTACTAAGGTTTTTGTATGTCAGGTGTGAACAAGGATACTCCTATCTGATTGTCGATTCAAAGTCCATCACACTAGATACAACGTCATCCTAGTTCTTAATACCTTGATGCATCATATTTATGTGTTATCAAACGTAAGGTAATTGGCCCTTTTAAAATCCAAACTCCTTGGCAAGCAAATCATCATCCTCATCTCATGTCTTGTTGGAATCTCTTCTTTCTTCCATTCCTTCTTGTTTTTCATGCTAACAAGGTACTATGACAGTTAACCATTTATCACTAAGAATGTGTTCATCCTGCATCCACAAATCATTAGCACAATGCATATCATATAGAAAACATTGATCATCTCATAAGCATATAATATATATTTTTTATTCTAATCATCTCATAGTCATAACATTACATACACATTGCATATAAATATCTCTTACATAATCACATGAAACATAAATAATCCATCACATCATCCATTGCATAATCATATAACCACCATCGTATCACATAAATAGGTCATTATAAGCATAAAGAATAAGAATTTACATCCATTTGCATAAATCATACAAAAAATACATCATAAACATGCATATCATCCATCATCCATCCATATCACATAGAACATCTCATCAAATATCCATTTTATACATGATTGTCACAAATGCATATCATATGGCATCATATATTAGGGGCATAATATAGATCTGTTAGTCACATAAACCATCGCATAACGCATATATCATTAGAAAGATATCAAAAAAAAAAAAACATCCATACATAGTACATCATAATGCCATAACATCATTGCATCACATATAGAAATAGGAACATCCATAATGCATAAAGTAAAGTTAGAACATGGCATATCAAAATCATCATCTCCTATATCATCATCTACTATCATAGTAAAAAATAATAATCGGATCATTGTACATGTGTATGTCAATAAGTACAAAGGCCCATGGGGCTATAAAAAATGAGCCCATAAGGCACAAACGAATAATATCTCGATCAAAAGCAGTCTAACCCTCTTGCCTGCTACCCTCACCTCTATCACCATGACCCTCTATCAGTCTGTGGTTGGTTTGCTGTGAAAAATATAGGGCCTGAGTTGCACTAGGTATGGCCTGCTGATAAAGCAACTGATAGTAATCTGCCTCCTGGATAGCCTCCCTGTATGAGTGAAGTGACATTGTGCTACGAGAGGACGAGGTAGCCATGCTCTATAACTACTATCTACAGCCCATCTCTGTGGGCGCCTGTAGCTCTACAACCTACCTCTGCAAAATGGCTTGATCTCTCTTGGCCCTAGCCTGATCCCTCTCTGCTGTCAAAACCTAAATATGAGCTTGCATATGTAAAATTTGTCCATCTTGAGGATCCGGCTGTCCTATTGGTTGTACTAGTGGGGGCTGGACATGAGTCTAATCCTCACCCCCATCTCATTGTGATGTGGAAAACTAGTCCTAATGCTTGATCAACCTGTGGTCCTGGTCTTGCATATGGACATCAACATGGAGCTGATGAGCTGGATCCCTCACTAGCTGATCCTGACACTTGCCCTCTCCCCACCCTCATCCTGCCCCTTTTCCCCTCGCTCTTTGTCGAGCGGATGGTACACCTGGAACTGTCAGCCATAGGGGTGGCCAAAACCAATCTCTGTAAGCCTGTGTAACTCTTGGATTAGCAACTCCCTGATCATATGCCCATGGCTGGGCCACTAGTTGCCTGAAACTTTCCACTACCTTAGAGGTAGGAATGTACCATCCCCATGAGCCTTGGCTCACTATCCTTGCAAAGATGGCCACATAGCCATCATCCAATTTGTCCTGTACCTCGCCAAACTAGCACTGAACTCATCCTGGTAGATACCTCTCGATTATAGTATGCTCCAACCCTTGCATAAACTGGTCCTAGTGGGAAAATAACAACTATTGTACATCATCATCCCATCCGGGCCGACCAAGGTATGGGTGCCATGTGAACACTATCATGTCATCAAGGACCCTCCTCCAATGAGGAATCTCGTGATCTCCTGTGTGTGTGAAAGACACACCACCTCTATAACATAGGACTGTTGGATCATCGAACCCCATCGGTACTGCAACAACTTGTGGCTGAAGAATGGAGATATGTTCCCATGCCCATACATGAAGGAGCGTGACCGCTGCCCCAAGTGCTTTGCCATCCAAATACACATACTCATGAAGATCCCTATAGAGGGAAGCCAATAGAACTAGACCCCATGTGAAACATATCAGCCTGTCACGAACCATCCACTCCTAGCAGAGCCCCCAACCAATATTGAAATACCAGACCCACCGATCTAGACTAACAAGACCTAAAATAATCACTGCAATCACCAGACGTAAGGGTGAGTTCAGGGTCCTATGATGCTCTAGCTCTATCTAGCCCTCACAAAATATAATGTCCTCCATGGCTAGAATGACATGGCATGCGTCTCATCTGACATCCATATCAAATATCACTTGCCACCCATGAATCGACAATCTAAAGATCCACCACATGTCCTCCAAGGTGATAGTGGCCTCCCTGGTAGGAAGGTGGAAGGATGAGGTCTCATTGTGCCATCTCTTAGCAAGCACCAACATCATGCCTAGGTGGGTCCGCATAGGTGGTGCATAAGAGATATACCATAACCCCATCTCTCGAAGCCACTCCTACTCTCTATCAGTCAGATCCCACAAATAGCGAAATATCTCCCACAATCTATGCTTGTGAGAATAAAGCTCCCTTGCCACCTCTTGCATCAGGAAAGATCGCCGTGTTAAAATCATCAAGGAATAATCATCTTGAGTTAATCTCAGTGCTCAAAAATCACCCCAACATCGCAATTTGTGAAGGAATTGTAGTTTGAAATTTACAAACTGCGATGTTGGCACCTTCAAAGTCCCAAACTGCACCACCATGGTGCACTTTTCCAAAGTGGTGCAGTTAAGCCTGAAACCCTAATTCTAAAGTTCGCCACAGCATTGGAGTTTGAAATCCAGCGCTGCATCTCATGAATGTGTCAGAGTTTGAAGTTTGTTCCTAAACTCAAAACTCCACCACGGTAGTCCATCTTGCAATGGTGGGCTAGTTTAAAGGACTGAGCGGTCCAATTTGAAATTTGAGTGGCGCTATATAACACTGTTGCAAGAGAACTAGTTCTAAACGTAATAAATGAACACAAAAAAAAAAATGAAGCTCAAGACAAGTTCATGTGCCAGTGCCCCAGTGCTTGGAGGTCGCTGGTATGTCCATACTCGGTCAGAGATATGCATCGGGAGCTATCATTGAGCCATCTCGTCAGGGCGTCAAAGCTCAAAATCTCAAAATTCGTTGAAGGCTAAGTGTGAAAATGAATTGGAAGTGGCCCCCCGAGGCCTATTTAAGCCCAAAAATTAGGGTTTGTTGACCCCGTTTAGCCATCCTGCTAGGGTTTTGGTCCCCCGATCCTGTTTTTGTTCATCCAAGGGCCGTCTTGCACCGTTTTTTGCACTTTACCTCATTTTTTGACCTCCTAGAGTCTTTTTGGACCTGTTGGGCACCTTGCCCTCTTTTTTCACAATATCATCCAAAAATTAGAATTTTTTGTCCGATCTCTCGAGGGGGCAGTATATCAGCAAATTTTCTTCACCGAGGTAGTAGTGGGGCATTTTTTAAATTTTTTTTTTTTTGGCTTTTGATAAAGACCGTTTATTCTTTGAACCAATGCAATGAGTGCATTCCTTCAAAGAGGGGAAAAATGTAGACACCAGTTCATCCAAAATCATCCCTCGATCTAACCATTTAATCGAATATCTTCATTTGATTAAATTCATCAATTTTTCTCTCTTAATTAAATAAATCATCTTATCTAATTAAGTCATTCTTTCTTGTTTATCTAATCTGATTAACCCTATGTCCATATTTAATTAAATAATTCATTTTATTTGATTAAATCTCTAAAGTCTATCCATTAAATTACAAAAATTAAAACCTTATTTAGTTTAATATAATTTCATCTCTTTAGGGTATGTGCAGGATCATCATGGAAAAATAGGCCCTTAAGTGGCAAAAAAATTAGAAAAATCAGAGTTAGGAAACTTGATGTAAAAATTTGAATAAGTTATCTATATTATTTCAAAAATATGTAAAAATAGAATCTGTAGCAAATTGAATTTAGTTTCTAAAATACTAGGTTTATTTAAAAAAAATCTATTTGGTGAAAATTTGAAATTTCAATGTAGTAGTACTTAAATTTCAGGGAAAAAATAAGAAGTAGGTGTTTGTATGACCACCCTAACCACAATAAAATGATAATATTTTTTATAAGATTTTAGAAATAAGTAGAGGACTCATGTCCAGATGTGATGCATATTTTCTTGTAATTTTTTCCAAGTACATAATTAATTATGAATTTTTTATTACAACTTTTAAAAAATATAGAAACTCATGTGTCTAACCACCTTAACTTGGTCAAAACTTCATGAAATTCAATTTTTTTTTTAATCCTATAGTATAGAGCATAGAATGTGATGCATGTTTGGATTCAAAAAATGTGATACCGTTTGAAAGCTATATATGTTTTTCAATCAGCCTATCAATCAAGACTTTAGTCAATTCAAATAGAAAATGAATAATAATTATTTATTAAATTCAAATTAAAGCATAATTTATATTGGTGGAAAGTTGAGAATCTCCTTTAAAACCCTTTTCATTTCATTAATTTTGGGTAAAAAAAAAGTCGTCAGCCACATACCCTACAAATACCCATCAGATCGCCGCTTTTTGGCCCATCATGATCCTGCACATACCCTTTAGTTAAATAAATAATTGTTTTTATTTAATTAATCTTGAAATCATATTCTTCTCATATTTGATTTAAATCAATCCATAAATCTAAGTCAAATTTTCACATAAGCTAATCTCTCATTAAATTAATTAACCTTGATTAATTTTATCTCTTCTCATGTCCCATCCTCTAGCTTGTGCCACTTGCACATGAAAGTAGATTTAATTCATTTATTAAATCACTATTTTCTCTCAACATGGCATAAATAGAGAATATTCTCTCAATTTGAATTCAAAATCCAAGTTGACTTGTCCTTTCCAACAAGGTATTTATTTCATCTTACATGTCTTTGTGCATTGAGCCAAGTTGAATTTAAGGCATTCCTTTTTCCCTCTGGCATGTCATTTCAACATTTTCAAAATTCAAATATTGCATTTATGGGCACATTCATCAAAATGTGCACATCGTTCACCATTCACATTTATAAAAATGGCACCTTGCCATTGGTTGAAGATTAGTCCCACATTTCTTCATTTTGTGAATTATTCCATCTCAACATTCTATAAATAAGAGGCTTCATTCCTCATTCTATCATCCACAATTTGAGCAAAGTTATCATACTCAAAAATCCATAGCAATTTATCATCAATTTCATCCAAGCATAGTTAGGATTTTTATATATTTTCAACATGGAGCTCCATTGGAGTCATCAGCACAAGCATTCATCCTTCATCAATCATCTTCATCATGTCATTGGAGTTTGGGAAGGGCCAATTTTCAAATCAAATCTGCACCAATTCCCCCATGGGATCAAGAGTTTGCATTGCTTTCAATAGGATTTAGCTTACTTTCTTGTTCTTTCATTTTATTCTTGTTTTCTTTCCTATTTGGAGCTTTGCTAATGGATTCCATGGGGAATCCTTGTTCTTACTTGCATATGATCTTGTAATGTGTTCTTTGATTAAGTTTTGTAGGTATTTGGATTGGGCTTTCATAGTATGTATGTATATATGTATGTAGGATTGTATGTACATATGTATTATGCTTGTATGTATATAAGTATGTATGTATTTATGTATGTATTTAGATGGAGGGATAATTTTAAGAGAGAGAGAGAGAGGTAGTGAGAGAGAGTCTGGAGAGAGGGAGGGGTGGAAGTGAGAGTATAAGAGAGAGATAGTGTGAGAGAGAGGGAGTGGGAGAGAGAGGGGGTGTGAGAGTAAGAGACTTGAGAGAGGGAGAGGGTGTGGGAGGCAATGACCTGAGAGAGGGAGAGATAGAGAGGGATGGATTGAGAGAGAGAGGGGGGGGTGGGAGGGAGAGACCTTAGAGAGAGGGAGAGAAAGGGAGTGGGAGAGAGTGGGAGGGAGATAGAGAGAGATAGATAGAGGGGGCAAGAGAGGGTGGTAGGGATTGATTGAGTGAGAGGTATGTAGAAAGAGGGAGACAATAGATAGAGACAATTAGAGAGGGTAGGAGAGAGGGAGGGAGAGAGAGGTGATATGTATAGGTAGAGAGAAAGGGATAGGGGTTGAGGGTATAGTGTTGAGGGTTGAGGGATTAGGGTGGAGGACCTATAGGGTTGATTGTTTAGGGTATTAGGGTTTCAGGGTTGAGGGTTGAGGGATTAGGGTTAGGGTAGAGGGTATTGGGTTGAGGGTATAGGGTAGAAGGTTAAAGGGTTTAGGGTTGAGGGTATAGGGTAGAAGGTTAAAGGGTTTAGGGTTGAGGGTAGAGGGTTTAGGGCATAGATTTGAGGGTATATGGTTGAAGTATTAGGTTGAGAGTCCAATGCAAAGCGTAGAGGGTATAGGGGTTGAGGGTTTAGTGTTTAAGGGCCGAGGGTTAAGGGATTAAGCGTTTAGGGTTGAGAATTGAGGGTTGAGGGTAGAGGGTAGAGGGTTTAAGGGTTTAGGGTTTAAGGGTTGAGGGTTGAGGGTTTAAGGTTGAGGGTAAAGGATTGAGGGTATAGGGTTGAGGGATTAGGGTTGAGGGTATAGGGGTTGAGGTATTAGGGTTTAAGTGTTGAGGGTAGAGGGTAGAGGGTTGAGGGTTGAGGGTTTAAGGGTTGAGGGATTAAGGGTTGAAGATTTAGGGATTAGGGTAGAAAATTTTCTTGCATTTAAGGGTTTAAGGGTCAAGGGATTAGGGTTGACGGTAGATGGTATTGGGTTGAGGGTAGAGGGTAGAGGGTAAAGGGTTTAAGGTTTTAGGGTTTAAGGGTTGAGGGTTTAGGGTTGAGGGTTGAGTTTTTAAGGGTTTAAGGGTTGAAGGTTTAGGGTTGATAGATTATGGTAGAGAGCGAGGGGTGGATGGATAGAGAGATGGAGTGAGAAGTGAGATAGACAGAAGGAGAGGGGAGGAGGGAGGGACAAACATATATGAGGGTTGAGGATCCAATGTATAGGGTAGAGGGTTAAGAATTGAGAGTATATGATTGATGACCTATAGGGTTGAGGGATTATGGTATTGGGTTGAGGGTATAGGGTTGAGGCATTAGGGTTGAGGGTACATATGGTTGAAGGATTGGTGTTGAGAGTCCAATGTATAGGGTAGAGGGGATCAATGTTGAGGGTTTAGGGTTTGAGGGTTGAGGATTGAGGGATTAAGGGTTGAGGGTTGAGAATTGAGGGATTACGGGTTGAGGGTTGAGAATTGAGGGTTGAGGGTTTAATTTATAGGGTAGATGGTTTAAGGGTTGATGGTTGAGGGTTTAATGTTGAGGGTAGAGGATTAAGGATATAGGGTTGGGGGATTAGAGTTGGGGGTCCAATGTATAGGGTAGAGGGTATAGGGTTTGAGGGATTAGGGTTTAAGGTTTTAGGGTTGAGGGTTGAGGGGTTAAGGGTCAAGAGGGTTGAGGGATTAGGGTAGAGAGTTTACTAAGTGGGTTTAAGGGTTTAAGGGTTGAGGGAAGAGGGTAGAGGGTAGAGGGTTTAAGGGTTTAGGGTTTAGGGTTTAGGGTTTAGGGTTTAGGGTTTAGGGTTGAGTGTTTAAGGGTTTAAGGGTTGAGGGTATATGGTTGAGGCATTAGGATAGAGAGGGAGGGATAAGTGAGATAGAGAGAAGGGGAGAAGAGGAGGGAGGGAGAAAGATATATTAGGGTTGATGATCCAATGTATAGGGTAGAGGGATGAGAATTGAGGGTATAGGGTTGATGGTTTAGGTTATTGGGTTGAGAGTATAGGTTTGATGGATTAGGGTTTAGGGTAGAGGGTATTGGGTTGTGGGTGGAGGGTTTATGGTTTAAGGGTTTAGGGTTTAAGAATTGAGGTCTTAGGGTTTAGGGTTTATGGTTGAGTGTTTAAGTATTTAAGGATTGAGGGTTTAGGGTTGAGGGATTAGGGTAGAGAGGTAGGGATATATGTATAAAGAGATTGAGGGACAACTGAGATAGATAGAATGAGAGAAGAGGAGGGAGGGATAGAGATATATAGGGTTGAGAATCCAATGTATAGGGTAGAGGGTTGAGGACCTATACGGTCTATGGTTTAGGGTATTGGGTTGAGGGTATAGGTTTGAGGGACTAGGGTTGAGGGTACATATGGTTGAAGGGTTAGGGTTGTGGGTCCAATTTATTGGGTAGAGGGTATCGAGGTTAAGGGTTTAGGGTTTGAGGGTTGAGGATTGAGGGATTAAGGGTTGAGGGTTGAGAATTGAGGATTGAGGATTTAATGTAGAGGGCAGAGGGTAGAGGGTAGAGGGTTTAAGGGTTGAGTGTTGAGGGTTTAAAGTCAAGGGTAGAGGATTGAGGGTATAGGGTTGGTCGATTAGGGTTGAGGGTCCAATGTATAGGGGGGTATGTGTAGGATCATGATGGGCCAAAAAGTGGCAATATTATGGGTATTTGTAGGGTATGTGGCTGACGACTTTTTTTTTTACCCAAAATTGATGAAACAAAAAGGGTTTTTAGAGGAGATTCTCAGCTTTCCACGAATATAAATTATGCTTTAATTTTAATTTAATAAATTATTATTATTTATTTTCTATTAGAATTGACTAAAGTCTTGATCGATAGGTTGATTGAAAAACATCTATAACTTTGAAACGGTATCACATTTTTTGAATCAAAACATGCCACATTCTATGATTCACATACTATAGGATTAAAAAATAAAAAAATAAATTTCATGAAGTTTTGACCAAGTTAAGGTGGTCAGACATAAAGATTTTATATTTTTAAAAGTTGTAATAAAAATTCATAATTAATTATTTACTTGGAAAAATTTTACAAAAGATATGCATCACATCCAGACATGAGTCCTCTACTTATATATAAAATATTATAAAATAATATTATCATTTTATTATGGTTAGGGTGGTCAGACGGACACCTACTTATTTTTTCCCGAAATTTAAGTACTAATGCATTGAAATTTCAATTTTTCACCAAATAGATTTTATTTATTTTAAATAAATCTAGTAGTTTAGAAACTAAATTCAATTTTCTACAGATTCTATTCTTACATATTTTTGAAATAATATAGATAGATTATTCAAATTTTTACGTCAAGTTTCCTAACACTGATTTTTCTGAATTTTTTGCCACTTAAGGGCCTATTTTTTCCATGATGATCCTGCACATACCCATGGTAGAGAGTATAATGGTTGAGGGAGTAGGGTTTAAGGGTTGAAGGTTGAGGGATTAAGGGTCAAGAGGGTTGATGGATTAGGGTAGAGAGTTTAATAAGTGGGTTTAAAGGTTTAAGGGTTGAGGGATTAGGGTTGAGGGTAGAGGGTATTGGGTTGAGGGTTGAGTGTTTAAGGGTTTAAGGGTCAAGGGTTTAGGGTTGAGAGATTAGGGTAGAGAGGGAGGGATGTATGTATAGAGAGATGGAGGGAGAAGTGATATAGATAGGAGAGAAGAGGAGGGAGGGACAAACGTATATGAGGGTTGAGGATCCAATGTATAGGGTAGAGGGTTGAGAATTGAGGGTATAGAGTTGAAGACCTATAGGGTTGAGAGTTGAGGGTATTGGGTTGAGGGTATAGGGTTGAGGGATTAGGGTTGAGTGTAGAGTGTATTTGGTAGAGGGTAGAGGGTAGAGGGTTTAAGGGTTTAGGGTTTGAAACATAGATTTTTGGGACCCTATGGACTACTCTTGCACTTCTAGGGTTTTTCATCTAAAAGGAGAGAGATAGGGCCAAAAATGCTAATTTATCACTCAAATTAGGATGTATGCAATGTTTTTTAATGTAAATGGACTTAACTAATGCAATTGACTAGTCTGAATGATTGAAAATGAATTCAAAAGTGCAATTACAACTATGTTTGGAAACACATTTGTGATATGCAAACAACTATGCAAATGAAGAAATAATGAAAAAATAGAAAGTACAAACATGAATCTAAGTGCAACTGGATGAATTATGATGTTTCTGGAGTGTTTTGGATGCTGATGGAAATTATTGAATTTTCACAATGGGACTCATTTGCCCAGGATGGCGAATCAGTCCACCTATTGGTGAAAAACTGTCGAGCACTGGTTTTTGTATGTCGGGATCCAGAATCTAACAAAACTCAAGTTTCTAGTCCTAAGGTGGGACTCATTCACCATAGGTGGTGAATTAGTCCTCTCCCAAATTTCTAAAAAATCAGGAGACAACTCTACAACACCAGATTTGGAAAAGTCTGCTTGTCAGGTTGCCAAAGTCAGTTCTATAGAAAACAGACAAATAACTCTCTCCAAGCTTGAATTTGACTCAAGTTAACTTGAACCACCTAGTTGACTTGGAAATTAATCTCTACATACAAAGAGCTACAAACAAACATGCAATAGGGGAAAAATGATTAAGGGTTAGTGAATAGGGGTTTGCCTTGGTCAAACCCCACTTTCGGTAATTAAACTCTTGAAAAGATAATGAAATGAAAGGGAAAGATAAAATAATAACATGCAAATTATTTCAACTTACCTAAAAATTGATAATGCAATTCTGAAGTAATGTCAATAGCTTCTTTAAAGTGCTTGAATAGTTCTTGAAAAGATGATGCAAAATGTTTGAATGCTTGAAAAGTGAGATTGAATGCTTGAATGATTAAGGAGATGCAAAATGAGGTGAAAATAACTTATTTATACAATTCTTATTGCTTAGTATCTATTTATACCTCATCATAGGCCGACATAAAGTGATTTTGAATAAAATCCCAAAAGGAAATTTGAAATATTTTTAATTTGGGGCCAAAGGGGGACTCATTCACCACCCATGGTGAATGGGTCCCACCTTGGACCTAAAAACATGTGTCAAGAAAAATGTTGTATTTAATGTTATTTGTCAAGATAACATTAAAAAATACACTTAATTACAACTTATGAGGGCATAAAGAGATCAAATAAAGCATGAGAAGGGTGTGAATAGTGAAAATATGCCTAGAAGAATGTGAAAGCTTGTTACAAGACTTTACAACACTTCAAAATGGGACTTTTTGATGATTAAAAAGGTGATTTTTAGGTAAATTGCATTAAATAGGGTCTAGAAGAATGTAGAAATGTCTTACAACACTTTAGAACACCTTCACAAGATGTCTTTCTTTGATTTTTAGTACCTAAATAAGGATTTCCAAGCCATGTTACAACATAAAATTAGAGCAACATAGTTCCAACACCGTGAAACAAGACCTAAAAGGCCATGAAAATGGCAAGGGGCCATTTTTCTATGACACATTTAGCCCACACTTTAGTGAGAGGATGAACCTGTTTCAAACTCACACAAAAGTAGCCATGAACATTGAGGGGAGGGTTCAAATGCACTTCCATTAGCAAGATGGAATGAAAAAAATCAAGAGGGATGATGAAGCCCCCAGGATGAAGATCCCATGGAAAACTAGACATAAGAACAAAGGAACACACAAGTGTTGAAAATAATTGGATGAATCTTCGATCGTCAATCCAACTAGCTGTGAAAAGAGATCTAGACTGATTGTTTGAAAAAGAGACTATGTACTCACTTTGGGGCCACAAAACTAGTTTTCCATGGGGTGAGAAATCCCAAAAAAAGGTAAGATACAGACACTAGTTGGTATGCACTCACAAACAAATAAAAAAGTGGTTATGAGGAAAATTCATGCTGCTAGGTGGGCTTCCCAATCAACCATGTCAAATTTATACCTGTTGATAACTTTAACAAGGTGCCATAAAGCAAAAGGAATGGGTATCAATTCAAGCTTCATGAGACAAGAAAAGATTTGTATGCTTAGAACTCATGAGAAAAACAAGATGGCACCACAGACATGCAAGTTGTGTTATGCAAGGTGGCCATACAAAATGTAACAATGTGAAAATGAAAAAACATAAAATGTAAAATGTAAAATGATGTTTGAAGGAGTCTTGTTTAGTTTATGCAAGTTCAGTCACTTAGGGAACATTGTGTCTAATGTCTCCAAGAGAGGATCAATCAAAGAATATTATATTCACAACTTAGGGGATGCAGTGTGTCACATCAAGCCATCAAGAGGAATGTAATATGCAGAGAAAGATTAGACTTACGAAGGACATCACACCCAATTTCATCCACAAAGTGACAAACACATCATATAAACGACAAGGCTACACTAGGAACCAAGAATGCAAATGAAATAATGGTAATGTATGTCCCCCACTTTAAAGGAATTGCTACACATCAGTCTATGAGAAATTAATTTAAAGTAGAGAAGAAAAGAAAAATGGAAAAATAAAACAAGACATGAGAGCCAACTTGGAAAGCCCTATCCCAAGTCATATGTTTTGAAGTTAGGTTGCGTCATGTCAAGGAAAAAGGAAAGGAAAAGAAAAAGGGAGTTTCCCCCCAGAAAATAAATCACACCAAACACATAAGGGATCTATGGATTTGGGGTCAGTATGTTCATTGTTGCAATGTGTTTATGAAAGAGCTCAGAACTGTCATCATTCCCCAAGGCATATAGAATTGGAAGAATGACACAAAGAGAGAGAAAACAAAGGAAAAAAAGTTCTTTTTGAGTCAACATGGAAGAGACATTGTGGTCTCGTCACTTTGCATCGTCCCCAAAAGGAAAACACAAGTGAAAAAAAATGAAAAGGAGAAAGAAAAGTGTTAGAAACCAAGATCAGACATGCAAACCAAAAAACCTTCCACAGAAGAGAAAATTAGAAAAATCAAAGCTTTGCATAAAGATGTGCAAAATATTATTATTCAGGAATTCATAATTACATGAGATGATTTGCTTTATAAAAGCAAAGTATGCATAACGCTAATCTTATCTTGAGCAACAAGATAGCTCAACAAGATAAGGATGACAATAATTAACCTACTAATTAAAATATTACCTAAGTAAAGTTATGCAAGTGTAATTAAATATTAATTACACTAATATCCCCCATAAGTGAAACTTAGGGAGACTAAAAAAAGCATGCACCTAAAACTAAGATGAATGCAAGAAAGCATGAATAGGTCCCAACAACAAGGCCTGATCAGGTACCCATGTACAAATGCAATAATGAGGTAGAGAAGGAAAACCCAGTGGGACAAAACCCCCCTACAATGAGATGACTAATTCAAAGAAGCACTGGAATAACACTATGGAGTAACACTGGAACCATAGTTTGACAAGAAAGGAAAGATACTTCTATCTAAAAAAAACCAAAGTGGAATCATAATAATGCGACAACAGACCCAATGCCATGAAACACTGGAAAAATCACAAACTGGAACAACCCTTTAATTTGTAAAGCAACAGTAGATGAGATGATGACATAATCTAGAAACTGTGTATCTCGATGCCAATGCCAAACCAAGACTAAAACTCTTCCATGGGAAAAAGTTCCATAAAGACTCTAGAACATTAACCATAAAAACATGGCACTCAAACTGAGATGGATTTGAACCAATGCGGATCAATAACCATAAACTCCCAATCTAAAGTGTGAACTGATGTGAATCTAATATGTGTCAAGCTAAGAAAATATGTGGCCAAAAGAAACTAGGAAACTAGATATAACCCATGCGAGCTATCATCAAAACAAGATGGAAATCAAAGTGCATGCACACTCTAATAAGATTATTATGCAAGAAACCCCCCTGATGGAACTTTATCTTAGTTCATTTATTACAATAACCCAATGATTGTAAAAGGAGAGAATGTAAACATGTATAAATGGAAAATAAAAATAGACCTCATATCTGTGTAGAGGACTGAACCAGTTTTCCAACGCCGCAAGAATGACCGAAAAAGGATCACCGAGTCAAAAGATATGCCCTCTAAAGCAAAAAAAACTTCATCTGAGTTCAAGGACCTAAAAAATAAATCTGGAGAAAAATATGGAAAAACCACCTTCACCACTGGATCAGTGTTGGAATCAACTTTCCAATAGTATATTGTTTGTGAAAAACAGACATCGTATGCAAAAAATACACCTAATTTAGTGAAAGCTGCTCCAAAATGCCCAATAAGGCTTGCAGGCTGCCCTGGGGGCTAAAAAAAATAAGCCCCTAGTCCTGTGCACGACCAAGGGCTAGGAGACTAGGGGCTGGGGCAGAGCCCTTGGTCATACATATGACCATAGGTTTTTCTAAGAGGTCGGGCGGGGGCTGGGCACATAGCACCCGGTCCCCCATAAGACTGTGGCCTGGCTGGAGGGAGCCCACGGGGGCTGGTGTTGGCTCCTAACGATGGTGGGCGGTGCTATGGGATGGTGCCACTGGGCTAAGTGGCCCTTCGGTGGCCGCTCGGTGGATGATGGGTAGTGCCTTCCTTTTACATAGGAAGCATTTTTTTTCCAAAAAAAATCAACGTTTTTTTTTTAATTTTTAAAAGAAGTTTAAAACGTGCATCGAAATGCATGCTGGGGAGGCCGTACGGCCTCCCTGGTAATTTTTTTTTCCCTAGAATCAACTTTCACCAAAATTGAAAAAACGAAAGGCGTTCTTAGGGTTTTTGGCCGCTGCGAATGTAATGGTGGCCTCCGTTTGTGCCCAAAATGCTCTAAAATATCGGCTACCTCCAAAGCTTGCAAAAAATCTTCGAGTTTGAAACCCTCAAAGATCTCGCAAATGATGACCAAAATATGAAAAATAAAAGCCAATCCTGACTTTTTCCAGCACTCTGAATCCAATGGTGAAGCCCGATCTGATCCAAGACGCTGCATAAATGAACTCAAGGCATGATACCCTCGAGGAAGCCCGAACGAACTCTGCAATGATTTTCTCAAAAATTCTAAGAAGTGGTTGCATATCAAGGCTCTGATACCATGTTAGAAACCAATATTAGACATTCAAACCAAAAAACCTTCCACAAAAGAGAAAATCAGAAAAAGCAAAGCTTTTGATAAAGATGTGCAAAATATTATTATTCAGGAATTCATAATTACATGAGATGATTTGATTTATAAAAGCAAAGTATGCATAACCCTAATCTTATCTTGAGCAACAAGATAGCTCAACAAGATAAGAATGACAATAATTAACCTAGGAATTAAAATATTACCTAAGTAAAGTTATGCAAATATAATTAAATATTAATTACACTAACAAAAAGAAAAAGATTTTGGGTCAACATGAAGGAGAAATTTTTGTCTCAATGCCTTGTGTCATCCCCAAAAGGAAAAAACAAAACAAAACAAAAAGTGAAAAAGACAAGGATCTCTGGGGTCAACATGGAAGAGACATAGGGTGTCTCTACGCTTTGCGTCATCCCCAAAAGGAGAACAAAAAGAAAAAAGAAAAAAAGACAAGGATCATTTGGGTCAACATGGAAGAGACATAGGGTGTCTCTACACTTTGCATCATCCCCAAAAGGAGAACAAAAAACAAAAAGAGAAAAAGACAATGTACAATGAATAGAAGAATAGAGGTATGAATAGAAGAAGTGTACAAAGAGAGAGAACATCAAATGCACGATACAGGGGAACATGATATGCACATGAAAAGGAAAAGAAAAAAAAAAGAGAAAAAAAAGGCTAGTTAGGAGAATGCAATTCAACCATCTAACAGGTCATCTGCCTCCCAATAATGTTTAGTGTAATGTGAGGGCAGTTGACTGTCAAAAGGAATAATTGCAAGTGCCGAACTAGGAGTCATACCAGGTTCTTCACTTGGTGGAGAAGATCTATAACTTAAGCTCATTGTAGATGAAAATAAAGAATTTAAATCAGTATGCACTTCTTCATCTATTTTGGCAATCTTCACGTCGTCATCACCATCATCATCATCATCATCATCAAGATTAATGACAATAGGAGGACGAAGGGTGATTTCTAAGGATGGATGTATCAAAAGATGACGTGGTTGGATTGGTTCAATTTGATGTGATTTTTGCATAGGGATATCTTGTCGTAGGTCAAGAGAAGGAGAGTGGTCATCTATTACTTCTATCAAAGGTCAAGGTTGATTTTAGTTATCTTCTTCTATGTGAGATTGATGAGCAAGAAGACGACGACGATGCCTTCGTTCCCTAGCACTGCGGTTCCATTTAATTCTATTTTGGAGTTGTGAAGGTGTAAGAGTGTATTGAGTCATCATAGGTTATTCTGCCTCTAAAGGGGGAAGAATAGAAGAAACTGAAGAGGATGGATTAACCACTTTCCCTTTAGCTTTATACATTTATTTAAGGCGAGGAGGTTGAGCAGGGTTTGTTTCATATTCCCTTGGTTTTTTAAATGATGGTGGGGAAATATCAAGGGGTGATTGTTTAGGAGGTTTGAGGATTTGTATAATTTCATACTCAGGTTGAAGCATGGTTTTTCCTATGATAGGAGGTGCGGAAGTAGGCGGGGATGAGTTACGAAGAGATAATTCAGCTATCTTTTTGGCTTTAAATTTTTCATAACCTATGAAAAAGAAGTCCTTGCAAGGGGTGATCGGTTCCATAGGTTTAGGCCAAAAGTATTCTAATGAGAAGTTACCTTTGGAAGATAAATGACTAAATCCACTATGATGTATGGTGACTATCTCATTGTCATATGGAAACTTCAAACACTTATGAACAACTGATGGGACCGCTTTCATTGAGCAAAGCCAAGGGAGGCATAGCCACAAACGAAATTAGTTAGATTGTGGAATAATTGAAAATGTCACATCCAAAGCTTTAGGTCCTATTTGTAAGGGTAGCACAATTGATCTAATCATAGGGTAGGAAGAACCATTATGTGTTTTGATCCATGCAGTTGATTTATTATATTCATCTTGATATAGTTCATGTAATACTAGAAACTCCTCTATGATCACGTTCTCACCACGAGGGAGATTTATTAATATCCCACTAGTGGGCTTATCATGGATTCTGCCAACTATGTAGAGAGGACCATCTCAAAGTTTTTGTAGTATGACTTTAATAGAAAAAATGATATAAAGTGATTTAGTGGTTTGGCCCTTACGAGGGATAATGTCTATTGTAGCCACAAAGTTATCCATAGGACTAACTTGGGTAACAATAGGAGTTGTATAATGTTGTTCGCTATTTGTAACAATAGTCATTACATTAGGGTTTGAAGGTTCACTAGCCTTGACAAATGAGGTAGTATGTTTAGGCATGGGGTTGGTGAAAATTTGTAAATTCTAGTTAGGGAGTGCAACAGATTTATTGCCTTGATCATCAACACCCTCGATGGAAAAATGGCCTAACTCAATGTGGTCTTGAACTAAATGTTTTAGACTCTCACAATGTGTAGTGTCATATCCATTTTGGTGATGAAAGTGACAATAAGCGTTAGGCTTAAAATTGGATGGTAACGGTTGGTTTGGATCGAGTGGTCTAACAAACGACAAAGTGAGCATGCATTTTTGAATTAACTAGTTCATTGTATTATGGAGAGTATTAGGTAAAGGAGTGAATTGTCTCTTCAAATCCCCATAATAATAAGGAACAGTTTCCTTAATAGTGGCCACTTGATTTGGAACATAATGGGTTGGCTATGGTTGAGGTTGAGGAGGTGGATTAAACTGTAAAAATCCTCTATTAGGTTTGCAGAAGTTTTGTGTGTTGTTTTGGTTTTGATTAGTGTGTTTTGGTTTGTCAACTTGGCTAGAAGTGGATTTTGAATCATGACTTGAAATAGAATTTTGGTAGTCACATAAGGTTGTAAATAAATGCATGAATGAAGGAAATTTCATCATGGTGAGTTTATCTTGAAGGTTGGTGTGCATGTTTTGAATAAACATCTTTTGCAGATGTGCATCGAGAATCTTGACATCAATTTGAGCATATAAGGACTGGTAATGTGAGATGAAAACCGTCACTTTTTCATCCATGTTTTTTCTACATCTCATAAAGTTTTCCATTGTATTTTTAGGTGTCATATTAACTTGGAAGTTACTAATGAAAGAATCCACCAATTCATTGAATGAACAAATGGAATGATTGGGAAAGTTGGAAAACCATTCTAATGCAATATCTTTCAAAGTCCTTGGAATTTTTTTTGCTAAAAGTCTATTTTCAAGGAAAAAGTCACTACACAAAGTTGTATAAGCATTAACATGGTTGATAGGATCTCCTTTTCCTTTGTATTTCTCAAACTGAGGCATTTCTATCCCTTGTGGAATCGGGATACGTAAGATTTCTAAGGATATTGGGTTGCTGCGGACATGGTATGTGGTTGGAGCAGGTTGACCTTGACTAATGGTGTAAAGTTGATGTTGCATAGATGAAATAGTGGTAAGGAGTTGTGTAAGGGGACCGGGGTATGTGGGTTGAGGTGGAAGGGAAAATGGTGATGGAGTGTAAGTGATGTTATGGGAGGTGAAAGGAATGCTAAGGGGTGTGAAAGTGGTGGAAGGAACTTGCAATGCCACAAAAAAGTAGGAATGCTAGTGGAAATAGGGAAAGAAGTAGCCTAATGCATAGTTGTATGGACTTGTAGATTCGTATAAGTTGGGATGGAAGCAATGGTTGAAGGGGGAGAAACTTGAGGTGCTCCTTGGCTTACAGGAATGGTTATGGATTGGGTATTTGAAGAGGCATGTTTATTGTAAATCTCTACAATTTTCTTCATCACTTGCAAGCCATCATCACTTTCAATCAAATGATGAAGATTCTCAATGGCAGGTATGTCAGATGTGGAAATGTTTTCAAGTGACAAGCCTTGTTGTAAATGTGCAAAGTCCTCATGAATATTAATGACCTTTTCTTGCAAGAGGGAATTTTTTTGGTTGTCAAAATTCATTGGATGGAAAGGTGAATGAATGGAAGTGGTATTATCAGGGCCTAATGCACCATTGTCCATACTAGGAGTAGGAGCTCGTGAGATCCCAAGGTCCACAATGAAAGTGCTATCACGGGAAGCCATGAGTCTAGAACTTCTCACTAAAGTATTATCAAAAGGGCACCAAACACTCACGCAAGGACCACAAAGGAGGGGTGAAGGAAAATGCAAGCTAATATAAGAGCTTCAAGATGCAAATAACATAAATTTTGCTAACTGTAATAGATATCCAACTATAGGAAATAGGAATGGAAACAAATGCCAGAAATGTTGTCTAAAAAGTACAAAGGGACTGATTCACCTTGGGTGGTGAATGAGTCCCAGTATGAATTTTTAAGTGTTTTTCAGAAATTTAAAGATGATTTAAATGCTCTAAAGAATGCAATGATAGATGCAGAATGCAAATTTTTACTTTTTTCAATTAAATGTAATGCAAAAATGAAAGCTAAATGAAGTTTTAACTAATACAAAATGAAAAGTCCTAGAATGCAATAACAAATCAATGTCCTAATTGAATGCTAATGTAAATGGAAACTAAGATGTAGTATTTAAATGCAATTAGAAATCCAAAGTGTTCAAATTTTGGGTTAACCAAAATGAAACATAGATTTTTGGGACCCTATGTACTACTCTTGCACTTCTAGGGTTTTTCACCTAAAAGGAGAGAGATAGGACCAAAAATGCTAATGTATCACTCAAATTAGGTTGTATGCAATGTTTTTTAATGTAAATGGACTTAAATAAATGAAATTTACTAATATGAATGATTGAAAATGAATGGAAAAGTGCAATTACAACTATGTTTGAAAACACATTGTGATATGCAAACAACTATGCAAGTGAAGAAATAATGCAAAAACATAAAGTACAGAGATGAATCTGAGTGCACCAAGATGAATTTTGATGTTTCTAGAATGTTTTGGATGCTGATGGAAATTATTAAATTTTCATAGTGGGACTCATTCGCCTAGGGTAGCGAATCAGTCCACCTACTGGTGAAAAACTACCGAGAGTTGGTTTCTGTCTGTCGGGATCTGAAATCTGAAAAAACTCAAGTTTCTAGTCCTAAGGTGGGACTCATTCACCACAAGTGGTGAATCAGTCCTCTCCCAAATTTTTGAAAAATTAGGAGACAACTTTGCAACACCAAATCTCAAAAAGTCTGCTTGTTAGGTTGCCGAAGTCAGTTCTACAAAAAATGGACAAATAACTCTCTCCAAGCTTGAATTTGACTCAAGTTGACTTGAAGAACCTAGTAGACTTGGAAATCAATCTTCAACACCTAATAACCTGTCAAATCTACATACAAAGAGCTAAAAACAAACATGCAATAGGGGAAAAATGATTGAGGGTTAGTGAATAGGGATTTTCCTTGGTCAAACCCCACTTTTGGTAATTAAACCCTTGAAAAGATAATGAAATGAAATGGAAAGATAAACTAATAACATGAAAATTCTATCAACTTACCTAACCCTTGATAATGCAAGTCTGAATTAATGTCAATGGATACTTCAAAGTGCTTGAATAGTGCTTGAAAAGATGATGCAAAATGCTTGAATGCTTGAAATGTGAGATTGAATGCTTGAATGAGTGAGATGTAAAATGAGGTGAAAATCACATATTTATACAATTCTTGTGGCTTAGTATCCGTTCATATCTCATCACAGGCCAACATCAAGTGATTTTGAATAAAATCCCAAAAGGAAATTTGAAATATTTTTAATTTGGGGCCAAAGGGGGACTCATTCGCCACCCATGGCGAATGGGTCCCACCTAGAACCTAAAAACATGAGGCAGGAAATTTTTTGTATTTAATGTTATTTGTCAGGATAACATTAAAAAATACACTTAATTACAACTTATGAGGGAATAAATAGATCAAATAAAGCATGAGAAGGGTGTAAATAGTGAAAATATTCCTAGAATATTGTGAAAGCTTGTTACAACACTTTACAACACGTCAAAATAGGTCTTGTTGATGAGTAAAAATATGATCTTTAGGTAAATTGCATTAAATAGAGTCTAGAAGAATGTAGAAATGTCTTACAACACTTCACAACACCTTCACAAGACGTCGTTCTTTGAGTTTTAGTACCTAAATAAGCATGTTCAAGCCATGTTACAACATAAAATCAGAGCAACATAGTTCCAACACTGTGAAACAAGACCTAAAAGGCCATGAAAATGATAAGAGGCCATTTTTCTTTGGTACAGGGTTTAAGGGTTGAGGGTTTAGGGTTTAGGGTTTATGGTTGAGTTTCTAAGGGTCTAAGAGTCGAGGGTTTAGGGTTGAGGGATTAGTGTTGAGAGGGAGGGATGGATAGATAGAGAGATGGAGGGAGAAGTGAGATAGAGAGGAGAGAAGAGGAGGGAGGGATAGAGATATATGAGGGTTGAGGATCCAATGTATAGGGTAGAGGGTTGAGAATTGAGGGAAGAGGGTCCAATGTTTAGGGTTGAGGGTAGAGGTTTGAGGGTTTAAGGTTGAGGGTAGGGTATAGGGTTGTTTGATTAGGGTTGAGGGTCCAATGTATGGGGTAGAGGGATTAGGGTTTAAGGGTTGAGGGTTGAGGGTTGGGGGATTAGGGGTTGAGTGTTGAGGGTTGACAGAGGGAGAGGGGGTAGGAGGGAGATAATTGAGAGAGAGAGAGAGGGAGTGGGAGAGATATAAACGATAGAGGGTAGAGGGTTGAGAATTGAGGGTATAGGGTTGAGGACCTATATGTTCAAGATGAGTTTAAGGCTTTGGGTTGAGGGTATAGGGATGAGGGATGAGGGTTGATGGTAGAGGGTAGAAGCTTTAAGAGTAGAGAGTTTATGGTTTGAGGGTATAGGTTTTAGGGTTTAGGGTTGAGGATAGGAGGTTGAGGGTTTAAGGGTAGAAGGATTAAGGGTTGTGGGTTGAGGGTAGAGTGTAGAGGGTTTAATGGTTTAGGGTTGAGGGTTTAGGGTTGATGGTAGAGGATTTAGGGTAGAGGGTAGAGGGTTTAATGGTAGAGGGTAGAGGATTTAAGTGCTAAGGGCAGAGGGTTAATGGTAGAGGAGAGAGAGAGATAGGAGTGATTAAGTGAGAGAGGGAGAGAGAGAATTCATGGTATAGGGTTGAGGAACTATAGGGTTGATGGCTTAGGGTATTGGGTTGAGTGTAGAGGGTAGAGGGTTTAAGGGCTTAGGGTTGAGGGTAGAGAGTTTAGTGTTTAGGGTATAGAATTGAGGGTACATGGTTGAAGGATTAGGGTTGAGGGTAGAGAGTATAGGGTTTAAGCATTTAGGGTTTAAGGGTTTAGGATTGAGGGTTTAGGGTTGACGGTAAAGGGTAGAGGGTTTAGTGTTTAGGGTATAGGTTTGAGGGTACGCGATTGAAGGATTAGGGTTGAGGGTCCAATGTATAGGGTAGAGGGTATGGGGGTTCAGGGTTGAGTGATTAATGGTTGAGGGTTGAGAATTAAGGGTTGAGGGTTTAATGTATAAGGTAGTGGGTAGAGGGTAGAGAGTTTATGGGTTTAGGGTCTAAGGGTTGAGGATTGAGGGTTTAAGGGTTGGGGATTGAGGGTGAAATTGGCAACATAACTTTTCCTATTCAAAAAAATGGGTCCAAGAAATATGGTCTCCTAAGAGACCCCATTTCTTGGACCCATTTTTTTGAACATGACAAGTTAGGTTGCCAATTTCATCCACTTGCATGCCAATTCAGTGAAATTCATAATGTAGTGGCATGTTCGAAAAAATAGGTCCAAGAAATGGGGTCTCCTAGTGTCACCTGGAGACCCCATTTCTTGGACCCATTTTTTTAAACAAGCCAAGTTAGGATGCCAATTTCACCCACTAGCTTGCCAATTCAGTGAAATTGGAAATGTAGTGGCTGTTTGAAAAAATGGGTCCAAGAAATGGTCTTACATCATTGGAGATCCCATTTCTCGGACCATTTTCAAACAGGCCAAGTTAGGTTGTCAATTTCACCCACTAGCTTTCCCAAGCTAGTGGGTTAAATTGACAACCTAACTTGGCCTGTTTGAAAAAATGGGTCCAAGAAATGGGGTCTCCTGGTAATGTTACATCACCGGGAGACCCCATTTCTTGGACCCAGTTTTGTAGTATCACTGGGAGACTCCATTTCTTGGACCCATTGTTGTAATATCACTGGGAGACCCCATTTCTTGGACCCATTTTTTCAAATAGACCACTACATTGCCAATTTCACCAAAATGGTAAGCTAGTGGGTGAAATTTTCAACCAAACTTGAGAGACATTGGAGTGAGTGAGTGAGGGAGAGAGAATTGAGAGAGGTAGATGGGGTAGGAGGGAGAGACCTGAGAGAGAGAGAGATGGAGGGAGGGAGTGGGAGAGAGATAGAGGGTATAAGGTTTAAGTGTAGAGGGTAGAGGGTTAAGGGGAGAGAGATAGGATTGAGTGAGTGAGAAAGAGAGACTTCAGAGAGGGAGAGGGGGTAGGAGGGAGAGAGTTGAGAGAGAGAGAGGGAGGGAGTGGGAGAGAGATAGAGGGTAGAGGATAGAGGGTATAAGGGTAGAGGGTAGAGGGTAGAGGGTTAAGGGTAGAGGGGAGAGAGATAGAAGGAGTGAGTGAGTGAGATAGAGAGTCTTGAGATAGGGATAGGAGGTAGGAGGGAGAGACTTGAGAGAGAGAGGGAGGGATAAGTGAGATAGAGAGAAGGATAGAAGAGGAGGGAGGGAAAAATATATATGAGGGTTGAGGATCTAATGTATAGGGTAGAGGGTTGAGAATTGAGGGTATAGGGTTGAGGATCTATAGGGTTGATGGTTTAGGGTTTATTTTTTAGGACCTACATATGGTTGAAGGATTAGGGTTGAGGGTACATATGGTTGAAGTATTAGGTTTGAGGTTCCAATGTATAGGGTAGAGGGCATCAGGGTTGAGGTTTTAGGGTTTGAGGGTTGAGGATATAGGGTAGAAGGTTTAAGGGTTTAGGGTTGAGGATAGAGGGTTTAGGGTTTGAGGGTTTAGGGTAGAGGGTAGAGGGTAGAGGGTTTAAGGGTAGAGGGATTAAGGGTTGAGGGTTGAGGGTAGAGGGTAGAGAGAAAGAGAGAGGAAATAAACCTACAAAACAATCAACTTTCACATAATGTGAGCATGTTTTGAAGTAGTAGAGATATGGTTTTTTTTAGCAAGACATAACGCGCTCATGTTATAACACGAGTGCATTTTGGATTGCTCTAAAAATGGTAAAAAACACAACATACCCATGATATCAAGGCCCACATTCTTCATATTCTCCTGGTTTTGCATATGCTTCAATAAAAAAAATAGCTTTTTGATGATGTTGTGAAGTGTGCATGCATGTTTTTTAGATTCTACCACCCTTTTCATGATCTTTCCACCACCTTTGGATGAAATAGAAAAAAATTCACATTGAAAGGCATATAATATCAATTCAAGTCTGAATTCCATTCAAAAGTGATATAGAATTGAAGTTTGGAGGGGAACAAGCTTTTGAAAAAGTCAAACTGTTGAGGATTTTTAAGAAAGAAGAAGCAAACGCTACATAATTGGGTAGAACTCCTCCATTTGAAACTCTAGTTTTTTAGGTATGTGAAGTCTTTACACATTTTCTTTCATTCTATTATGGCTTGCTTTCTTCTTCTTCTTTTTTCATATTCCATGTTGATCATTGTTTGTTTGTCATTTTAACCTTAGCTTGTCAATGCACATTTTAAATTACACAATTGTTTATACTTTCCAATTACATTTTTAAACCACATTTGTTTGAGGCATTTTGTTATTTAACAATTGACTTACCTTGTGTATGCTTCCACATTTTGTATACACATATATATGACATAAGTTATAAGGAAGTAAAATAAAACATCATTTCTCAATCCTTTATTATAGATGTTCATACCACTCTCCAAAGCTTTCATTTTGGTATAAGCATGGGGGATGTTGGAAAATGTAGTTGAATTTTATTTTACACCTACAATTTCCATATGATTAAAATTTTCTAAAACCTTTTCAATAAATCTATTTTTTGTATATCCTACAATCATTATAGTCTATGAGGACATATCCCATTGAGGTATTTTGTCAAATAGTTATACCAAGCAGCTGATTTCCTTGTTTATGCTACCAAATTTTCCATACATGTCTCTAAAAAATTGGAATATACTCCTCCTACATTGATAAATCTTTGAATCTATTTTGGTTTTCATCTCTATTTTTAAATTTACCTCATCACTAAACCTACATCATCACTTATGTTGTGATATATTTTAAATGCTTCCTTGATTAGTCTACCTACAAGGGATCCTAACCCTTCTCTCCACTATTTCAAGACTCTTTATTCAAGGCTAAGTTAGCAACATGGGGGAAGGTGTAGCCTATCTTGCAATCATGGCTCAAAATAGAAGCATTGGCAAGGAATTTGAATTGCTTGAGAATAAATTTTTTGTATAAATATATGCAAAATGTGGTAGCATTGACAAGCTAGTGAGCTTGGCAAGATAGTGAGCTCACTCACTAGCTTTCCAATGTGGTAGGGTTGACAAGGTAGGGGCATCATATGCCTCATAGAATTGGGGACTCAGAGTGATATACATAACTGTGAGACCCCATTTCTATAAGGCATATGTTGCCCCTACCTTGTCAACCCTACCACATTGGAAAGTTAGTGAGTGGGCTAGCTTGCCAATGCTCCACTAGCTTTCCAATGTGGTAGGGTTGAGAAGGTAGGGGCAGCGTATGCCTCATAAAAATGGGATCTCACAATGATACGGTGGGGTTGAGAAGGTAGGGGTAGTGTAAGTCTCATAGAAATGGGGTCTCATAGTGATGTACTGGTAGGGTTGAGAAGGTAGGGGTAGTGTATGCCTCATAGAAATGGGGTCTCAAGGTGATGTACATCATTTTGAGACCCCATTTCTATGAGGGATACGTTTCCCCTAGGTCTTCTCAACCCTACCACATTGGTAGGCTAGTGCGCTCACTCACTAGCCTACCAATGCGGTAGGGTTGACAAGGTAGGGGCAATGTATCCCTCATAGAAATGGTCACTATGAGACCCCATTTCTATGAGGCATACACTACCCCTACCTTCTCAACCCTACCACATTGGCAAGCTAGTGGAGCATTGGAAACCTAGCTCACTCACTAGCCTACCAATGCAGTAGGGTTGAGAAGGTAGGGGCAACATATGCCTCATAGAAATGGGGTCTCATGGTGACCGTGAGACCCCATTTATATGACGCATATGTTGCCCCTACCTTGTCAAACCTAGTGCATTGGCAGGCTAGTTAGCTGAAGGTAGGGGCAGCGCATGCCTCATAGAAATGGGGTCTCACAGTGATGTATATCACTATGAGACCCCATTTCTATGAGGCATACACTGCCCCTACCTTGTCAACCCTACCGCATTGGCAACTCACTAGCCTGCCAATGCACCACTAGCTTGCTAAGGCATTTGAAATGTTTGACAAGGCATTTGAATTGTTTGAAAAAGAATTTGAATTCACATGCCTTTTCGATGCTTCCATTTTGAGCCTATCTTGCAATCAAGGCATGCCACATTACCACATTTCTTTTAAGGCATTCCATCAGAAAAATTCATGTGACCTCTGTCTATGCTAGAAATACTCTTCTATAGGATGATTGTAAGTATTTTGTATGAAGCTTTGAATGAAATATATTTCATTTATTTGTATGGATTCATTTTTGGGAACTAATATTCATCTCATTACCATGCTACAGGTAAAATTATCCACCATGTCGAGGAAGAAAACAATAAATAAACTAACAAATTGAGAGTATGAAAACAAAAAGCAAAGGAGAGAGAACGATTGAGGGAATATCATGAAAAGAAGAAATTGGATACGATTGATGAAAAAAATCCAATTGAAGAGGAACCTCAACCATCAAAAAGAGAACAGGTATTGGAAGCACAAAGAGCACAAATGTGAAAGCATCATGGTAAGACAGATTCAAATACCATAGTTGGAGACACACCCTCTACCTCAAGTGAATACGAAGGGACACCATTAAGCACAAGTGAATATTGAGGGACACCATCTACTGCAAGTGAATATGGAGGGACACCATCTATAGTAAGCGAATATGGTTGGAAACCATCCACCACATCTCAAGTTGAGAGTACATCATCACTTAGATTTGATGAAGAAGGTATGCCATCATCCCCATGTGAACCTCAGGGTATGTCTTCTAATCCACCCTCGATCAAAGGTACACAATCTAGCCCACCTCAATTAAATATTGATGAAATTCCTAATGTTGAGATGTATGTACCTAGGAGAACACCACATAGAATTTTGTATAGAAAGCCAAAGTATTTGATTAATATTGATGAGGATATTTTGTAACAAATGGAAGGTAATATTCCAGCACACACTTGTAGAAGATATGCTAATAAGATATGGATATTCTTCTTTGAAAGGCTAAATGAGACCATAAGATGTCAACTATTTGTTGAAATGATGAGAGGTATAAAGTATAGAAACATCATGAAGACTCTTGGGTTGAAAACATCAAATGCTTCAAGTGAATACACTATTGTAAAGAATCTAATGGATGCTTCTGAGAGTGTGGGTAAGACCTCACACTCAAAGGATAGTAATGTCACTCGACGTGTCATTACATTGAATTTTCTAAGTATTCAAACAAAGAGAGCTCGTCTCATTAGAATGATGAGTGAACAAATGAGAATTAGTAGAAATTTTTTATCAAGAGTTGTTCAAAGGTGGCAAAGAATTGAGGGCACTGATTCAAAAGAATTATGGGCATTCTCGGGGAGACTTCCACAAAAAGATAAAATTTTTGTTAAAGCACTGAGAACACTAATTGAAGAGTATATGAATAACACAAGATCATCTCCAAATCAAAGGGATGTGGTAAGAAAGAGAATCGATAGTCAGAACCATGAGCCACATCCAAAGCATTTTTTGGATATGACTCAAACCCAATTTTTTCATAAATTTCAACAGGATTATCCTCAACTTATTATTTTTCAAAGACACTTTTCAATGCTTAAACATTTTTATGTCAAGATAAATCACATACACACTACTTGTTGTTGTAGACTACATATTGAATTCTCTAACCATTATGATGTTTATTGTTCTATATGTTTAGATTTTCATACTAATGATGTTTTGCAGGATTGTGGCATAGAAGCCCCACCAACATCTTCAAGAGAGTTATTATCAAAAAAATTATGTGAAATAGAGGATGGAAAAATATTCTATAGGATAGCATGCTTGGATGGTTTATGCGAGTGTTGCAATGGCTTACAGCATATGCCAGCATGTCAACATATGGAAAGCACAAATGAGGTGGGATAGAAACTAGTAGAGTTAGAGAAATCTAAAATAGGGACATACATTACAAAAGATGGTAATCAAGAAAAAATGTGTGATCTGGTTATTTAGAAGATTCTGGTGTATCAATTTATGTCCATGTTTCATGACAAAATAGTGTATGAGTATGCAAGCCATACCCATAGAGCCCGATGGATGGGCACACAATTCAAGCTATGCATGGACACCTTTCTAGTTGGTAACATAGTATCAGTAGTTGAATTTGGGTGAAGCCACAATAGTGGTTTACAATTCAAGTGAGGAAGGAAAACTCACAAAAAATGACCCCAAAGCAAAAAAGGTGATTTTGCGTGTTCATACGAACCTATTGGTTCAACCGAACGCATTAGGGGTTCGGCCAAACCATGGTTTGAGTGAGCCCCCTTGAAGAGGTTCACTTGAACCATGGTTTGGATGAACCCTAGTTCGAGCGAACCTCTAGGGGTTCGCTCGAACCCCTAGGGGTTCATTCGAACCCCCCTTGCACCTCATCCCCCTCCTTAGACACAAAAAAGTCTATTTTTTTACGCTTCGGAGCTCAAGTTGAGGATGAAAATGGAGAAGTCTTCAGAAACCCTTCTAGAATCAGATAGTCCTCAAAACGAGCTATCCAACAAATATAATTTTTATATGTTTTTATTTTATTATGTATTTGTTTTTTTAGTTTTATTAAACATAGGTTCTTCACCGAAAATGAAGATCTTTGTTCTGCACATGTGGAAAAATAGTAGATTATAAAAAAAAACATTGAAAAATATGAGTGCACCAAATATTGAAGTCCTTGATCCAACAAAAAAATAATGAATTTCAATATATACAATAAAAGTTACGTGTTATACGGTCGCGCTATGTCTGAATTGTAATTGGTTTGACGTCAAAACTTGATTAAAGAAAAAATATTCAATAAAAAGCTATCTAACCAAGTGGAAGCACTAGATATTAGAGTTACAAATCTAAATTCAAAAGAATTATAATTTTATCCTTCATGGAAAAAAAGTTATGTGTTATACGGTGTGCGTCACTTTTTAAAAATGTTGTTTTTTGTAAAAAAACCAGTTTTCGTGGGAGATGGAAAAAGAAGTGCAATCTAATTCCAAAAATTTTGAAAAAAATATTTTTAGAATCTACAGACAAAATGTGACGAGACTCTAGTTTGCATCATCTTCAAATTCCTCATGGTTTAGCCGCTATAGGTGCCCGAATATGAAGATTTAGTTAAAAATAATAATTTTAGTGTTCAGTTTGGCCAAAAATTGTAAACCACTATTGTAGGATCACCCCTTTGCAGAGAACTACACTCTATAGCCACAGTGTGAGGTGTAGTCACAATATTACAACTCCACATAGGTTTCAATATTTGTGCACATAGCATTCATTCATGCAACTAATAGTACAGAAGACCAAATGAAGGTATTGGGGGAGTATCACTTTTATATTAGTGATGATCACGCACATTATCCAGAGTTTGTGCAAGGTTGCTTCTAGATGTTCTATAGTGGTTTGGCTCTGAGGAACATAGTATACAGTTGGAATATAATATGGTTGGATAATTGTGCAACAAAATTTAAGAATTTGTGCATGTTCTACTAGTTGAGCAGGATGCATGTCATTATAGGTGTTCAACATATGTGGAACTTTTGTGAGATTGAGCATGGAATGGGGGAGCATGATGGTATAGGAGCATGTGTGAAAAGAGCATTAGCATGAGAAGAGTTAAAGTATAGAGACAATGCAAAGTTGACAGATGCAAAATCAATCGTAGAGTGGTGTAATGCTTCGATGGGTCCAGGTAATGAAGGTACGTCCTCAATTCATAGATTTTTTTGGTTGATGGATGATACTAATATTGCACCATATGAGGATTGTTGTACACTAACAGGATCGAGTGAGCTACACTCTTTACTTAGCTCAAATACAGGTTCATGGAGTATCAATACATGAAAAGATGGCATTCTTTTGTTCTTCATGTACAATGCAAGCATAGAATGATTGTGAGTCAGAGGAGTGTGTTGAGAAATGGTTGACAAGTTATCTTAGCCCACTTCACATGTATCACCCTCCGAAGACATTGGAACTAACATAGATGGATTCATTAGTTGAATTTGACCACATATCAGACTTAGTTCAACTGGGTAATATATCTACTTGCTTAGTTTTTGAAATTCCTATTTTTATCTTACTTTGTAGTGTATTCATAATGTTGACTATTTTCAAGAGATTTGTTGCACATATCAATGTAGGGCATGTTTATATAGTTATTGGAGATGAATAAAATGAAGAGGGAATGAACTATTACTTGTGTCATTTTGTTGAGGCCAAAAAGAAATTGGAGGCCCTAGTTATAGATGGAGAAAACATTGAATACCCTACAGGATCAGTTGTTGTTACTGGAACGTGGCTTAGAAGGTACCCACATAAGAGTTAAAAATTGGTTGTTTAAGGACTTTGACATGCATTGTAAGATTCTTCATAAATCAAACCTCATCATGGAATCCAATGTTTGTTTGACCAAATATGGGGGTAGACCTTTAAACAAGAACTTGTGGAAGGTTTGTGAGTCTGACCATGAGGCAATACTTGACACAATAAATAGTAGAGAAAACCCAGATGGTTCATTGGATTAATTTTTAAGTATGCGCATTAGTTCTTATTAATTTATACTTGTATGCACATTAATTTGTATGATGCCAATGCTATCATCTTCTTTTACTTTTCCTATTTTTAAGTAACCTACTAAAAATTGATTGGTATCCCCTTGTAGAAAATTTTGATTTATGAGCCATCCAAGAGAATCTCAGCCAAAAAACCATTGCAACATCCTTATTTTGATGATCTTGACAAATCTCAATTATGATTTTAAGCCATTATAAAAGTGTGCAAAAATTGGTGAGGGAATTTAAAGTTATTCATTTGAAGTTAACCTTATCATGAGCACCTATGATGTAGACATTATAAGAGCATCTCGAATTTCAAGTTATTATATTCATGAGAGGTGTTGTGTGTAATAGGTATCTTGGAACTCCCAATGAAGATGTATGACCAGAAGTGACTAAGTTGAGAGACTGGCAGGCCTATCCTCAATGGAAGCATCAAGATTTATGCCTTGTTGTTATTGAGTTGGAACCAAATGGTGTGGATTTGTTGTCTATAAATGACTTCCATCTATTTTCATTTCATTTCCATTTTGGATGCTCTTTCTTTTTCTTCTTTTACTTTGCATATTTGTAAGTAAACTCTAAAAATTGATTGGTCTCTCCTTGTAGAAAATGTTGATTTATGAGCCATCGAAGAGAATTTCATATAAAAAAGCAATGCAACATCCTTATTTTGATGATCTTGACAAATCTCAATTTTGATTTGAAGCCATTATAAAAAAGCGTGTGAAGCTTAGCAAGTGAATCTCAAGTTATTCATTTAAAGTTAACCTCATCATGAGCACCTATGATGTATACATTATAAGAGAATCTTGAATGTATGAGTTCCATTCTAGAAGATCTATGAGAACAGAGTGCCTAAGTCATTGTGCCTACAAGTACAAGCACTTGGGTTTTAGAATGGTGTATGGAGCATATTAGACAATTGTAACACAAACAAAAGAATTAGGACAACCAAATAAATCTCATTTTATTGTAAACACCATATTATTAATATAGTGAGTGTAATAACCATTGATGGTTACTAATCATTATTTTTCTTCTTTTATTCCTCCCCTATTATAACTAGCACCAAGTGACTAACTTATTATAAAAACTTCATTTATTAAAACAAATCAACCTAATGATTATATATCAATATCAATATAGCATATAGTCTATTGAAATAAACGCTTGTAATAAGAATTTCTCAAATAATGAAAATTATTGTTGCCCTTAAACATTTGTAATTCAAGCAATGTAATCCCTTAACAATCCAAATTGTAAAAGGGAAACAATATTTGATAGCCTATTACCCAGATACGTGTTAGTTATGAGAATTCCATCTGAGGCATTGGGATCATGTAGGGAACCTCTACAATAAACTCTCTCAATTTTTGTTATCTCAGAATTATTTTTTTGTGGTGTCCAATTTTAAATTGATGGAAAAAGTGTCAATTGCAAGCAATGTAAAGTTACAAAGTGGTGTAACTTTCATTCTGCAACTCATGTGACCAAACAGACTATTCCAATGTGTCTGAATGGTTACATTTACGCTAGGAATGGTCCTCTTTCACACCCACACACACGAAATTGCTCTGAGCTACGTTCAATCAAATCGATCCCTAAAGAGTCCAAAGTGCAAAAGGGCAGTAATCTTTGATAGGATATTACTCAGAAACCATGATCCTTAATAACTCTTTGTCTGAGCGTACAGGATTGCGTTGGGCCCCTCTACAATAACCTCTCTTGGTTTTTGTTATCTCAGAGTCATTTTCCCATGGTGTCCTATTTTCACTTGATAGAAAAAGTGTCAAATGAAAGCAATGTAAAGTTGCAAAGTGGTGCAACTTTTGTTCTGCAACTTGTGTGACCAAACAAACTATTCCAAAACATTCGGATGGGTACATTTATGCTAGGCATGGTCCTCTTTCACACCCAAACACATGTAATCACTATGAGCTACGTTCAACCGACTCAATCCCTTAAGGGTCCAAAGTGCAAAAGGAAAAAATTATTTGATGGGATATTACTTGAAAGCCATGGTGCTTACAAACTCTCTGTATGATCCTAAAAGATCATGTTAGGACCCTCTACAATAACCTCTCTCATTTTTTGTTATCTCAGAGTGGTTTTCCCGTGGTGTCTAGTTTTCACTTGATGGAAAAAGTGTCAGATGCAAGTGGTGCAAAGTTGCAAAGTGGTTCAAATTTTGTCTTACAACTTCTGTGACAAAATGAACTATTCCAATGCATTTGGATGGGTGGTTTTATGATAGGAATGGTCTTCTTTCACACCCAAACACATAGAATCACTTCGAGCTACATTCAATTGGTAGAATCCCTTAAGAGTCCAAAGTGCAAACTGATTGCAATATTTGACAGGGTGTTACTCAAAAAATGTGATGCTTAGAAGCTTCTCATTTGATCCTATGATATCACATTGGGCCCCTCTATAATAACCTCTCTCAGTTTTTGCTATCTCAGAAGCGTTTTCCCATGGTGGTGAATTTTCACTTGGGGAAAAAGTTGTCAAATGCAAGCAGTTCAAAGTTGTAAACTGGTGCAAATTTCATTGTGCAACTCTTGTGACCAAATGAACTGTTCCAATGCATCCAAGTGGGAATTTTTATGCTATGAATGGTCCACTTTTGCACCCAAACACGTTGAATCACTCTAAGCTACATTCAAGCAGTAGAATCCCTTAAGAGTCCAAAGTGAAAAATGACTACAAACTTCAACATGTTCTTACTTGAATATTGTGATGCTTAGAAAATTCTCATATGAGCCTATGGGATCATGTTGGGCCCCTCTATAATAACCTCTCTCAGTTTTCACTATCTCAGAGGCATTTTCCTGTGGTGGTGGGGAAAAAGTTGTCAAATGCGAGTAGTTGAAAGTTGCAAAGTGGTGCAACTTTTGTTCTGCAACTCGTGTGACCAAATGAACTATTCCAACACATCTAAGTGGGTATTTTTATGCCAAGCATGGCCCTCTTTCACACCCAACCATGTTGAATTGCTACAACTACATTCAATCGATAGAATCCCTCAAAAGTCCAAAGTGCAAAATGATTGCAAACTTTAGCATGTTGTTACTCAGATATTGTTATGCTTAGAAACTTCTTGTATGAACCTATGGGATCACGTTGGGCCCCTCTATAATAAAATCTATCAATTTTTTCTATCTCAGAGGCATTTTCCCATGGTGGCGGATTTTCACTTGTGGAAAAAGTTGTCAAATGCAAGTAGTTGAAAGTTGCAAAGTGGTGAAACTTTCATTTTACAATTCGTGTGACCAAACAAATATTCCAATGCATTTGGGTGGGCACATTTGCACTAGGCATGGTCCTTTTTCATACCCAAACATGCTGAATCACTCTGAGATACATTCAATCGACATAATCCCTTAAGAGTCCAAAGTGCAAAATGACTACAATCTTCGATGGGATGTTACTCGAACACCATGACACTTTAAAAATTCTCATATGAGCCTATGGGATCATGTTGGGCCCCTATACAATAAAATATCTCTTCTTTTTCTATCTTGGAGGTATTTTACCATGGTGGAAAATTTTCACTTGGGGAAAAAGTTATCAAATGCAAGTAGTTGAAAGTTGCAAAGTGGTGCAACTTTCATTCTACAACTCATGTGACCAAACAGACTATTCAAATGCATTTGGATGGGTACGTTCACACTAGGCATGGTCCTCTTTCACACTTGAACATGCCGAATTCCTCCAAGTTACATTCAACTAGCTTGATCCCTTAAGGGTCCAAAGTGCAAAAGGGAAGCAATCTTTGATGGGCTATTACTTGGAAACCATGACACTTACGAACTCTCTATTTGAGCCTATAGGTTCACATTGGGTCCCTCTACAATAGCCTCTCTTAGCTTTTGTTATCTCAGAGTCATTTTCCTATGGTGTCCAGTTTTCACTTGATGAAAAACGTGTCAAATGCAAGCAATGTAAAGTTGCAAAGTGGTGCAACTTTCGTTTTGCAACTCATGTTACCAAACAAAATGCTCCAACACATCCCAATAGGCATGTTTACACTAGGAATGGTCCTCCTTTTCACCTAAACACACAGAATCACTCCAAGCTATGTTCAATCAGCAAGATCCCTTATGATGGCATGCAAAATAATTGGAAAGAGAAAACATACACATGATGGTTGAGAAGTCCGAGTTTTCCACACAAGAAACATATGATCATCCTCAAGTCTAGCAAATGCTAGATATTTTTTAGTTATCCTCCTTTCCCTTAAAACAATAAACAACCAATTGTAAATGTGTACAATGGTGGAATTTGGAAACATTTTATTTTTCCTCAATTAACAACTTTGGTTGTGAGGCATTTTGTCATTTTCATTTGAAATGATTTTCTATACTTGAAAATTGGAGTCTAAGAGAAACAAGTGATGCTCTCATGTGCATTTATTATTTGGTGTAATAAAAAAAGTTTCCATTGTTGAGTCCATTTTTTATTTGTATTATAAAAATTATAACTTACTTTCTCCCAAGTCCATTTCCTATACAAGAAATAATATTGCAAAAAGTTGACATATACATCTTTCAACGTGTTTATATGGTGATGGATCAAGAACATAACAATTCATTCTGCGTTATGAGGATTATACTGTGAAAATGTTTAAAGACTATTCAAGATAAATGTTTGTATGATAATGTGCCAAGAAGTTAGCTACTCATCATCTACTATGAATATTATGTTTTGCAAGTGTTGTGAAGATTATGTATCCTTTCCTTAATTGAGTTTTTCCAATCAAAAGATTAAATATATTGGAATCTTTTTATAAAACATTTCATGGAATACCAATTGAATTTTATTTTTTCTTTTAGATAAAGCATTTCATGGAACTCTTCGGATTAAACTGAATTGAGATATGTAAGAACAAGGGACGATTAGGAAATACATTTCTCAACGATCTTAAATAAACCTTCTCTCCCGCTGCAATTTTGGGTGGATTATTACTTTCAAAGTATTGGGAATGCTTTGCCTATTTTCTAGTTGGCAGTTGCCATTATAGAAGGCTCATCTCTTGATATATTTTATACTCATTCTTAATAAATTATCATGTTAATAATCAGTGCATTTATTTACAGTTAATCTTTTCTTTTCACTTTGTGTAATTTTGGAATTTGTAACTTTACTATTATTCCTAGAAATATTGAAGTTGTTTAGCATCAATCAATTCAAGACAAACCATGAAGGACAACAATGATCAATGCTAGGGATAACTAATTAATAAGTATACACATGAATAAGTCAAACATGTACATGTGAATAAGGGAAGCACAAGTACTCAAAAGCATGTAAGCCTTGAATTATACACACAAATACATAGTATATGAAAATTAATACAAAGTATATGCATGAATACAAGGTATACACATGAAAACATGTAAGTCACAAAGTATACATTGGAATAGATGTAAGTTGTAAAGTATACGATTGAATACACATAACTCATATCTATTGAACCATGTATTTATATTGCAAATATGGACACCATCAATAAAAAATATTTGTACTAACCGAATAGCCATGTAGGCATACATCAATATATGTCGATATAAGTATAAAATATAGGTACAAAATAGCCATATAAGCTTATGAGAATTCCATATAGGTATACAATGTCAAATATATCCAATACAAAATATGTACAAAAATGCCATATAGGCATACAACAAAGGGCTCTAGAATCAAAAGTCATTGCTCTTCATACTCTCAAAATAAAATCTTTCCCTTTGCTGGTCAATCAGATGGTGATACGTTTGTCACTTATTTATTCTATGACCAAGGAGTCCTCCTGTTGGTCATCCTAAGGTTTAGTTCTTGGTCAAGTATTATTTGTTACAATAAGATGTAAAGACATTAATATATAGAAATTACATTAAAAAAATGGTATATTTAACAAAATAATCACTTACCACCATTTGATGATCACTCTCCATGAGGGGAATATTCAAATTCCCATGTTGAGGCATGTTGAAGCCCTCTATAAACCATCTGTAGACATGTCAAAATTACATCATGCATAATCATATTCCATTCATCAAATAAATCAGGACTTTATTTAAATCAAATCCTAAATCAATTATCAAAGTCCAAAAAGTCAAAATAATCTAATCAGCATTAATTAGCATGATCATCATCTAATCCTAATCCAATACTAATCACATCCCACTTGCATTATCTAGACCTAGCCACTTGCACAATAAATCAATTTTATTGATTTATTAAAACACTCATTTTCCCTCAACATGACAAGTCAAACAGGGCATTTATTGTTGCTTTCCTTGTCCCCCTCTCAGCATTTATGGCAAAATTTGAATTCAAATTTTCCCCCTCTTGGGCACTCTTCCCAAATCTTGCATACACATCAACTAATCACATGATGACAAGTGTCCTCAATTCATTGGCTTGTTTTTGATCCCACATTGGTCCCTCTTCAACATTTGGCATTTTGAAAATCTTTAAATAGGTGCATCATCCTCAAGCAAATCCTTCACAATCTTCACAATCTTCACAATCTTCACAATCTTCACAATCTCCACAATCTTGCAAGGTCACTCTCTTCAGTTGAGATTAGATCTTGTCCATCATCTCCATCATCCATTTGCATTTTCATCTTAAGCTTTGGTCAAGGATTGGGAAAGGGTCACTAGCACATGTGACACCAATCCAATATGGGATAGGTTTAATGTCATGTTTTTGTATGCTTTTATTTGGCTTCCCTTGTTTTATTTATAGCATGATTAACATGACTTATTATTCCATATGGATGTTGAAATGTTGTTGTATTTTAAACTAACCAAATGCAGATTTTGATGTCCACAAAATGGCGCTAGAAGGAGGGCTTGAACCTCCGACCTTGTGGTTGTGTGAATAAGCAAAAAACGTATCATCTTTATTCGCTGCTATAGTATAGTTGGTATTGTTGTAAATGATCTCCAGATTTGAAATGTTTAAAACACTAATTATTTGCAGGCTGACAATTATGCACAGCGTGTCTTTGTGTCTATTTGAATATTGATTGATACTGGTACAATGGCGTGGCTGCAAATTGTTTGGCGTGTCCTTTGAGAAAACTCTCGTATTTATTTTTACTTTATTTTGCTATCTCAAAGCATCTTTTGTCTTGTGGCTTAACTTTTGTTTAATATGGAGCCTTCTTGCTTTGTCGAAAGGTTTTGATCCTCTTCTTAGCTTCCAAGGATGTTCATGAAAATTAGACCCAAATCACTCTTGAGCGAGGTATTCCAACTATGATAGCTACATTTGCAGTGGGCGGCCTTCTTCATCCAAGTCAAACGTTTATCAATAGGACTCATGATTGAATCACATTTCATGAGGCTGTCATGCAAATTTAGAGAGAGCATCAGGCAAGGCCATGAGACCACGTAATTGAGGCATTCTGTTAAACAGTTTGCGTGCCGCTCTATGCTTCCATTTGCGCGCAAGAAGGAAGGACGCTGGAAAGGTTATGGAATTTGTCTTTACACCTTCCAACTACAGCAGCTTGAAAGTTGCGTAATTTATGCTTTCTTTACAGACTGTCATTTTCTAAAATTTCTTGTGAAAGTTGATCTTCTTGTAGTCTGGCATTACACCCATGAGCTTCATATTCACTGAATAATTCAAGAGCTTCATCCTGCTTTTTGCGCACCATATACCTTGCTATTATTGCAGTCCAAATGACCACCAGACAGTGACATATTTCATTACAAATCTGACTGTCACCGAACCTTTTAGGTTGTACGCCAACATTTTCCATCCTTTTGAGACATCAGAGGTCTGCCATTACAAAGTTGATAGATGTGCAATCACTGCATTTCAAAGAGGCTACAGTTCTTTACAAGATTAAAGCAGACGTTGGCTTTCTTTCTTTGAATGCATTCTGTCAACAGTTCACGTGCCTTACCTATGCTTCACATTCTTTAAGGCTTTATGTCGGACAGTCCGCACACCTTGTCTATGCATCCACATTTTAAATTCAAGTTAATCACACACGCCTTGTCTGCTCATTGAGTGCGCAATGTCTACTCATTGACGGCGCCTTGTCTGCCCATTGACTCTGCCTTCCCAACTATTGATATTTAATAAAATCTGTTCTGTTTAAAATACTTCAGGAAATGTCTATATCTATTTTGTGCGCAGCAGGGAGGATGTTGAAAAGGTTCTGTGCATGGGGAAGATGCTGGTCAAAGGGCGCATTAGTTGGTTGTACACCCCGCCAATTACATTTCATTGAAAGTTTCTTTTGATGGCGCGGCTTTTCCATCTGTTGGTGGCAGTAGTAAACCTTTATTTCACTGTTTTTGCACTAAATTCCTTATATTGAAAGTTTATTTTTTTAACTGAAAAAGTTTGGCTAGTACATCTTCCTTGAATGTTTATGTTGCCTTGACAAAAGTACGGAGTTCTGTCATGCACTTGCCACTTACATTTAATACAATCAATGCCTTTTTATTTTCTGAATGACATCTCTTTAAAGCTCGAACGATGCAGGCTGGTGGATTTGAACTTAGATTAAATAAAGACAGCTGCTTTGTTATGACCTTGGAAGTACATAGGGGTGGCTTTCGAAGAGGTTACAAATTGTATTCAAATTTGGTGGGGAATTGAATGTTTTATAACGATTAGATATTTGGAAGGAATGGTCATGTAGGGGTTTTCAAAATTTTTGAAATCCTTTCAATTTATCTTTGAGGCTTACATTTAACTCTGATATTAAAATGCTAATAACTACGAGCCATCTATCATCACTTTCAATAAACGTGAGCAATCTTGAATGTTTTTTTTTATTTATTTTTTATTAGAGGTCAATGATCTTACATAAAGAACTCGTGAGCTTTGTCCAAAATTTCTAAAATATTTGGCATGTCTTGTGTTTCTTTTATCATTTTGCAAATACATGCATAACTTTTATTTATGATGATTGTAGGAAAACAACGAAAGCAAAGAAGGAAGGATAACGAAGGTACAAAAGCAAACGAAGGTACAAGCGAAGGTACAAGCGAAAGGTGAAAGGTACAAAAGGGAAACAAAGACTAACGAAGGTACAAGCGAAGGTACAAACGAACAAAGGCGAAAAGATGCAAAGCAAAAGAGGAGGAGGATTCTTATTTGAAAACACAATGTGTTTTTTAACACTTTGATTTTTTGATAAATACTACTTCACGAAAGGAGGGAAATGTTTTTTTGAAAACACAATGTGTTCTTTAACACTTTAAGTGTTTAATCAACACTTCACGAAATTGTTTTCCTTTTCATTTTAGAACATTAATTTTCAATTGAGGCTAAAACGAACAAATTGTTTTTCATTGCAAAGGACTTAAAACGAACCTTAGAACACACTTACTAGATTTTGTTTTGGTTTAAAATTGAACAAGGCAAACTTCACACTTGATTTTGGTGCTTAAAATGAAGTCATCATTGCTTTGAGGCTAAAACGAACAAGTGCTTGATTGTGTTATTTTGTCTTTTGAGTGCGTATCCTCTCCCCTTGCGCTTCGTGCGATCTAGGGTGCAAGAGAAACACTCAAAATACATTTTATTGCTTTGAAACACTTCATTTTGGGCTTAAAAATTGAACAATCTTGTGCGAGTGTGAGTAGGGGCATTTTCGCGTACATTCTCGTTCTTTGTGCCATCAAAGAATCGATCGAGTTACGGATTGTGTCTTTGCTCGCTTTTGTTTATCTTAGAGGGCCTGCCTTGGGGAAAAAGTACTCACCCAAGCGACGACTCAACCGGTAACACTCTAAAGCCAAGAGTATTTCCAGCCGGGATATAAATGAGGATTTTGGTTAAACGCCATAATCACGCGGTTGGCTCCGACAAGATGGATCCGAAAGGGGACTCTTGCCACGTTGGGTCAACTCCTACGAACGGAAAGTCCTTACTAGAACCTATGTGTTAGAATTTGCCAAAATCCTTAATCTGCTTTGTTGGTGCAAGAACGGTCGTTCTGAAGCCGCCCCACAATTTTACGGCTTTTAGTAGAGATGGAAAGCATGCCATGGGAGTTTCATGGGTGTTGATGCTTGGCTGCCCCGATAAGTGAGTGCCGTGGAGGGGAGCCATGGGGTCAAGCATCTAACCATCCGCTAAAGTAGGCGTAGCTGGACTTGTCCAAGTGGGGACTCAACAAACATTGTCTATCACATCCATAGGGCTTGTAATTATTTTTGTTTGAAAACACAGTGTGTATTCGAAAACATTTTGCAAACAAACACTTAAACATGATCATGCAAATTTCAAACCCCTTTTGATAGAGCAAATACCTTTTGACAAATTTAAGTGTTGTTGCCTTCCCTTGGGATTATGTCCTTAGAGGTTTCTCATCACTTGAATTTATATCGTCATTTGCTCTAACTAGGGTTAACCTAGGAAATCCCTTTGCCTCAATTTCTTGGAACTCCCACACAACACTTTGTGGGAAGAAAAGGAATTTTGACATAGGACATCTTTAGTTTGAAACATAATCAAGAAAGTGTATTTGGTAAAAAGAAGTCATTAAAAGCAAAGATAACAAATTGGACCCCACACATGTGCTTGATATCTCTTGGTCATATTGGTCTTTTGATTGCTCTTAGAGAAAAGTGTGTTCTTCAATACCTTGGCCTAGTAAACAAAGTCTTTCTAAGTCTCTTAGGATCAAAATCCAACACTTCATTCACCTCAAACATTTATCAACATCATCCCACAAACAACTTTAAAGCTTTGAAAACATCATTACCTAGACTTGGGTACATTTCCAAACCAAATCAAAATCATTTGTTTAGTTAGGTGTGTTTGGATGAATCCTTCCACGCACACTTAGTTAAATTATCACCTCTTTGAACAAATTCATCCTAAGATAACATCCAACATTTTAGGGTTTACAAGTTCATGATCCACATCAAACAATCAAAATCAAAATCCTAAGTCTAGCATTGATACAAGTCCCTAAACATTCAACACTCATATCATTCACATTTCATCCTCCATCTCGCCATTGATCCTAAGAACCTTAGAAGTCACTTTCATAACAAGGTCAAAACACAAGGAAAAAATGGAATATAAAATTGATCCATACATCTTGGGTAATCCAAATCAGTTGAATCTTCAAAGCCTTGCAATGCCTATCAATTATCAAAATCCATGCATAGGATCATTTCCTTCGACAAATGTCAATGGTACAACAAGTGTGGGTATGCCCAATCTGAATTTTGGAACACATCTCCCCATGATAGATTTCAATCAAAGTCCAAACTTACAAGTCTATCCTCCAAACAATCAATACATGAGTCTTCAAACGAGCAACATCATTCCACCAAATCCCTACAAACCAAATGTGGATGTACCAAATGCATTTTTTCGAAACATGAATCCTAACTCGGAAACCTTTGGAAAAATGATTCCCAATACCAACATTGTTCATCCTATCATGCCAAATCAGAACATTATCCAAAGTCAATTTTCCCATAATCCCATTCAAAAATCACAAGCATGCATGCCAAAACTACTTGAACACAAGCCAAATCAACTATCTCAAGTGAGTCAAAATCAAAATCAAGAACAAATTTGGCGAGATCAAATTGCGGAACTTTCCAAAATAGTTGAGGCATTGCGCCAAGGGCAATCTCCACCACCATTATCAACATCATTCATTGGTTTAGGGATTCCCCCTTTACCTAACACCAATCATTTCACCCAAATCAATCCACATAACATCAATCAAACCATCACGACAAATCCTTTGAATATACCATCGACATCACACCAATGGATGGTATCTAATCAAACAACAACATTGATCCCAAATCAAAATACGGTCTCCCAAGGGCCTATCACCTCGGTCAATCCAACCATCACTATCCCTTCAATCATTCCAAACACCACTATCACTCCCATCACATCTCAACCCCTCACTACCATGATCGCTCCGAGCGTATCTCAAACACTTGTCACTACATCCAACACAATTTCAATCCCACCACCACCACCATTGCGACTAAGCCAAGTAAGCAATTACAATGCTTCATTCAAAGCATACCAACAATTGCTCCAACAATATGAAACAATTCGGCAAGCGCCTATAGCCACGCACGCTTCTCAAGCTTCACAGCAAAATCAAGCTCAAACATCGCTGCAACAACAACAAGCAACACAAGCTCAACAAGTGCAACAATCCTTTCAAGTTTCCCAAGCCTCTCAAGCCACCCAACCAACACGAGCACAAACACAAAAGATGGCAACTATTGAAAACAAAGATCAAGATCAATCCATCACTAAGCACACGTTTACTTCATCCAATGATCAAATCGACATATGTCAAGAGTCACTCTTGAATCACGATCAAAATCCACCAACAAAACTCGACAATGAGCCAATTCAAGAAATCTCAACATCACTTGACTCTATGGTCGAAGACATTCACAAGCTCTCCACCGCAATTGTCGAAAACAATGATCAAAACCTCTCCATCGAAGAACACATTGAGGATGTATCTACACAATCCGATGATCAACTCACCATACATCAAGAGCCACTTTTTAGTGATCTCTTTCAAGGAGTGTTAGGGTTATTTGATCCTATTGACATAATGCACGATCCATCGACCTATGATGATGTTGAAAATGTCTCTACATCACCTTATGAGGTAGAGGACATATCTCAAGAATTTATTCCAAAACATGATCAAAATCTTTCACCAAGGTCTAGCAATGGTCCCTTCCAAAACATGTTGATCCCCTTTGACCGCATGGTTACAGATACTAAAAGAACCCTAAACTCGACACTTGAGGATGTTGAACCACTTACCATGTCTAATGAAGATATCCAAGCACCATTTGTAAGCGATTCATCCTTTGAAACCGATCCATGTCAAGAGCTTGATCCAAAGCATATCGAAAGCAATCCCAAAATAAATCAAGATCAAAAATTTGTATCTCCAAGATACTACAATGATCTAATGGATATTCTCCTATCCACACAAGATGATCACAGCCACATAGCACTTACTCCTCCATCTACCCATGAGATGCTTTCTATGGATGGACACGTAGATGATCTTCAGCTAGAACAAGATTGTGTTACGCAAAAAGAGCAGATTCTTAATTCCTACAATCAAACGGAGTTGTCAACATCAGCATCAAATATATCCCAAATTCAGATTGAGGACATCATGAATAAAGATATCCAACATTATCCACTCAAGGAAACAAGTCAGATAGAACATCCAGAGTTAGCAGAGCAGCAAATTGAAAGAACATCACCTACGGTGGTCATCTATCAGAGAACACTTATTGAACAAGACATCTCAGAACAGGAAGAGTCAAAGAATGAAGGTACTACCACAATACTGGGGGCAACTTCGTCTCAAGCAAACACCAACATAGGGAGCATGAAGAGTCCTTATGATGAAACCGATGTCAATACTACAACCAACCACCTCACGAATCTTCATCCACCCATCATCCCATCCATGAATTGGGACCAACGTCAAAAGAAAGATTTGAATCAAAGTACGAAGAACGTTATCAAAGCAAAAGAAGCAAAGCATAATGGACAAATCAAATACATATGGATACCAAAGAATACAAAGAAAGATCATCCCTATCAAACTCCATCAGTCAAAGAAACTGTGGGGCAAAATCGAGGAAAAGTATCCATCAAAGATGTCCACAAAAGCAAAAGCAACTTTTCAAACGACAAAGTGTATCAAGCAATTGGTCCTAATTCCATGCACACTTTCGTATCCACCCATCATTGCTCATCTTCCCAAGTTTGAGAGTCAAAGGTTCCAAACTGTCAACCAATCCATCTCTTATCCCTAAACACACTCCATCCACTTCCACGATGATATCCAATTCTCATATTGACCATGTATTGGCAACAACCCTTCATCATAAGGATTCTCAAGGCACTTTATCGCCATGTGCAACAAGACAAAGTTAACTCCCGTATAACGAAGGTGATCAAGAATCCTAAAAGTTGCATTCAAGTGCACGATCTTAGCAAAGCAGTCCTTCAGCAGATATCGATGGCACATTATGACGTAGATCTACGCCAACACCAATGGTTCACAATCTTCAGAAAAATACAAAAAAATCAAAAAATATGAAAATCCAAAAAAAATCAGAAAAAGGATTGAAAACAGTAAAGAAAAAAATCGTCCTCTAGTGAAAACCACTACGGTGGCGCTTTGGGCAAGACCATGACGAAAACCTGGCAAACAGGCGTCATGTGTGGAATCGAGCATCTACGTGCGCCAGTTCGGATGAAAGCATCTCATCCCATCCATAATAAATCGAGCATTCCATCCATATTAGCCATATTAAATCCATCCATCCATAAACCATTGATCTAATCCATTTTCATCCATCTACATCTGTCATCCAAGTTATCTTGATCTTGATGAAATTTTTGGGGCACGCTTTACGCTTGCTTACGGTAAACATCTTGACATGGGTCATTTTCATCGATCCTATCCTATGCAGCATTATCTGAGCTATGAAGCATTATCCAAAGGAGCTTTCTTGATGCAAACACCTTATCTTATCGTAAGATAATCCTTGGCATACTTTGCGTGCTTACCATATCCATCCATCCATACACTTATCCGAGCATCCATCCATTGCATTCCATACATTGCTAGACATTGGGGGCAGATATGTACATCTTGCTTCGAGAATAAATCTTGATCTATATCCTCCAACTTATGTGGTGATCCGAACATTGGAAAACATGAAATAATATTGGTCAAACCACTTGTGAGCGAAAAATCCGAATCACTAGCCCATGGCATATTTTGACAAGAACATGTTCTTTATCATTCATCAAACATCAATCGATATCAGTCACATCTAAGTCACACGTCAAACGTCACATCACATCATCCAAACATCTTTTGTTTGAAACCAAGCTTCATCAAACATGATCAATCAAATCCAATCAAAAAAATCATCATCTCGGGATATCCTTGTGTTGGTTAACACTATCCTTGCATTGTCGTGTATCCTCGACAATGTTATCATTATCAATCTTGATCAATCCATCCTTGCATTGTTGTGCATCCTCAACAATGTTATCATCATCAATCTTGACCAATCAATCCTTGCATTGTTGTGTATCCTCAACAATGTTATCATCATCATCAATCTGTCGATCTGATCAATCCACCTTAGCTTGGTTTTCAAACAAAATCCCAAACAGAGCACTGATATCATCACACATATCCATATTCAAATCATCAAAATCATGCGAAAAAATCCAAAAACATCCAAAACATATCAAAAATCCAAAAAAAAACACTCAAAAGCGTAAAACATCAAAACATTGAAATCGAACTACGCGTCTCGAGCTTAAGCGTAGGCAAGGCTAATCTTTGATCAGCCCGAGACATCAAAATCCCAAAAACATTCGAAAACATCAAAATCCAAAACACATCAAAAATCAAAACAAAAACATCAAAATCCCAAAACATTGGAAAATTGAAAATCAAAACATTGTAAAACCTCAAAATTACCAAAAACAGCCTCAAAACATTGCAAAATTTCAAAAACATCCAAATATTTGAAAAAATCCATCCACCTCATCTCGCTTACACTCGCAATAATCAATCATCCATAATAAATCGTCATCACCCTCAACCTTTGGTAAAACAGTCAGAAACAAGTCTAGCAGTCAAATGTGAAAACCTAAACTGTCAAAATCTCAAGTTTAGGTCTGTCGGCAAGCAAGTTGGTCAACTCTTTTTATCAATGGCATATAAATCATAAATCAATTTCATCATTGTTTGATAAAAGCTTGTCCTAGGATCCGTTCCGAAAATGGGCACTTTTACCAAACCAACCACTTTGGGTAAACAAAACGACGTGTCATTAACATGTCCTAGGATCCGTTCCGACAATGGACATTATCTTTTGGCAATGAGTTTTGGCTCCCATCTTTTGAAACACATCCCTCTGGCTGGAGGTATGAAGAACATTGGCTTGTTTGCGTACTTGATCTTTTCTTTTGATTTATCTTATCGCTACCCAAGGACCTCTCGATGATATCCGAACGAAGGATTTAGAGAGATAGGAATGGGGCAACGATCTTTATCTTTTGTTTGCTGTGCTTGTTGGACGCTCTTGTAAAATAACTTGGTGAATACTTGCTTTGTTAGATATGTATGGAGGATGTTTCAGATAGCTTGTTGACTATTGCATTGATTGGTTATACCTTTCCGTGTTTTGTCCAGAGATGTTTGAGACTTCTAAAGTGCATCCTAGCAAGGTTTCCGTATGTCAAGTGTGAACAAGAATACTCCTATCTGCTTGTTGAGTCAAAGTCCATCACACTAAGTACAACGCCATCCGGTCCTTTATACCTTGACGATCGTGACTTAGGCGTGTTATCAAAATAAAAGTAAGTGATCCTTTGAAAATCCCAATCCTTGATAAGCAAATCATCATCATCATCTATCATCATCATCTCTAATAAAGTCTCGACCAATCATGGACTTGTTGGATCCTCTTGTCATCATCTCATTCTACTAACATCATGCATCCATTCGTGATCTCAAACCATCAATAAACCGCATATCACATATCATTCATATCATACATAATAGGAAACATATTTTGCATATCATCTCACATGCATATCATCATCATAATATAGATCTGTTAGTCTAAGCATATCATAAATCATCCGTTGCATAATCACAGATATCACATCATCCATCTCATCCATCTCATATCATATCATCATTTAATTTGTTTAGAATAATATAGATTTGTTATTCTAAGCATCTTGAAATCATCTTTGCATCGCCATCCATAACCACCCATTTTGAACCTCTTTATCGCGAGATCGACCTCAAATCGAATCTTTTCACTCGATCTCGAGGGGCAATGTACCAGTACTTCTTTCACTGGGCATCCGAAAAATCATGAAATTTTTAATTTTGATTGCGGCAAAGTTTATTCTTTGAACCAACGCAACAAGTACATTGCTTCAAAGAGGGGCAAAATGTAGACATGTCAAAATTACATCATGCATAATCATATTCCATTCATCAAATAAATCAGGACTTTATTTAAATCAAATCCTAAATCAATTATCAAAGTCCAAAAAGTCAAAATAATCTAATCAGCATTAATTAGCATGATCATCATCTAATCCTAATCCAATACTAATCACATCCCACTTGCATTATCTAGACCTAGCCACTTGCACAATAAATCAATTTTATTGATTTATTAAAACACTCATTTTCCCTCAACATGACAAGTCAAACAGGGCATTTATTGCTATTTTTCCTTGTCCCCCTCTCAGCATTTATGGCAAAATTTGAATTCAAATTTTCCCCCTCTTGGGCACTCTTCCCAAATCTTGCACACACATCAACTAATCACATGATGACAAGTGTCCTCAATTCATTGGCTTGTTTTTGATCCCACATTGGTCCCTCTTCAACATTTGGCATTTTGAAAATCTTTAAATAGGTGCATCATCCTCAAGCAAATCCTTCACAATCTTCACAATCTTCACAATCTTCACAATCTTCACAATCTTCACAATCTTCACAATCTTGCAAGGTCACTCTCTTCAGTTGAGATTAGATCTTGTCCATCATCTCCATCATCCATTTGCATTTTTATCTTAAGCTTTGGTCAAGGATTGGGAAAGGGTCACTAGCACATGTGACACCAATCCAATATGGGATAGGTTTAATGTCATGTTTTTGTATGCTTTTATTTGGCTTCCCTTGTTTTATTTATAGCATGATTAACATGACTTATTATTCCATATGGATGTTGAAATGTTGTTGTATTTTAAACTAACCAAATGCAGATTTTGATGTCCACACCATCCAAATAGATATTAAACTTTGAATTACTAATGGTTTGATTTTTCACTAACTAACATCTATAACAACGAATGTAAATTAAAATTTAGTAATTTTCCTCATACCTACCTTGTCAGATCCATCGAGGAGTCTATAGCAGATGAAACATCGATCTCCATTTCCCTATGAAAATTTAGAGGTGTATCTGCTTGCAACATCTGAAAATAAAACAATAAATTATTCAATCACGAAAACTACAATAGCGATCCATGTCATGGTTTATAATATATGAGATGATGAACAAAATTTTGAGTACTTATTAAACTATATATTTCTAACTATCATGCTTACTATTTTCCTTATCCATATCTTGTTCGAAAGAACGTGTTTTAGGGCTTTTATCCATAGCAACAAGACAATGAATCGTTTGATAAAATGCTTTCGTAGACATGTACGATAATTGCAGTGGTATAGAGAAGGTAGTGAACTATTGGAGAAAATGCCTCAAAGAAATTGGGTCTCATGGTGATGGAATGCCATTACAAACAAATGTGTCATGGCATTCCATCACCAGAAGACCGCATTTCTTTGAGGCATTTTTTCAAATAGTTAATTTCCTTCTATATGGTATTATGTTGGGATGGGGTGGATGGTATAGTGTGGTCTTGGTTATGAGATGGAGGGTGATCATGACATGAAGAGGGAGGGGTGGTGACATGAAAAAGTGGAATAGAAGGTGGAAGGTTACATGGATTGGTAAATTGAGTATGAGGACCTTGAAAATAATTTGGAGCGGAATTTTGGCTAATGGGTTGGTTTCTATTCTTCAAACAATGAGTTGTTTGAAAAAATACCTCAGAGAAATGTGGTCTCATGGTGATGGAATGGAATTCCATCACCATGAGACCACATTTCTTTGAGGCATTTTTTCAAATTACTCACTGCCTTGTCTATGATATTGCTTACTATTATGCTTTGATATATGTTTTCCAAGCATCCATAGTTTGTTGGAAAGCACCTTTTTTAAGCTTTTAGCCATAACAACAAGGAAATGAACTGTTTGATAAAATTATTTGGTAGACATGTATGTAAAATGTGGTAGCATAGAAAAGGTAGTGAGCTATTTGAAAAAGTTCCTCAAATAAACTGGGTCTCATGGTGATGGACATCACCATGAGACCGAATTTCTTTGAGGCACTTTTTCAAATAACTCATTGCCTTGTCTATGCTATTGCTTACTATTATCTTTCATATATTTCTTCCAAGCATCCATAGCATAGAAAAGGAAATGAACTATTTAAAAATATGCCTTAGTAAAATGTGGTCTCATGGAATGCCATGACAAGGAAATGCAATTGGAAGCTACTCCTACTTATTACTTATTCTATGTGAAGTAATTGCATCACTGCTTATGTTGACTTTCTAAACAACTATATTGTAGTTGAATTTTTTTCATCTATCAACATCTAGTTATTAGTTATGGAATGTGAATTAATTCTTTGAGTTTGAAAGATGTGCAATGCAATGTAATCAACGATATGAATATAAACTATACAAATATATTAAGTAAAATTCATTAGTTAAACTCTTTATTCTATTACCTATGTGTAGGTTTGTCTAAATCCATTGGCACTGGGAGGTGTTCCCTTGAAACCTCCAATATTATCCTATTCAACATCAAAAATCACATATTAGAATACCATTCATAAAACAATGTTATTAATATGTAATAAATTTATAATTGGTTACTAGTTACATACCTCAATGGTAGATGCAGTGGAGAAATAAGTGGGTGTAGGGCTGGTGTATCTAGTATCAACACTATGACCTTGGAATTTTATTAAAATCATAAAACTAAATTAGTTAATCTTGCATTTCAAAATTGAAATTTAATAAATTAAATTCAATGAACATGCTAACATTTATTTGAGAATCGATGCCATAGGCCTCCTTCAAAATGTCAGCTACCCTCACCCTCACCATAGCTGCAGATGTATCCTATGTAGTTGTTTCTTGAGTGTCAATGGGGTCATATAAGCAAGCCACCCCACAAGCCTAACACAAATGGGATTGAAGCCCACCACTAGAAGACTCCCCTAGATGGTGTTGTAGTATAGGGTTGGCATGTTGGATGACACTCTGGGTAAAAGAGTTGATGGCCTAGAAAGTATCTACCTCAGTACTCTCCTTCACAATGGAAGGGATAATGATGTGGTCATGAGGTGGCCTAGAAAGAGGTCATCTCACTTTCTGCCTAGGATCCTGATGTGCACCAGGTCTATCTTGAGCCGACCCCCCACCTCTCCCCTAGAAGTCCCTCATATCAAAATAATTTGATATTTTGTTCAAGATGAACTCATGGCATAGTCTCCTCATGAAATATTGTAGGACTTAACAATTGGTGCATGGTGGATAATCAAAAACCATGTACCACCTATCCCAAAAAAGGTCCTAATTTGTTGGTGGTGGTACCAATGGATAGGAAACCTCTTTGCACTGAGGGTAAGATTTGTATTTGTGTGTGGGTCAGTGAATAATGAGCACAGATCTAATTTTGTAATTCTTAGATTTGTTACATCTTTATATGACAATTTATCCTAGTATTAATCCCTAGCCACCTGCCTCCTATCTTTCCAACCAGTTAATTGTTTTCTAATTGAATCTACATGTTTTAACATTTCTTTGAGTGAATTTCCTAGGGTAATTCTTTCCATATTTGAAATGTTTGGATCGTTCAACCTCTTGATTAACTCAATTTTTTTTTTATTGTTTTCAATTTCACTCATTAAGTTTTGCTAAGTACCAGGAGGATGTTGAGGGATTGGTGGAGGATATTGTTGTTGTGGTTATATAACTTGAGGATTTTTTTGATGTTGTTGATGTGCTTTTCGAGGATTTCATTCCTTTTGTTGTTGTTGTGTTTGTTGAGGATTTTGAGGAGGGTTTGTAGGTTTATTAACATCTCCTACAAATTAAAAAAATAAATATCAAAAACAACCTAAAACTAACTGTAGACACGCAAAATGTACAAGTTGACATTGTGCATCTAACTCTGATCTACTAACATCGTTTCTTCCTAAATCATTCCCTGGCCTAACCATTTAATTGAATATCTTTATTTGATTAAATTCATTTGTTCTCTTCTCTTAATTAAACAAATCATGTGTTTAATTAAGTCTCTTAAATCATTCTCTATCCCTATTTTAATTAAATAATTAATTTTATTTAATTAAATCTCTAAAGTCTATCTATTAAATTGAATAAATTAAAGTCTTATTTAATTTAATCTTACTTCAATCTCTTTAATTAAATAATCAAAACATGTTTATTTAATTAAACTCATTAAATCATTTCCTCTCTTGTTTGATTTAAATTAATCCAAAAATCTAAGTCAAAATAAGTCAACTCACCTAATCATCATTAAACTAACATAATCATCATTTATTTAATCTAACCATGATTAAATACTAATCTCCCCCACTTGCATTCTCTAGATATCTCCACTTGCACAAATAAATCAATTTATTGATTTATTAAATCTTCATTTTCCCTCAACAAAGCATCTTTTGGAGGAATATTCTTCTATTTCAAATTCAAAATTTGAATGACATGTCCTTCCAACATGTCCTTCCAACAAGGCATTTACTTCTTCTTACATGTCCTTGCCTTGAGCCAAGTGGCATTCAATGCAATTTTCTTTCCCCCTCTTACATGTCTTTTCTCAAAATTCAAATTCAAAAATGCATTTATTGGCACATTTGTCAAAACTTGCTCATTCCTCATCCAATCACATTTGGACAAGTGGCATTTTGCCATTGGCCAAATCTTTGTCCCACATTGCTCTATTTTGGCTTTGTTTCCATTTCAACATTCTATAAATAGAATGCTTCACCATGCATTTTATCATCCACAATTATGCAAAGTTATTATGCACAAATATCTCTCAAATTCCATCCATCTTCTTAACTAGTTTATTGCAGATTTTGGAGCTCATTGAGGGACTTATCAAGTGGATCAATCATCTTCAATCAACATTTTCATTCAAGGAGTTGGGAAAGGGCAAATCTCCACACACTATTTGCACCAACTCCCTCAAGAGATCAAGAGTTTGCTTGCATTAGATAGGATTTAATTGTTTCATTTGTGTTCTTCATTTTCATTTCTTATCTTTTACAAATTTCAAATGGATTTCTTGAGGAATCATTTGTTTCTAACCTTGTGTTTGATCTAATTGTTTGGATGTTTATTGTGTTTGTGCAAGGTCTAGATTCAAATGGTTCACATATTGGCGCTAGAAGGAGGGCTAATCAATAGATTCTAACACATTTTTAAAAAATAAATTCACCGTTTTTTATAGTTTTGTTCATAAATCCCCATTTTAGCGCTTCTGGTCACTGTTATAGTGCATCTGGTCACTGTTATAGCACTCTTGAACAATCTTTTAGCACGTCTGGTCACTGTTATAGCGCTCTTGAACAATCTTTTAGCGTGTCTGGTCACTGTTATAGCGCTCTTGAACAGTCTTTTAGCGCGTCTGGTCACTGTTATAGCACGTTTGGTCACTGTTATAGTGCTTCTGGTCACTGTTTTAGCGTGTTTGGTCACTATTATAGCGCTTCTGGTCACTGTTATAGCGCTTCTGGTCACTATTTTAGCGCCCATGAGTCAGTTTTAAAATGACCATATCTTGGTCATATGAAGGTCTTTTTTTATGCTTTTTTTTTTGAAATAGGGTAGAATTCCGTAAGCTATCCAATGGTGTAAGTGCTTCTTAACTATAAATTAGTTAAAATTTTCAAATTTGCGTTTAAAGTAAAAACACATGATAACTTGGCTAAGTTTTAGGGTGTTTTGGTAAATGGTTTGTCTAACCCCTATATCCTTTTGTTTCTTTTGATCTCATCTAACATTTTGATCACTTTTGTAGGTTGGAAATCGAAATAAAAATAAAGAGGAGCATGAGGATGATATTTTGTCTAATCAAGGTGTTTTTTAACACTTAAGTGTTTGTTTAACACTTCTTCAAAGAATTTGTCATCCTTCTCCTTCTTAGGACACTAGTTTTCAATTGGGATTAAAAATAACCTTTTTCATTTCTTGCAAAGGCTAAAATGAACTTTAGGATCACAACTTACTAGATTTGGTTTATTGGATTAACAATTGAACAAGGCAATTTCTCACACTTCATTTGGTGCTTTAAAACAAAATCATCATTGTTTTGAGGGTTTAAAAAGAACAAGTGTAGTTTTGTTTGTTTGTGAGGGCTTACTTAGACTAAAGCCATTGGAAAAGGACGTATGCGCTTCTCTCGCGCTTTATAGCGATCTTGAGAATCAAAAGGTCTTTTCCATGACTTTGGGTTGAGATAAAGCAATCACCTCCACACTTCGATTTGGGCTTAAAATTGAACAAACTATTGTGCGAGTGTGAGTGGGGACTTTGTTGCATACATTCTCTCTCCTTGTTGCCTACAAGGATTGATCGAGTTATGAATATTGTTCTTCATTCGCTTTTGTTTATCTTAGAGGGCTTGCCTGGGAAAAAGTAATCACCTCACCAGCCGGGATATAAATGTGGATATTGGAAGAAATGCCAATATCAGCGGTTGACTCCGACAAGATGGATCAAGGGGACTCTTGCCACGTTGGTCAACTCCTGACGGAAAGTCCTTACTAGAACCCATGTGCTAGAATTTTCCAAAATCCTTTATCTATTTGTTGGTGCAAGAACGGTCATTCTCAGCCACCCCACACTCTACGGTCTTCTAGTAGAGATGGAAAGCATGCCATGGGAGTTTCATGGGTGTTGATGCTTGGCTGCCCCAATTGACGTTAATGAGCCGTGGAGGGGAGCCAGTGGGGTCAAGCATCTAACCATCCGCTAGAGATAAGCGTAGCTGGACTTGTCCAAGTGGGAATCCAACAAATATTGTCTTACACATCCATAGGATTGTACATGCTTTTGGGTTACAAAAACACATGCTTGTTCGTAAACATTGGAAAACAAACACTTAAACATGATCATGCAAATTTCAAACCCCTTTTGATAGAGCAAATACCTTTTGACAAATTTAAGTGTTGTTGCTTTCCCTTGGGATTATGTCCTTAGAGGTTTCTCAGCACTTGAATTTATATCGTCATTTGCTCTAACTAGGGTTAACCTAGGAAATCCCTTTGCCTCAATTTCTTGGAACTCCCACACAACACTTTGTGGGAAGAAAAGGAATTTTGACATAGGACATCTTTAGTTTGAAACATAATCAAGAAAGTGTATTTGGTAAAAAGAAGTCATTAAAAGCAAAGATAAGCAATTGAGCCCCACACATGTCTTTTCAATGATTTCTCGCAAGGTCAAGATACAAAAACCCAAGAAAAAGAAACTTAGCCCAAAACAACATCAACAAAGACTCAAAAGGTTATATGATTTTAGAGAAAAGTTGTTGGCTAATTTCTATAGACATGCTTCAAGAGACAACCCCACTTTATATTCATTTTACTACACACAAAATCCAAGATTGTTTCAAGGGATTGGATACCTTGCTTAGGGCATAACATGTTCTTCAATACCTTGGTCTTGTTAAACAAAAGTATAAACTAGGGTCATTCTAAGATCAAAACAAACATTCATCCATCAAAAACATCATCAACCATAAACATCTCACCAACATTTTGAGAAAATCTTGACACAACTATGCTAGGCTCCTTTGGTAGACATCAAAACCTTTCAAACATGAGACTTTGAATTCTTCAAACATCAAACATCAAACTTGTTCAACTCAATTGTGTGTGAATGAATCCTTTTGCACATGCTTAGTTGAATTATCACTTTGTTCAAATTAATGGTGGATAGATGCATCCTTCTCCCATCACTAATTTGGATTATCTTTTGGTTAGCTTGTGAGTAGACACATCCTATTCTCACTCCTAAATCAAATTATCCTTTATGAGCATTAGTTATCTTTTTTAGATCATCATCCAAACATCTTGGGGATATCTCTTGCTCAAACATCAACATTCAAAAGACAGAATTCAAAGTCTAAACATCAATCAAAGCAAACCCAAAGTACCTAGCATCACATCAAGATTTTCAATACAAATTCAAAACTTCCATTCTCACCCATATATCATACACCTTTCATCTTCACATCTTTGATCTTTTACACATCCTAGTTTGCTCTTTTATGGTTCAAACAAGATCACAACACAAGAGGAACATGGAGTTAAATCAAGAAACATCAACCACAAGTGATCTAAGCCAAAACATTCCAGAAATCCAAAACACACCACTTCCAGACCTCACTATCACTACACACGATCCACAAAAAGAGGTCTTGGTGGAAGACATCACACCAACAGAACTAAGTGAGGAAGAAGTTCTTGAGATGCTCAAACAACCAAAACTACAAAAGTTTCTTTGCGCAATGACTAAAATAAATCCATCAATTCTCAACACTATTGAGGATGCGCTTCTTGTACCAAATGACCGAAACACCCTTCCACAATCAACCACTTCCATTACTGCCATAGAACCTACTATCAACGAGGATGATACCCTCTTCAACACGCATCAAAATCCACTTTACAACCCACTTGGATTTATCGATACATTTGAGGTTCCTTACCATACCACCTCATCATTTTCTCGTGACACGCAAGTGTGTAGACCTTTGGTACAAGCAAGCTCATCTGAAATAGAGAGACCCTACGGATTTGTCTCTTCATTTGCACAAGAAAAATTTCCACCATTCAAACCATTCACACCTCCCACCACGTTAGCACCATATTTTGGTTTAGGGATCTCCCCTTTACCTCAACTTCCACCTTTCCCTAACATAAATCGCCCCATCCAAATCAATTCATCCAACCAAGGGGGTACATCACATCTTTCAAACACACCATCCACATCAAACCAACACATGATAGCTAATCACAATACGGTCTCTCAAAGACCCACTATTTCGCTCATCTCTACCATTCCTACCACTTCACCTAGTCCCATTTCTATCACTTCACCCATTCCAAATGCACCTATCACCACATTCACTCCAACCGCTACATCCACTATACCTCAAACTTCCACTACCCCCATCACACCCCTTACATCGCAACCTCCCACCACCACCATCACTCTAAGCGCATCTCGAACTCTCACCACTCCATCCAACACAATTCCAATCCCACCACCACCACCATTGCGACCAAGCCAAGTAAGCCATTACAATGCTGCATTCAAAGCATACCAACAATTGCTCCAACAATATCAAACAATTCAGCAAGCGCCTATAGCCACGCACACTTCTCAAGCTTCACAACAAAATCAAGCTCAAACATCGTTGCAACAACAACAAGCACAACAAGCGGCACAAGCCCAAGCTTTGTTGCAACAACAACAACGAGCTACACAAGTTGCACAAGCTGCACAAGCTGCTCAAGCTGCACAAGCTGCACAAGCTGCTCAAGTCGCACAAGCCGCACAAGCTACTCAAGCTGCAAAAGATTCCCAAGATGCCCAAGCACAAGCACAATACTTTGCACAACAACTCGCATATCAGCAAGCGTTAGAACAATACCAAGAGCAGCAAGAAGCAGAAGAACAACAAGCACAACAACAAGCATTGTTGGAACAACAACAAGCACAACAACAAGCACAAATCCTAGCGCAACAACAACAAAATGAACAACAAGCGTTGTTCATACAAAAGCAAGTAGAAGCCTACTTCACCCGCCAGAACATATCGATACCATCAAACAATGCACCAAACAACCCATCCATCCAACCAACGATTCAAACACCCCAAAACACCTTCATGCACAATCCATTGACCTATGATCATATTGAAAATGTCTCCACATCACCTAATGAGTTAGAGTAGATATCTCAAAAATTTATTCCAAAGCATGATCATAATCTTTCACCAAGGTCTAGCAATGGTCCTTTCCAAGACATATTGACACCCTTCGACCTCATGGTTACAGATACGGAAGGAACCCTGAACTCAACATTTGAGGATATTGAACCACTTACCATGTCTAATGAAAACATCCAAAAACCCTTTGTAAGCAATCCATCCTTTGAAACTGACCCATGTCAAGAACCTAGTCCAAAGCATATCGAAAGCCATCCCAAAATAAATCAAGATCAAAAATTTGTATCTCCAAGATACTATAATGATTTAATGGATATTCTCCTATCCACACAAGATGATCACATCCACATAGCACCTACTCCTCCATCTACCCATGAGATGCTTTCTATGGATGGACATGTAGATGATCTTCATCTAGAACAAGATTGTGTTACACAAAAAGAGCAGATTCTTAACTCCTACAATCAAACGGAGTTCTCAATATCAGGATCGAATATGTCCCAAACTCAGATTGAGGACATCATGAATAAAGATATCCATCATTATCCGCCCAAGGAAACAAGTCAGATAGAACATCTAGAGTTAGCAGAGCAGCAAATTGAAATAATGTCACCTACGGTGGTCATTTATCAGAGAGTGCATTCTATACAAGAGATCTCAGAACAGGAAGAATCAAAGCATGAAGGTGCTACTTCCACAATACTGGGGACAACTTCATCTCAAGCAAACATCAACATAGGGAGCATGAAGAGTCCTTATGATGAAGCTAGTGTCAATACTACAACCAGTCACGCCATGAATCTTCATCCACCCATTACCCCATCCACAAATTGGGACCAACGTCAAAAGAAATATTTGAATCAAAGTACGAAGAACGTTATCAAATCAAAAGAAACTGAGAAGCATAATGGACAAATCAAAAACATATGGATACAAAAGAATACAAAGAAAGATCATCCCTATCAAACTCCATTAGTCAAAGAAACTATGGGGCAAAATAAAAATGGGAAAAGTATCCATCAAGAATGTCCGCAAAAGCAAAAGAAGGCTTTTCAAGCGACGTACAAGGTATATCAAGCAGTTGGTACTAATTCCAAGCACACTTCCGTATCCACCCATCATTGCTCATCTTCCCAAGTTTGGAGAGTCAAAGGTTCCAAACTGTCAACCAATCCATCTCTTATCCCTAAATGCACTCCATCCACGCCTCCACGCATGATATCCAATTCTCATATTGACCATGTATTGGAAACGACCCTTCGTCATAAGGATTCATAAGGCACTCTATCGCGATGTGCGCACAAAGACAAAGTCAACTCCGGTATCAACGAAGTAGATCAAGAATCCCAAAAGTTGCATTCAAGTGCACGTATCTTAGCAAAGCAGCTCCTTCAGGCAGGATATCGATGGCACGTCATGACAAGGGCATCTACGTCAACACCACTAGGTGCTTCAGCATAAATCTTTCGAAAAAAATACAAAAATAAATAAAATAAATCCAAAAATAATGAAAATCCAAAAAAAAAAAAATCAGAAAAAGGATTGAAAACAGTAAAGAAAAAAAATCGTCCTCTAGTGAAAACTGCATGGGCGGCGCTTTGGGCAAGACCATGATGAAAACCTAGTAAACAGGCGTCATGTGTGGAATTGAGCATCTACGTGCACTAGTTTAGGTAAAAGCATCTCATCCCATCCATAATAAATCGAGCATTCCATCCATCTTATCCATAATAAATCAGTTCATCCATGAACCATTTATCCAATCCATTTTCATCCATCTGCATCCATCATTCGAGTTATCTTGATCTTGATAAAATTTGGGGCACACTTTACACTTGCTTATAGTAAAAATCTTGACATGGGCCGTTTTCATTAATCCTATCCTATGCAGCATTATCTGAGCCATGAAGCATTATGAGCTTTCTTTATCCGAACACCTTATCTTATCGCAAGATAATTCTTGGAATCCTTTGCGTATCCATACATCCCTATTCCTATCTGAGCATCCATCTATGAAATTCTATACATTGCTAGACATTGGGGGCAGATATTCACATCTTGCTTCAAAAATAAATCTTGATCTATATCCTCCAACTTATGTGGCGATCTGAACATTAGAAAACATGAAACCAAATTGGTCAAAGCATTTGTGATCTAGAATCCGAATCACTAGCCCATGGCATATTTTGACAAGAACATGTTCTTTATCAAAGCTTCATCTTTCATCGAACATCAATCCAAACAATCACTATCAGTCGCATCTAAATTGCACTTCAATGTCACGTCAAATCATTCGAACAAATTTTGTTCCAAATCAAGCTTCATCAATCATGATCAATCAAATCCAATCAAAAAATCATCATCTCGGGATATCCTTGTGTTGCTTAACACTATCCTTGCATTGTCGTGTATCCTCGACAATGTTGTCATTATCAATCCTGATCAATCCAGTCCTTGCATTGTTGTGTATCCTCAACAATGTTATCATCATCATCAATCCATTGACTTGATCTATCAACCTTAGCTTGGTTTTCAACAAAATCCTCAAACAGAGCACTGATATCACATATCCATATCCAAATCATCAAAATCATGCGAAAATCCAAAAACATTAGAAAATTAGAAAATCCCAAAAACATGCAAAACATTGCAAAAAATCCAAAAATAGGTCAAAAAGTCATTCAAAAAGTCAAAAACAGAGTCGTCTTGTCGAACTACGTTGTCTCTAAGCCTGAACGTAGGCAAGGTTGATCTTTGATTATCCCCCGAGACATTTAGGTCAGTCCTATAGGAGTCTGTCATAATAAACTGACATCTCATCATGTATATCTTCATTTGTAAATCGGTCAGGTTGTCAGTCAAACTACGTGGTCTCTACGTGTATAATGTAGGCAAGGCTAATCTGTTGATCAGCCCCCGAGGCCCCTAGGATAGGTCTTTAGGTTAGTCTCTTGGTCAAAATCTCAGAAAATCTCAAAACATTGGAAAATTGAAAATCAAAACATTTGAAAATCTCAAAAAAATACCAAAAACAGCCTCAAAACATTGCAAAACACCAAATATTTGAAAAAAAATCCATTTGCCTCATCTCGCTTACACTCGCGATAATCAATCATCCATAATAAATCATCATCACCCTCAACCTTTGGTAAAACAGTCGGAAACAAGTCTAGCAGTCAAATGTGAAAACCTAAACTGTCAAAATCTCAAGTATAGGTCAGTCAGCAAGCAAGTTGGTCAACTCTTTTCTTATCAATGGCATATAAATCATAAATCAATTTCATCATCGTTTGATAAAAGCATGTCCTAGGATCCGTTCCAACAATGGGCACTTTTATCAAACCAACCACTTTGGGTAAACAAAATGACGTGTCATTAACATGTCCTAGGATCCGTTCCGACAATGGACATTATCTTTTGGCAATAAGTTTCGGCTCCCATCTTTCGAAACATCATTTCTCTCACTAACGGTACGAAGAACATTAGTTTGTTTGCTCACTTACTTTATCTTGTTTGATTTATCTCATTGTGCTCATTCCAAGGACCTCTCGATGATGTCCGAACGAAGGATTTAGAGAGATAGGAATGGGGCAACGATCATTATCTTTTGTCTGCTGTGCTTGTTGGATATCTTTGTAATATAACCTTGGTCATGCGTGCTTTTGTTTAGTCTGTAGCGAGGGTGTTTTAAGTTTCTTGTTGACCACATAGAAAGGCTCGCCTTCCTATGTTTTGGTCCGAGATATTTGAAATATTTGAACTATTTTCTGGACAGGGTTCCGTATGTCAGGTGTGAACAAGAATACTCCTATCCGATTTGTCGAGTCAAAGTCCATCACACTAGGTACAACACCATCCTGGTTCTCGATACCTTGATGCATCGTACTGCATGTCTTATCAAACATAAGGAAATCCGCCCTTTGAAAATCCCAACTCCACGGCAAGTAGTCATCACCATTTGCATGATCATCTCATTCTTTTATTCTTCTATCATATTCTTCTATCTTTACTAACATTTCTACCCCAATTGGTACATGAAGCTACCCATAGCTAATGAATGTCCATTCATCTACATCAACCACTCCTCTCGCATTTTATCACGATTTTGATTGGCAATTGGCATTCACATTCAACATCTCGAGGGGGCAATATACCAGTGCAATTCTTCTCACTGGGGCAATAGTGGGGCATCCGAAAAATTAGAATTTTTTTGATTTTGATCATGACAGGATCATTCTTTGAATCAATGCAACAAGTACATTGCTTCAAAGAGGGGCAAAATGTAGACACGCAAAATGTACAAGTTGACATTGTGCATCTAGCTTTGATCTACTAACATTGTTTCTTCCTAAATCATTCCCTGACCTAACCATTTAATTGAATATCTTTATTTGATTAAATTCATTTGTTTTCTTCTCTTAATTAAACAAATCATGTGTTTAATTAAGTCTCTTAAATAAACAATCCTTACCTCTCAAACCTCCTCGTCGACGTGGTGGCATCCTGGTGATGAAACAACAACAGTTTGATGAAAAAAAATGCAAGATGGCTCCTCCCAGAACATAAGCATGGAAATGAAGGGTTTTGGCTGTGAGCAGAAAAAGACACAGTCACATTGAAAATTATTTTGAATTCCTTTTTTTTTTTAATACCTCATAATGCGAGTGCCTTATAACGTGCCCACATTATAATGAGCTCATGTTATGATCTTTCAATTTTTTTAAAAAAATTTAGCCACAAATTGGCCCCCCATCTTTTTGCACCCACCCTACTAAATCATTATAATAGATTAAGGGTTAATTGTATTAATGTGGACCTGAACGTGTATAAGGGTTTTGAAGTTTTAAGGTACAAATTATTCACCTCCCCCTCTCAGTTGTCTTATGCATTCAACATTTTGATCTTGATGCTTGAATTCTTGAAACCTACATCATAATGTTATCTCCAAAAACAATCATGAATGCAAATAAACTTGACATGATACTTGAGATCTTGAATGTTGCTATAGAAGAATGATAAGTGTTCTCTTGAACACATTTGATGATATTTTTCCCTCTTGAGAAAGTTTCCTTAATGTTTCCTAGTTTGGATTGATAAAAAGCCATTGCATTTATAGGTAATTTTCTAATTTACCGATAATTAAGCATCAAAGGCCGACAATTGCAATTTGAATCTAAATCAAAAAATACTACGAAAAACATATTAAAATTTGAGATCCTCAACTTAAGGAGGACCCATTCAACCTTGGGTGAATGAGTCATAAGACCTAACTCTAGGACACTCAATTTTCAAGGCAATTTAATTAATGTTTGCAATTGTTTAATACAAGTTCCTCTTTTAGAAAACAATATTAATTAGGATTTTAAATGCATAATTGGGCCACTTAGAGGATTAATTAAGTATAATTAATTAAGGGTCCCAAACATAGTGTGAAAATGTAAAGGAATGCATTTTTGACAATACATGTAGCCCCCACTTTACTAAGAGGATGAGCCCTATGCTAAAACTCACACTAAAGAAGAAAAATAAGCATCAAGAGGGGTCCATGTGTACAAATGTTAGTGATATATGACGACAAAGATCAAAGAGGTTGTGCAAGCCCCTAGGATCAAGATCCCATGGAAAACAAACATAACCACAAAGGAACACACACACACATATATATATTATATACATTAGCAAGACAAGATACACAAGCATACAATGCCAAAATTTATGCAAAGAGAAAATAGAAAGGGGTGGATCAATTATTGACTATTTTTCCAATAGGTATGGATCAAGCCTTAGTTTTTTGTCCAAAATATGTTCACAAGTGGAAACATATTGTCCAATATGCAAAAAAAAAAATATTCAAATGGGCTAGTGAATTTTGTTGTCCACTAGGTGAGCCCCAAAAAGGTGGCTAATGGGAAATTCATGCCAAGTCTATGGGATCCCATTTATAAACCATACCAAAGTTATACCTCCTAATAACTTTCATAAGGTGCCACAAAAAAGGGTTCCACAATGCTAGCAAGTTGCATTGTGATAGGAACTCATGAAAACCAAGTCCCCACTAGCAAGCACATTGTGTTATGTTTGGTGGCCATAAAAAACATAAAGGCTCCATTGGCAAGAAAGTTATGTTATTCTTGGTGGCCATTTTAAATATAATAGGATAGGATATTCAAAAGGGGTTTTTCTTAGTTCATGAAAGTTCTCACCTTAGGGAACATCGTGCTTGGTGTCACGAAGAGAGTACTAGTCAAGGATAAAGATTGACAACTTAGGGAATGCACACCATAACATTACCACTAAGAGGAATGCCATATACAAATAAAGGTCGCACTCTTGAGGAACATCAAACCCAATGTCACCACCAAGAAGACATATAGCATGAGGTAAGAATACCACACTTTGAAGAGAATAATGAGTGGGGACACGTATGCCCCATCTTTAAAAAAAAAAATTAAACACCATGTTGTGAAAAATTAAGTATTCAAATTAGAGAATGATAAATGCCAATACATGAGAGATTTATTTGGAAAGACCTATTCCAAAAATATGTTTCCAAGATAGAGCTACATCATGGAAAGGAGGTTTCCCCCATATGTAATCCTAAGATAACACGTAAATGATCTATAGATCTAGGGTCAACATATGTCTTTTCTATAATGATATAATTGAGATCATAATCGTCATCATTCCCCAAATAATTCATGAAACAATGAGCACAAACAAAGAATGACACATAGAGAGATAAAACAAAGGAGAGATTTTGGGTCAACATGGAAGAGACCTAAATTTCTCAACGCCTTACATCATCCCTAGAAGAAAAACACAAGAAAAAAGAAAAGATAAAGGCTACGATAGGTAGAAGAATGCAAATACAAATAGAAGAATGTCATGAAAGATTCACTTCCTTTGTATCCTTGCACCAATAGAGTGACAAGGGTCATCAAAATTAGGCTCACAAACATATAAAGGCATGCCAAGTAGCACTATATGGGGCATCACATTACACACATGCAATAAAAAAGAACATGAAAGGAGAACAAAAAAAAGACTAGTATGGAACATGCAAGTCAACCTATAGCAAGTAATCCACATCCCAATCTTATTCATCATCTACAAAAGGAAAACAACTAGATAAAGGGACAACAACAAGTGTTGTACTAGGAGCATCAATAGTTTCAACATGTGGTGAGTCACTCTTGTTAGGAGGATTATCATAGTTGTTATAATATAAGCTAATAGAAGAGGAAAACAATAAATTCAACTCATTATGCACTTCCTCATTAGTCTTAGAAATCCAATCATCATCATTCAAGTTAATCACAACTGGAGGCCTAATGACAATGTCCATAGAGTTTTCATGTTTTTATTGTTTTGGTGAAGGTTTTGAATCATCAAATGCTTTGTTTGAGTTATATTTTGATCTTGATTTTCTATTTTATTCTCTTTAGCTTATGATCAATATCATGATGTCTACACGTATGCTCTTTAGCATTTATATTTCTTCTTGTGTGATTTTCAAGTTGATATTGTGTAGGAGAGGGTTTATCAACCATTGGTTTATGTTCTTCCCATAAGGGAGGAATGGAAGGAACCATGGAAGGTTGTTCAACCACTTCTCTTTAGCTTCATAGACTTGGTAAATATTTGGAGGGACGATAGGAATTATTTGGTTATCTTGTGGTATTATATAGGAAATAGGAAAAGGATTTGTCATGGGTTTGTCTTGTTTACTTGGAAGGGTTTTTGGTTCAATCATGGTTTCATAAATGATAGGAGTCTCAATCATGCATTGAGTTATGTTACTAAGGGAGAATTTTTCTATTTTCTTTGCCTTGAATTTTTGATAAGATTTGAAAAAGAAATCCTCATGAGGCTTAAGAGGTTTGATTGGTTGGGGCCAAGAGAAATCTAATGATAAATTCCCAGAGGAAGACACATGATTGAAGCCACTATGATGCATAGTAAAAGTGTCATTTTCAAATGGAAACTTTAAGCATTTATGCACTAGTGATGGGAAACCATCCATTGAGGGTAGCCATGGATAACCAAGCTTCACATGAAATTGGTCTGATGACAAGCTAGTGGAGAATGATACATTCAATTTTTTGGTCCAACTTTTAAAGCAAGAGTGATCAAAACCATCGTAGGAAAAGCAAAACAATTATATGTTTTGATCCATGCTTTTTGTTGTGTATAAGAATCTTGATAAATTTCATGCACAAATAAGGATTCTTTGGTGATCACATTATCTATATGCATAGGATCAATCAATATCCCATTAGTAGGCATGCCATTGATTCTTCTGGCAATATAAAGAGGACCATTGGGTGCACATCTAATTATGTCATTTTGTGAGAAAGAAATGTCAAGGGTCATTTTGGTTTGGCCCTTATGAGGTTGAACATCAATGAAGCCGACCACACATTGTAAGTATTCTTCATTATTACTCATATTGTCATTATTTGTATCTTGAAGTTTTTCAACATTCATCACATCATTCTTAGTATCACTAGCTTGCACAAAAGAGATTAATTTTTCATGGGGTTGGAAAAGATCTATAAATTTTGGTTGGGTGGGGCAATGGACATATTTCCTTGATCATTAACACCACCAATCTGGATGTGATTATAATCAATGAGGCCTTGCATAATATGTTTAAGACACTTACATTTCTGTGTATTGTGTCCATTTTGTCTATAATAATGGCAAAAGGAATTTGAGTTAAAGTTTGGAGGGAAGGGCTTAGTGGTATCAATGGCTCTAATAGGAGGTAAGGTAACTAAGTTCTTACTTATAAGTTGCAACATAATGGAGTGAAGGGTATCGAGTAATGGGGTAAATTGTCTACTCCTTTCCATAAATGGATATGAATTTTTTCATTTTATGGAAACCACTTGGGAGTTAACATTTTTAGTTGTTTGAGGTGTATTTATTTGTAAAAATCCCTTTTCTTCTTGAAGGGTTGGAAATATTTATGGGGCATGGGTTCAAATTTCTTAGGATGGTTGGAAGAAGTTTTTGTTTCACAATGACTAACTAAATTCTAATAGTCATGAAGGGCCATGCACAATTGTGTAAAGGAGGTAAACTTCATCATCCCAAGTTTTTCTTGTATTTTATCTTGCAAATTTTCAATGAACATTCTTTGAAGATCAACATCAGGAATCTTAATGTTGATTTGTGAGTAAATAAATTGATAATAGGTGATAAATTATGTGACCTTTTTCATCATCCTTTTGTTTACATTGCATTAAGTCAACTAAGTTCATCTTGGGACCCATGTGCAATTGGAAATGGTTAAGAAAGACATCAACAAGTTCATTGAATGAATGAATTGAGTTATTCAGTAAAGAACAAAACCACTCCAAGGCATTATCTTTCAAGGATCTAGGGAAAATTTTTGCCAAGAGCTTATCCTAAAAAAATAAGTCACTACATAAGGTTGTGTATGGTGATACATGGTTGGTAGGATCTCCTTAACCACCATATTTCTTAAATCTAGGAATCTCTATGCCTTGTGGCATTTGTGCTCTCACTATCTCCAAGGATAAGGGGTTTCTTTTGACATATTATGAAGGTTGGACATTTTAATTTTGGCCCAATGTGAAAATTTGTTGTTTGAGAGATGAAATTTTTTACAATATTTCATTGAGGATGAAATCATTGGTTGTTTTGTGAGATGGAGGTGAATGAGGTGGAGGTGTATATGTATTCAAATGACAAATGTACTGTAATTTTGTGAGGGGAGATGGATTAGGAGATATTAGATTTGAATGCACAAAGCTAAATGGATTCCCAATGGAAATACCTAAGTTTGTATTGACATTCCTAGTTGGTTGTATGATTGTTGTAATAGTTGGATTAGTGTATGTAGGAATAGAGGCCAAGGTTGTAAGAGAGAGAATTCCATTTTCACCTTGAATTTGAGTGTACCCCAAAGTTTTGAGCACAAATATCCATTGTAGGGACATGAGTATCAATGATATGAGCTAGGATACACACAAGTTCTATTACTTGTTCATTATCAAGAATTTTACTCATGTTATCTATGATAGGAAGTGCAGTACCAACATGTATTAATAAGTCACAAAGTTTCACAATTTTTTTAAGGATTCATCTATTTTTTTTAGGTTCTCTTGAGGAATATTAGCAACCATTGTGTCAACATTAGTCACATTTTTTTGTGGGTATAATGGGTATGGGAAATGTGGTGTGAAGGCTATGATCCATAATGGGTTGACTAATGTCAACACTATGAGTGAGAGAGTTGGAAAACTCAAGATCCACGACGGATGTAGTAGCATGGGATGGAATGAGTCTCAAACTTTTTCTCACTAAAGAATTTACAATAGGACACCAAGTTCTGAAGCTCATACAAATTTTGACAAACCTAAGTGCACCCAAAATGGAGAACATGCAATAAACAAATGCAATAAACACTTAGAAAGTATGAAGTGAAATACAAGTATGTAAAAAGTGAGCAATTTTTAGATTTAAAACAAGATAATTTACTGATTATGCTATTCAAAAACTTGAAAATTATATCTTTTAATGTCAATTTTGATTTCAAATCATATAGTTAATTTGACCAATTGAACTTAATGCAAGAAATTATAGAATTTTCTATTTTTTGAAACTGAAGCTTAAATTTATCAAAACATAACGAAGTAAATAGAAACAATGATTTCTTGAAATTTTAAATAACACCTGTATAGGGATTGATTTTCCCTAGGATGAATGGGTCCCAGATTAGGGTTCTAAAAAATCAAAGTTTGAATTTCTTAGTTAATGTTTGAATTCCCAGTTTCAGGTTGCAGATTGTGGTTTAAGTGACAAAATTTTCTAGATTTATGTGTCCTAATGCAAATAAAATTAATGAAAAATGATGAAAAAAGTGACACTTTTTGAAATGCAATTTTTACCAATTTTTTGAATGTAAATGACTTAAAATACACTAATATGCAAGAACTATGCAAAATCAATGTAATATGCATGCATGTTTGATGCAGAGCAACATACCAAACCACTCGAGAAACAACACATTTTACTAGGGATCTCAATCCCATCCTCAATAAAAGAAGAAAACAACAACTTACATCAGAATCAAACTCTTTTTTTTTTGTCTTTACAATCAAAATCAGAATTCATTCACCATGCTCACTAGCTTCAACTCAACAACCCACGTCATAACACATCAAATAAACACCAACTCACTCATTCACCAAGGCAAAATATCAATAGAGAATTCCTTCTTGCTTTCTTGCAGATAACTAAATCATTGTAAACATCATAACTATAATGAAAACAAACCAAATTCTTGCTATTGTAGCACTGTTTTAGCAGTCATCTTACACTTAGCAACCAAATACATCTTTTCACCTTGCACCACCTTTGCCCAAGACATTTAAAACATCAAGTATACCTTCCACACCTTTTCCTAACATAGAATCTCCTACAATAACACAAATGGACATGTTCCTAAAGCATTTAACAACATACTTTTTACCGTCCTTGCAAATTCTCTATTTTTAGCAAACAAGGCAATATACCTCTAGAAAGCCAACCAACCCTTGAATCAAGTGAATATATTAATAGCACAAAGAATATTAACCATATCAACACTGATTTAGAGGCTTTTTCCAACCAACAATCACATACCATAAGCTTTCAATAATCTGCTACAAAGAAATCTTCAATTTCTCAAACTGTATGTTGTCCAAACCTACTAAAATAGGCCAGATTTACAAAGAAGACCCCTTTCAAATTACTCCAAACTATTCAAAACATAAAAAAAGTCATAGGAAATATCACAAAACTCTTGATTTCACCATTTTCACGGACTTTAAACCATAAAAATAAGTTGATCCACAAAACCCTTGTTTGTAGGGTGAAAAAAACACAAATTAAGGAGGGTTTCTTGAATAAAACATTTGCAAACCTTTATTTCACTGGCCACCACTTGAAACACGCTTCAATATGTCTGAAAAATCCTTTGGAAACATCTCCAATCCCTTACTCATTCAAATCCTTCAATACCCTACTTGAAACCTCCATTCTTAAAGAGGAAAAACTCAGATTTTAGCCTGGAGCAGCAACTCCACCATGTTATTCATTCTTTCCCCTGCACATATAATCATAAAAACATATCTAATATCCTATCCCTAACCTACTCCACCAATCTACTTGACCTACATTGGTGGAGTAGTGATGAAAACCTTGTTAGACTCTCAAAACTCAAGATTCAGAAATTCCAGACCCTCTTTCACTAAAACTGATGTAACTTTCTTAATACTTAACAAAAACAAGTCAAATCACCACCAAAATAAAGTAGACTCTTCCCTCTTTCCAACCATGTCAATTGGGAGTCCGTAAAATTAAGTACCAGGCTGTACCAAGCATGGGAATAGTGAAAAATGCTGGAAAAAAACAGAAAAAAAAACTAAAACAGGGAACTTTTTATTGCTCTAACTCTTCAAGAATACAATGGAATCCATTTGCTCGACCATTGCATGATTTTTATAACTTTTCCCTCCTTTCAACTGACTTACCAACTTCCTCCATCAGTTCAACTACCTCTTTAACTCTTAATCTTACTATTTTGATCAATTTAGTAACTTGACAACATTGCATTATTGCAAGTTTTACATTGTTTTTCCACTTTGACCCCCTAGAACTTACCCATGACCTTAAATACATTCAAATAAGACTTTTTACATCATTTTTTCCCATTACATTTGTGATTGATTCATGACCTCATGACCTTTACAATGCAATTTTGAACATTTAACATTTTACAAATTTGAAAAGCATTTGATGCCCAAGGTGCTCCTGCACCAATGTTTTTTGGATTTTTTAGATTTTAGATAATGCAAAATGCAAATTTAAAACCCTATGTGAGATGAAAACTAATGCAATGCAATGAAAACTAATACAACACCTAGATCTAGGGTTTGAATGGCCTCCAATTTCAGAATTTAGATGTATAATGTCAAGTTCACCAAAATGAAATGATGAAAAATGAGGTGTTAGGATTAATATGGGATGATGTACCTATCTTCCTTGTTTCATTAGTAAAAAGATATCCCCAAAGGTAGGATTGACTTTCAACCCTTAGGTGAGTCAACCCTATTGGAAATATATCATTTTTTTTCCTTATGATAAGGTAAATATGCCTAAAATGCACTTTTGGGAGAAAAACTAAAAATACTAAATGAGCTCAATTATGCAACGTGAAACTTGAATCATCAATTTAATACATAACACAATAAAAAAAAATAGACTTTCGACAAATTTGAGAAGGGTATGTTGATGTGTACTAGCCACCAAAAGCTATTGTTGGGTGTCCTCCTCAGATAGATTCACCCTAGGGAAAATGGGTCTTGCTATAGGGATCAAAAATCTATATTGATAGTCCTCTACTCCTATATTTGCACTCCTGATTCCTCCAGATTTCACTATCAAAAAGTCAAAATTAAATTCTATAAGTGAGTTTTCGTGGCTTGACAACTTTGATGACAACTTTGAAAACTTTACAAAATTACACTTTTGATCAATATTCAGTCCTTCTTCACTTGCAAATTTGCAAACATAAAGAGAGGGAAAAATTGTTTGTTTTTTGTGAATGGGTTTTTTCTCAGCTAAACCTTATTTTGGTAATTAAACCTTGAAATGAAATGAACCATGAATGAAAGGAATGATAAATGATCAATGCTATGTTGCAACTCACCAAACCATGAGATATTTGGAGGATTGAAGTCTAACACATCTCTCCAAGGTATTGATATTGCATGAAATGGCTTGATTGGATGTTGATCTTGATGTTTGAATGCTTGAAACCTACATCACAATGTTAGCTCCAAAAACATGCATGAGTAAAAATAAATTTTACATGATGATTGAGATCTTGAATGCTATTTTAGAATACTGATAAATCTTCTCTTGAAGACCTTTGATGATAATTTTTCCTCATGTGAAAGTTTCCTTAATGTTGCCTAGTTTGAATTGATAAAAAGACCTAGTATTTATAGGCAGGTTTATAATTTCTTGACAATTAAACATTAAAGGTCGAGAATTGCAATTTGAATTTAAATCACATTTTTTTTTCCAAAAAAATATTAAAAATTGAGATCCTCAAATTAGGGAGGACCCATTTTCCCTTGGGCGAATGGGTCCTAGAACCTAAATCTAGGACACTCAATTTCCAAGGAAATTTAATTAATTTTTGCAATTGATTAATACAAGTTTCCCTTTTGAAAAATGGGATGAATTACATTTTTAAATGCATAATTGGGCCAACTAGAGGGTTAATTAAGTCAAATTAATTAAGGGACCCAAACATAGCATCAAAATGTAAAGGTGTATATTTTTCAACACTACACATAGTTACTATTATTTACTTTCACTAATATACAAGACAATTTATTCTTACTTATACATGATGTTACATAGTTCAATGTGAAATAATTTTTTTGTATGTTTCTAGCTTCTACAATAAGGGCTCTAAAATTGGAAGGCATGCTCAATTACCAAATGGTGGTTATTTTATAAGAATTGCTTATATTTTCTTCCCTAATTATCTAGTTCTCCACTATTTTTATTAATATTTATATGTATCATTTTTTCAATGACTACATCTTATCTCGTGGTCTCATTATTAACATCCATTGCATAACCTTGTCATGTCTCATACAAAACACTCTATTTGTCCTCTAAAAAAAGTGTAGTCCCATTCTAGTGGTTCATCAAGTCATGTGTTGTGATTTTAATTTTCTACTTGGATTGAATTGCATAGGTATAGAAGTATTACTTAATATGTGAAAGATTGGGAGTAATGTGTTTTATAAATATTATCCTAAGGTAGATATATTTTTATGGTTAAATTATGTTTTGGAAGTTCCTATTCAATGCTTTGGGTTTGTTTAACTTGTTTATTTTTCTACATGAGTTTGATTCTCTCTTATTTTTGTCTTTGATAGATGATGATGTCATAGAATTAGACAATATACTATTAGACTAGATACATTGGGAATTTTTGATATTATATTAAAATTTTACAACTTTGGGGGTTTCTTACCAATTTATATATCATTAAAGGGATCAATACTACCTGTGAAATTTTGCATTTTTGCAAATTTCTTTCAACCCTTTTCTTCCTACTTCCTTTATTCCTATAAATAGAGGTTTCAATGTGAAAGTTTCAATTTTTTGTAAATTACATTCCAACCTCTTCTTCCCATTTCCCTTTGTTCCTTAAAATTTTTAGAGTCCATGTGCAAGTTAGAATATTTTATAAATTGCACCCTAACCTCAACATGCTCCTACCTTTATTCCTGTAGTGTAGAAAAATGTATCCCTTTACATTTTCACACTTTTTTGGGCCCTCCCTACTAAAATTGGGATTATTTATGCCTTATTTCGTCCTATTTTGCATCCGCAACCCTTAATTAATGCATCATTTTTAGGATAATCCCAACACATATCATATATCCTATCAAAATTTATTTATTTTCATTTGTATGGACCATATTTAGTGATCTGGGACTCGTACACCACCTTGGTCGTATGGGTCCCACCTAAGTTTTAGGGCCTAAACCTGAATTTAACATAAAATTAAACTTTTTTTGAAATTTGTGTCCTGAGATTAGCCTATTGGGACTCATATGCCCCAACTTGTGTATGAGTCCCACTTAGCTTGGAACTAATTTGAATTCAAATTATTGGTAGGATTTTATTCTCCTAAATCTGATGTCGGCTTGTAGTGTTGTAATTTTAGGAAATTTGGTATAAACAAGTATAAATACAAGGTTATTTCACATAATTTATCCTAACAAGAAATCTAGCAAGTTCATAAGTCATCTAACACTTTTTGAGATCAATCATTCTAGAATTCAAGAGCATTCAAGAGTGATTATCAAGCATTTTGGAACATTATTCAAGTATCAAGCATCATGTCAAAGTCATCATACATCATGTTTGTTTTTGAGCTAACATTTGTGATGTAGGTTTTTATGATTCAAGAAAGCATTCAAGTCAAGATCCATATCATTCAAGAAAGATTCAAGATCCACATTCATGCTATCCATGGAATATAATATTGCAGCCTTTTGTTCAAGGGTTTCATGAGTTGCAACATTGCATATTTGTTCACTCATCACTTCTTCATTCTATTTCAATTCATTTCAAGTTTTGATTACCAAAATGGGGTTTGACCAAGGAAAACCCCTATCCACTAACAAATAAACATTTTTTCCTCTCTTTGATGTGTGATTTCCAGATCTAGGTTAAGGATCCATTAAAGAACAAGTTTGAAGAAAGTTGTCAAGTTTTCAAAGTTGTCATCTACATTGGAAGATAATGGAAAGTCACCTATGGGTTGCAATTCAGTGTTCCAAACTTAGAGATTTGGTAGGAGATAAGCTAAAGGAAAGCACTAGAGGATACCAGAGTTTTAGATGAACCCTAATACTGAGACTAAATTTCCACCTATGGCATATGAGTCCTAATATACCTAATTTCATACATTTCCAATAGATCCTAAATTACTAGTTCCAGATTCTAGTTTCTATCAAAAACCCTAATCTAGGAGTAAATCGCCCCTACTGGCATATGAGTCCTAGTGTGCATTAAAATTTAGTATTTTTTTCATGATTTTAGACCCTAATTCAAGACTCTTCAGTTTCCAGGTGTACCTTTGTCCTATCTCAGTTCGTTCTTCTAATTCTTAGTTTTATATCTTGGATTACATAGTTGGGTTTTCATATCATTTCATTTCTTGTCTTTCTAACCGTTGCTTGATGGTGAACCCCCTTTTAATATTTAATCATTCCCTAGGATACCTTATTGCAAATCTCTTCCCCTCATTCTATCCCTTGATTGAGATCTCTAAGGTTTCCTTGAGTGAAACTTTTAGGAAATTGGTTGTACTATCTCCCTAAACATAGAGCCACTATTTTTGAGGTTTCATTTTGGTGAACATACCCTTTAGAACACCTTATTTCTAATTTGGAGTCCATCATAGTCCTAGATCTAGCTTGCATTAACTTTGCATTAGGTCTTGCATTAGTTAATTTGCATCTGGGGTTTCTAAATATTGCATTAGTGAAAGTGAATATAGGTTGCTTTTTTGCCTCTTGCATCATTGAATTTCATTTGAAATCTATAATTGCACTTAGTCTAGACACCATTCAAACCAGAAAACTTAATATTAATTTAGAATTTTTTGAAATTTGTGCAAAAATCCTAATCTAGGACTCATACACCCCTTTGGGAAATTTAGTCCCAGTACAGGTGGTTTTTCCTAATTTTTGGGTCTTCTATGTTGACTATTTATTAGCCTTTGAACACCTGAAAAACCCTCACTAGGACTCATATGCCCCTCTGGGAAATTTAGTCCCATGTCAGATCTAAAACTGCATTTTTTGGCATTAAAAACTCTATTTTTGTGTTTCTAATTGTTGTTGTTAGATTTATGTTCTAGTTACGAGAGTTTTTATTACATTCATTTCATTGAATCTAGCTTAATTTCATTTGAATCATAATTATAGAATATCATTTATCTTGTGTTCATTGCATCTTGCATTTCCTTGATTGTTCCTTACATGAACTTTACAACTTGGTGTCCTATTCCTAATACTATAGTAAGACATAGTTTGAGACTCATGTCATCCCATGATAGAACAATCATGGTGGATCTTGGATTATCTTTCTCTTTCACTACTAGTGTTGGCACTAGTTCACTAGGTATGGACCATACCCTTAACAACTCTTTGCCTTCAACTAATGTGACAAGTGTTGAAACAATGGTGGCTAGTATTCCACAATAAAACATAATCCATATCCATGAATACTTAGAAAACTTACAAAATCAACAAAGTACTTAAAAAATTTCAACCACTACTATTCCTACCATAGATAACATACATCACATGATTGAAAGTGAAGAAGGAGTTGAACTTGTACGTAACCTAGCTCAAATTTTTGAAAAACATCTTACGTCAACAACTGGTTGTGTTCAACCTTTGAAAAATGTTCAAAGTCAAGGAGGAACCCAAATTCCTCTCACAACCATTGCCTCTATTCCTACCTATACCAACCCTCAAGATACAACAACAATGCAACCTACTAGTAATTTCATTCCTACCTTGGCTACTTTTGCTAGCATTCCTAGTACCTTTGTGGCATCGCACGTTATATCTCCTACCACTTTACCTCCCATAACCATTCCATTCACTACTCCCTCAAACACATAGACACCTCCACCATATTCCCCTCCATCTCAAAACACAACCAATGACACCATCATAAATAAAATTTTGCAAAATGTGTCACCCTTCAAAAGAAAATTTCCACCATAAACCAAAACCAAAATGGCCAACCTACATACTATGTCAAAAGCAATCCCTTATCCTTGGAGATATTGAGAATTCCAATACCACAAGGTCTAGAGGTCCCTAGATATGATAAATATGGGGGGAAAGGAGATCCTTGTAACCATGTTTCTACTTATACTACATTATGTAGTGATTTTTTTCTTGAGGATAAGCTCTTGGCTAAGTTTTTCCCTAGGTCCTTGAAGGATACCACCTTAGAATAGTTTTCCTCATTACCAAACAACTCAATTCATTCATTCAATGAAATTTTTGAGGCGTTTATAAACCATTTCCAAGTGCATATGACTCCTAAGATGACATTAGCCAATTTGATGAGATGTAAACAAAAAGATGATGAAAAATTTATTGACTTCATTTCACGATATCAATCACTTTATTCCCAAATCGACGTAAAGATTCTCAATCCTCACCTTCAATGGATGTTCATTGAGAACTTGAAAACTAAGATAGAAGATAAGCTTACCATGATGAAGTTTCCTTCCTCCGTACACTTGTGTACTACCCTTCGTGATTATCAAAATTTGGTTAGTAGTCATGAAAAAAAACCCACTTCTAGCCATCCTGAGAAGTTCGAATCTGCAAACCAAAAAAATTATCAACCTTTTAGAAAAAAAAAAAGGATTCCTTCAACTTAACCCCACTCAACCAACTCAACATGTTGATACCCAAGTGGTTGCTATAAGGAAGATTACTCCTTTCACATTTGGTGATCCAGCTAGACAATTTACTCCCCTACCTGATACCTTACACAATACAATGTCACAACTCTTAGAACAAAAAATGATAACTTTTCCTCCCATTAAAAATCTTGATCCTAATAATCCTTTACCTTCAAAATTTAGATAAAATTCTTCTACCATTATCATCGACAAAATGGACATGACACAAAGTATTGTAGGAATCTTAAACATCTTGTGCAAGACCTCATTGATTCCAGTCAACTTCACATTGGAGGTGTTAATGATCAAGTAAATAAGTCTAATGCCCCTACCAACCAAAACTTGAAAATATTTAACAACCCTATGCCAAATATTTCATAGCATTTCATTTTTCAAAGCTAGTGAAACTAAGAAGAATGATGCGATAAATTTTGACACAGATGATGACAACATTGATACTATTAAACAAGATCCTGTAGATGATGATGAACAAGGTCCTATGGATGATATGGTTGGAATAATCAAAATTAAACCTCGTAAGGGATGAACTAAAAATGATCTTGACATTGCTTTCTCATCTAAAGATATTATTAAAAATGCACCTGATGGTCCTCTTTACCTAGCCAGTCGAATCAATGACAAGTCCACTAATGGGATATTAATTGATCCTGTCTATGGAGAGAATGTGATCAATGAAGAATTATTACTTGTGCATTAAGAAACTATGATTGAACCTAAATACATTCCATGTAACCAAGAACAAGCTAAGATAGATACTTTTCCTATACCCTACAAAAGACCAAGCAATAATGAAAACAATACCATCATGTATCCTAAGATAAAACAAGTTTACAAAGGTAAAGAGAAAGTGGTTGAACAACCTCTTATGTGTTGCAAGAATGAAGGTGTTGTCATTGATGTCAGCTGGTCAATTGGTTATCAATTGGTTTCTATTGTCATTAATGTAGGTTATTGGCTGTGTATATCGAGGATATTGAGAAAATTTTAACGAAGAAAGGTTGTAGGTGTTCATTGGTTGCTCTAGGTTTTGATCCAGAATTTGTTCCTACCTTTTTATGGTTTAGACATGTTGATCATGGTTGTTGGAAGCTACTATATCCAAATTTTTGGCTTTTGATTCATTATACAGTGTGAGTTATGTTCACTAGTTGTGAACTGTGCTTTTCTATGTATCTAGCTAAGGTCTGAGAGAAATGTTGTTGGTCCAAATTTCCTTTTGGCTATGTATTATGACTTGCATTTCTAGAGTTAAGTTTTTATGATTGTTTTGAAGATAATTTTGGTTTCTAGAAGGATTTCATTGTGCTAAGGATTGTGTATGCTTAATTTTTCTGTGTTTTACATTGGTTTGGCCGACCTTGAGTTGAACACCACTTTCAAAGTTGTTGAAGCATGTTGGGGCCTATTTAGGTCCTCATCAAGCATGTTTTTGGGTCGCCCTCATTATAATTCCACCCTAGGATGTTTTGGCACCAACCTAATTTGAATTTAATGATGGATGGTTGACTTTGAATATGTTTCAAAGTTGAAGATGGTATAAATACAAGATTAGTTATTGATGAAAGCTATACAAAGAGATAAGTGTAAAGAAACAGAGTAGATAGATGCGAAATAGATGCGAATCAGTGAGTGTGTGTGATGTGAGTGTGGTATATTAGTGCGAAGTCTAAATGATAAGTTTCTAGATGCAGTTAGTTGAAGGTGTACTCTATCATTCATGCATGTCTTCAAATATTTGAGTAAATTATGGTTGAAATCTCTATTGCATTGAGATCATCTTCTCTCTATAACATATCTCTTTTATCTTCTTTGTATTTTTGTGGTTGTGAGCCCTCCAGGTGATTAACCCTATTGGATAGTGAGTCTTGATCTAGACAGTGAGTCCTTTTTTGGTAGTGAACCCTTTTATTTGGAAATGAGCCTTTGTAATCAATTTTGATATTCTCTATAGTGTGAGTTAATCCTCACCGTGGTTTTTCCCTAATTGGGTTTTCCATGTATATTTGGTGTTACTGTGTTTGTGTGTTGGTTTTTATTTTTTGTACTTGCTCATAATGTTTAATTATTTTAGCAAAGTTAAGGATTTGTGATTGATCTAAGTTACGGTGAATGTTTTAAAAAGGTTTAAATTTTCTACAACTGATTCAATCTCCCTCTTAGTTGTTTGGTTCAACAATTGGTTTTGGAGCTTGGTTCCTTGGAGAAGAGATTAACCACTCAAGGAAGGTCCAGGATGGTTGGAAAAATTACTCATGATTATCCAAGGTTTGATGGAACTAATTATGATATCTAGAAAATTTGATGGAATAATATTTGGTGTATTGTGGATATGATGTGGAGAAAGTTTACAGAAATCCTTACACTCCTCCTGCTAATGGTCTAAGTACAACTGATGAGATCAAGGAACATGAAGTGAATAATAAGGAAAAGTACATTTTGAAGAATAATTTTATTCATTCCGAGTTGATTAAAGTTCAAAATCTAAAGACTGCTAAGAAAATCTAGGATTCTTTATAAAAGGAACATGAAGTTGATGAAAGGGAAAAAGAGGAAAAGTTGCAGATTCTTTAGAAAAGGAACATGAAGTTGATGAAAGGGAAAAAGAGGAAAAGTTGCAAAATTTGGAGACACAGTTTGAGCTCTTAAATATGTATGAAGATAAGAATGTTAAAGCCCATGTACAAAGATTGGATGAGGTAGTAGTTGGAATGTGAGGACTTGGTGCTACAATAGATGAATGTAGGATTGTAAAGAATATCCTTAGAACTCTCCCTGATGCTTAAAATGAAAAGGTATGTGTTATTGAAGAACATATAGATTACAATAATTACACTAAATATCAGTTGTTGGGAACTCTTACATCTTATGAGATGAGAAAGTCAAATTTGAGAAATGGATCCAAATCAGAGAATGCTTTTAAGGCTACAAAAGTTGAAGATCTAGAAGAAGAAAATCCTAATGAAGTAGAAGCTAACTTTGTGCAAAGGATGAAGAAAGGCTCTAACAAGTATGAAGGTAAGTTAACTTTTAAATGGTTTGATTATGGAGGAATAGGTCATTATGCTTTGAGGTGTCTAGAAAGAGCTAAGAGGAATAAAAAAAGATATGAGAAAGAAAAGAAAGGTAAGAATATTAATAGAGTATATTGTGTGAATGAGGATTCTAGTATATCTAATGAGGAATTTGATTATGGAGATCTTGATGATAATGAATGCTTGTTCTTGGCTATAAAAGATGAATCTACTATTTCTAACTCTGAAAAAATAGGTGAAGGAATTCCCTCTAGAGAAGGAGAAAAATGAAGGTACTATAATCTCTTCCCTACATACTAAATAGGAAAAGATCTATTGGGTTGTTGACAGTGGTTGTTCACATTACATGACCGGTGATAAGAGTAATTTTATTAAAATTGAAAAGTATGATGGAGGCTTATTTATATTTGGAGATGATACTGGTGCTAAGATTTGTGGGATAAGTTTTATAAGCTTTGATGGTAATCATAATACTGATGATGTATTCTATGTTAAGGGTTTAACATATAATATTTTGAGTGTTGCAAAGATGTTCATTAAAGGATATAGTCTTGTATTTAAGGATGAGAGATGTGAAATTAGGAAATGATCTGAAACAATGATTGTTGTAGGAAAGAAATCTAAGGGAAATATCTATCAACTTAAGGTTGTTGATGGACAATGTTTTATGGCAGATTAATGACAATTGGTTTTGGAATCAGAGAATGTGTCATATTAATTTTTATAACTTGGAAAGGATTAGTGCAGTTCTAGTCGTGAGAGATTTACCAAGGATTACAAAGCCTATTAATGCTATTTGCAAGAATTTTCAGTTTGGAAAGCAAGCAAGAATACATTACAGATCAAAGGAACAATTTAATATTGGACTACTAGATTTAATTCATATAGATCTTTGTTGTCCTACAAAAGTGAGAAGCCTACAAGGTGAAAGGTAATTTATGCTTTTAATTGATGGTTATTTTAGATATACATGTGTTACATTTCTTAGAGAGAAGTATGGTGCATTAATATTAGATAGATTCAAGAAATTCAAATCTATGGTTGAGAATGAAGTAAATTGAGGATAAAATGTTGAAGGTCTAATAGAGGTGGCGAATTCACCTCCCATGAGTTAAATATGTTTTATGAAGTGCATGGAATAAAAAGACAGTTATCGACTTTGAGAACACCTCAGCAAAATGGAGTTGTTGAAAGAACAAAATAGTTCAAGAGGCCACTAGATCAATGATTACTGAGGTTGGTCTATAGTAATTTTACTAGAGAGAAGCTATTCACACTATTGATTATGTATTCAATTGAGTTCAAGCAAGAGAAAACAGTACAAATACCCCCTATGAGCTATGGTGTGGAGGAATTCCCTCTGTTAAGTATTTCCAGGTATTTGGAAGAAAATCTTATATAAAAAAGGATCAAGAAACTTTAGGAAAGTATGATGCTAGAAGTGATGAAGGTATTTTTATTGTATATTCTACTAAAATTAAAGCTTACATATGTTTCAATAAAAGACTGAGGAATATTGTAGAAAGCACAAATGTCTAGGTCAATGAAGCGATGAAAAATCCAATTGATGTTGATGGATATTTATCTGATGAACTTGATTGTGTAAGGATTGAAGAAATTGTGGAAGAACAAGAAAAAGGATGAGCAAGAGAAGCAAAATGAAGAAAAAGAAGAATATCTAGTGGTGTCCCCTAAGAAACCTAGATATGTGCAAAAGAATCATTCAGAAAGTTAGATCATTAAAGACAAGACAAAAGGAGTATTGACAAGAAGCAGAGTTGTTGTTGGTGAGGTAAATCTATGTTTAGTTTCTAAGATTAAACTGAATATTATAAGTGAATCCTATAAATATGAGCATTGGATGGAAGCTATGAAAGAAGAACATATGTAGATTGAGAAGAATCAAACTTGGGAATTGGTCCCAAGAGCAATAGACAAAAACATTATTGGATCAAAGTGGGTATTCAAAAATAAGTTGAAAGAGAATGAAGAAGTAGTCAGAAACAAAGCAAGACTTGTGTGTAAGGGTCACTCACAAGTAGAAGGAATACATTTTTTGGAGACTTTTGCTTCAGTGGAAAGAATGGAAGCTATAATTATTTTCTTAGCATTTGTTGCTCATAAAGATTTCAAGGTCTATTAGATGGATGTCAAGTCTACATTTTTGAATGGTTAGCTAGAAGAAGAGGTCTACATGGAACAACTGAAAGGATTTCAGTTGTCAAATCAACTAGATATGGTTCACAGATTGAAGAAAGCTTTATATGGATTGAAGCAAGCTCCTAGAGCTTGGTATGAAAGGTTAGATGGGTATTTGATTCAACAAGGTTTCAATAAAGGTATGATAGATAGTAATTTGTATTTTAAAATTGAAAATTACAAAATCTTGATTATTGTTGTATATGTTGATGACATTATTTTAAGAGGAAATGAAATTATGTGTAAGATGTTTGTGGGAGAAATGAAAAAATAATTTGAGATGTCTATGTTTGGAGAGATGATTTTTTTTTTTGGGCTACAAATTAATCAAACAAAGAAAGGAATTTTTATTTAATAGTATAATTATGTGAAAGAAATGTTGAAGAAGTTTGGGATGGATGGTTCCAAACTGTTATGCTCTCCTATGGTGACTGGTTGCAAATTAGGTAAAGGTGATGATTCACCTAAGGCTGATCAAAGAAAATATAGATCTATGATTGGTGAACTATTGTATTTTGCTGCTACTAGAATGGATATTATGCATGTTGTATGTCTTATGGATATATTTCAAGAAGATCCTAAGAAAACACATGTTGCATCTTATTGTATACATGTTCTATGGGTGAAATAGACATTGAAAGATATTATAGTTGTGTATGATGATCCTATTTCTATCTTTTTTGATAACACAAGTGCAATTAAAATTTCAAAGAATCTAGTGATGCACTCAAGGAAAAAGAATATATCTATGAAGTATCATTTCTTCAGAGAGAAGGTTGTGGAGAATGAATTAAATCTTGAGTATGTCCCTATGCAAAATTAAATTGTTGATATATTTATGAAGGCTCTTCCTAAAGATACTTTTGATTATCTCTGGGAGAAGTTAGGGGTCATTTCCCCTTCTTTCTTGAACTAGATGCATATGGAGATGCATCAGTCTGGTGGGTCTATGGATCTATCTTTCTTTTGGACTAATGTTTTGTTGGCTACCTCTTAGGGAGAGTAGGTAGTGTCATGTGTTGTCATTGTATGAGTATTTTGTTGTTAATTTCAAAGGGGAAATCAATGTAAAATATCTTTTTCCTTTGCCATTGATGTAAAAGGGGAGAGGAAGAATGTGAAAAAGAGAAGAGTATCATGTGAAAAAACATTATCTGCTAAGGGGGAGAAACATAAAGAAAAATCATGTGAAGTGTTTTCACAGCTAGTATGCTATCTGTGATGGTTTTTCACATCATGTGTTGACATCAATGAAAAAGGGGGATATTTTGCAAGAATGAAGGTATTGTCATTGATGTCAACTAGTCAATTGGTTATCAACTAGTTTTTGTTGTCATTGATGTCATTGATGCAGGTTATTGGTTGTATATGTTGAGGATATTGAGAAAATTGTAATGAAGAAAGGTTGTAGGTTTTCAGTGCTTGCTTTGGGTTTTACTCCAAGATTTGCTCCTATGTTTGTATGGTTCATACATGTTGATCAATGTTGTTGGAAGCTTATATATCTAGACTTTTGGCTTCTGATTCATTGTATAGTGTGAGTTATGTTCACCAATTTGAACTATGGTTTTTTGTGTATCTAGCTGAGGTCCAAGAGAAATGTTGTTGGTCTATATTTCCTTTTAGCTAAGTCTTATGACTTGCAGTTCTAGAGTTAAGTTGTTATGATTGTGTTGAAGATAATTTTGGTGTCTGAAAGGATTTTATCATGCTAAGGGTTGCATGTGCTTAATTGTTATATGTGTTTTACACTGGTTTGGTTGACCTTGTGTTGAAAACTACTTTCAAAGTTGTTGAAGCATGTTGGGACCTATTTGGGTCCTCATGAAGTGTGTGTTTGGGTCACCCTCATTCTAATTCCACCCTAGGATTTTTTGGCACTGGCCAAATTTGAATTTAATGATGGATGGTTGACTTTGGATATGTTTCAAAATTGAAGATGATATAAATAGAGTACGAGTTATTGATGAAAGATGTAAAAAGAGATAAGTGCAAAGAGATAGAGTAGATAGATGCAAAACATATGTGAATCAGTGGGTGTGTGATGCGAGTGTGGTAGATCAGTGCAAAGTATAAGTTTTTAGTTTCCAGATGCAGTGAGCTGAAGGTGTACTCTATCATTCATGCATGCCTACAAGTGGTTGATTAAATTGTGGTGGAAATATCTATTGCATTGAGATAATCTTCCCTCTCTAACATATCTCTTCTATATTCCTTTTATCTTTGTGGTACTGAACCCTCGGGCTGGTTAACCCTGTTCGATAGTGAGTCCTAATCTAGACAACTAGTCCTTGTTTTGGAAGTGAGCCTTTTTCTCTGGTAGTGAGCCTTTGTAATTGGTTTTGATATTCTCTATAGTGTGATTTAATCCTCACCATGGTTTTTCCCTCATTGGGTTTTCTATGTAAATCTAGTGTTATTGTGTTTGTGTGTTGGTTTTTAGTTTCTACACTTGGCACTTAATGTTTAATCATTTTAGTAGAGTTAAGGATTTGTGATTGATCTAAGTTTCAGTGAATGTCTTAAAAAGATTTAAATTTTCTACAACTAATTCACCCCCCTCTCAGTTGTTTGGTTCAACACTATGGTTCCTTTCATTCCCCCTGTTAGGGAAGAAAAGAAACCTATGATTGATAAACCCACTCCTACACAAACACAACTTGAAAATAGAACTAAAAGAAACAGAAATGCTAAATAGTGTAGATGTAGATGTCGTGCTCTTGCTTGAAGGTTAAAAAAGAAAAAAAATAATAATTAATATCCAAATTTGATTGAAGCAATATATGATGAGCCTCTCTCTCTTTCACAACAACAAGATCCTATACTACAACATGAGCTAAATCCTTCTTTAGACATTATCATTTGACCTCACATTGTGATTGACTTGGATGATGATGATGAGGTTGCCAAAATTGATGAACAAGTGCATAATGAATTGAATACATTCTTTTCCTCTTCTATGAGATTAAACGGTAAGTCTCCTAGGAAGAGTGTCAAACTTGGAAATACCCCTAGTTCAACACTTGCTATTGTCCCTTTGGCTAGTTGTCTTCCTTCTGTAAACAATGAACAATATTGGGATGCAGACGATTTATTATAGGTTGAATCACATGTTCCTTACCATTCTTTTGCATTATTTCCTTTTACATGTTTTGTGTGTGATTGCATTTGTGTAATGTGATCACTTGTGCTATTTTGTTTGATGTGTCCCTCTCTCTTTGTGATATTCCTCTAGTTGTATCTACATTCTTCTCTATGTCATAAAGCTTTTCCTTTATCTTTTCATTTGTCTTGTGTTTTCCTTTTGGGGATGATGAAAGGCATCGATAAATTTATGTCTCTTCCATGTTGACCCAAAATCCTTTCTTTTATCTTTTTCTTGTGTTTTTTTTTTTGGGATGATGCAAGGGATTGAGACATTTAGGTCTCTTCCATGTTGACCCAAAAAAATTTCCTTTTTTTAACTCTCTTTGTGTCATTCTTCCTATTCCATGAGTATTTGGGGAATGATGATAGTTCTGAGCTCTCTAATAATATTGTAGCAAAGACATATTTGACCCTAAATCCATGGATCCCTCATGTGTTTGGAGTTTCATTTTGGGGGAAAATCCTCCCCCTTTCATTACATGGCTTTATTTGGAAACATATGACTTCACATAGGGATTTTGAATAAGCTCTCATGTCCTCCTTATTATTACCATTCATCATTTTCTACTTTAAAGTAATTGCTCATAGCATGGTGTTTAGAAATTTCTTTAAAGTGGGGGCATATATTTGCATTATTCATTTCCATTTTTCATGTTTCACTTGTAGTCTTCTTACTTCATATGATGCATCTTTCTCTTTGAGGTGACATTGGGTGTGATTTCCTTCAAGAGTGCGATCTCTCTTAGCATATTATATTCCTCTTACTGGCTTGATATTAGCATATTATATTCCTCTTAGTGGCTTGATTCAACAAACTGCATCCCCTAAGTTGTGAACCTTCTATTCTTTGATTGGTCCTCTCTTGGAGATATTAGGAACAATGTTCCCTAAGTTAACACCTCACATGAACTAAGAAAAAATCCTTTGAATGTGCTTTACACTATCTTGCATTTACAATATCAGTTATATGGCCACCTTGCATAAAACACTTTGCTCACCTGTGAAGCCATCTTGTTTGTTCACAGGTTTGAAGAATACGAAGCTTTTCTTGCCTCATGAAGCTCAAAGTTTGTTGTTGTGTGGCACCTTATCAAATATTTCAGGAGGTGTAGCTTTGGTATGGTTGTATTTATGGGAGCCAAACTTAGGCATGAATTTCCCACAACCACTTGTTTGTCTGTGTGAGTGCCTACCAGTCACATGCATATGTGTCTCGCTGGGGGCTCACCTAATGGATAGATTGAGGTTCCACTAGCCCTTGTGAGCATGCATTTGGTTTGCATATTGGACATCATGTTCCACTTCTGAACTTTCTTGGAAAAACAACCTAGATCTGATCCATAGTGTGTGAGATAAATGGTTGAAGTTTGATCCACTCCTTTTGTTTTTCTTTTTCTTTATTTTTGTCTTTGGTAGTGTATGTTTGTGCCTTTTCTTTGCTCCTTACATCATTTTCATGTGTTATTTTGTGCCTATATTTTTTTTTCATAGGATCTTGATCTTAGGGTCTTGTGCAACCCTCTTGATCATTGGCATCTTATCTGACTAGCATTGGTACACTTGGACCCCTCTTGATGTGATTTTATCTACTTTAGTGTGAGTTTGAAGCAAGTTCATCCTCTCACTAAAGTGGGGGCTAAATGTAGTGTAGAAAAATGTATCCCTTTACATTTACACACTTGTTTGGGCCCTCCCCACTAAAATTGGGCTTCTCTATGCCTTATTTGGTCCTGTTTTGCATCCACAAGCCTTAATTAATGCATCTTTTTAAGGATAATCCCAACACATATCAAATATCCTATCAAAATTTAATGATTTTTGTTTGTATGGCCTAGATTTAGTGATCTAGGATTCATATGCCACCTTGGGCCTATGGGTCCCACTTAACTTCTGGGGCCTAAACCTGAATTTAACATAACTAAACATTTTTTAAAATTTGTGTCCCGAGCTTAGCCTACTAGAACACATACACCCCAACTAGCATATGATTCCCACTTAGCTTGGACCTAATTTGAATTCAAATTCTTGGCTAGATTTTATTCTCCTAGATCTAATGTTAGCTTGTAGTGTTGTAATTTTGGGAAATTTGGTACAAACAAGCATAAATACAAAGTTATTTCACATAATTTCTCCTAACAAGCAATATAGCAAGTTCATAAATCACCTAGCACTATTTGAGATCAAGAATTCTAGCATTCAAGAGCATGTAAGAGTGATTATCAAGAATTTTGGAGCATTATTCATGTATCAAGCACCATGTCAAAATCATCATGCATCATGTTTGTTTTTGAGCTAACACTTGTGATGTAGGGTTTTATGATTCAAGAAAGCATTCAAGTCAAGATCCATATCACTCAAGCAAGAGTCAAGATCCACATTCATGCTAGTCATTACATACAAGATTACAACCTTTTGTTCAAGGGTTTGGTGAGTTACAACATTGCATATTTGTTCATTCATCATTTTGTCATTCTATTTCATTTTGTTTCAAGGTTTGACCAAGAAAAATCCATATCCACTAACAAATTTTATTTTTTCTCTCTCTTTGATGTGTGATTTGAAGATCTAGGTTGAAGATCCATTAAAGAGCAATTTTGAAGAACATTGTCAAGTTGTCAAAGTTGTCATCTATATTGCAAGATCATGGAAAGTTGCCTATAGGTTGCAATACAATGTTCCAAACTCAGAGATTTGGTAGGAGAGAAGCTACAAGAAAGCACTAGAGGGTAAGTGCATGGATTTGTGACACAATTTTCATGCCAAATGGAAAAAAAATGTCAAAAAAGAGCATTTGGTGCATGCCAAATTTGGCGAGCACCAAATTTGGCGCACACCAAATCTGGTGCACGCTAAATTTTGTGAGCACCAAATTTTATGAGTGTGAAATTTGGAACATGCCAAATGAGCATGTCATTTGGTGTGTGCCAAATAGAAAAAGTCTATTAAAACAAAAAAATGCATTCTTAACCTTATTTTTTGTTCACTTGTGGCTTGGCTTGGAGGTTTTCAACTCTACAACTGACATTCGCCAAATCTCTTCCAATTTTTGTACTCTTAGCTTGCAATTCTTCATGAGGATGCCACCAATGCATCAAAGGGGTACAAGATTGCGAAGAGGTATGTATTTTTATTGTTTTTATTTTGAATTTGATTTATAATGTATATTTAAATAGGGTTTTTTAATTAAACTTTTTTCTAATTCTCAGGGAATGAATCTCCACCTCCAAACATTGTGAATTCACAATAACCCCCTCATAGAGAGCCTCCTATACAAGAAAACCTTGAAATCCCTCCATCAGTTCATAGGCATCCTCAAGGAACACAATAAAATATCCTAAATCAAATTGAAAACAATTAAAAAGACATTTAAAAATTAATTGGAAGATTAACTAAGCATGTTGAAACCCACCCTTATTGGAGAGGGATTGCCAAATCATTGAAGTCAATTGTATCTCATGTAGGAGAAATGAGTGATAAAATAAATTTTTGGTCAAATAAGAGGCATGAGTTCAATTTTTTTTATTCTAGTGTTTTGTCATATGCAGATGTGAAGAAACAAAAAAATAGCAAAGCCAACTTGTGTGCCCTATTTAAAAAATTGAGAACTAGCAAACCTTTGTCTCATGCATGCAAGAGGTTCCCCATCCATTGGTGCCACCATGAATTAATTAAAAATAAATTTTGGGAGTGGTGGTGGATGGTTATTGACCAGCCTCCATGGAATAACCATGAGTACCAAATGCTTTTTGAGGAAACTCTATTGTGAGTTTGTCCTCAATAAGATGCCAAACTATTTTGACATCTTATAATTTTAGGGTAGAGGTGGGGGCTCCACACAAGATAGACCTGGTGCACAATGTAATCTAGAGTCAGCACCAAGACCCTTGGCTAAACCCATGGTGGAGCATGTTTTTTGTTCCTTCCATTGTTAATTATAGTGTAGAGGTGGACACACTGGAGTCGATTAGATCACTCATCCAAACCATTATATAGTGTGTAAGGCCTCTTGTAGAGCCTGATGTGGAGGACACGTATAGGCCCCAAGCTCCACCCCACCATTATGGCACTTGTGGTGTTGTTTGCACGTATGATTATTAGAGTGATTGAGATGTAGCTACACATCCTACATTAGTTGTAGAGGTGATGTATATGACAAATGAATTGCTAAATAACACATACGACATTGATACTCAAGTAAAATTTAACAAGTTCATTTAATTTTGTTTCTTAAATTATATTTTGAAATTTAAGAATAACTAAATTAGTAGAATCAATATGATGAAATTTTAGGGTCAGAGTGTTCATGAGACATGCTCCATTCCTACAAACCCTTATTTGTTCTTGATGTTGAGTCCATAGGTATGAAATTAGTATTAAAGATATTATTATTGCATTTGAATAGTTGAATGCTATATTTGAATGTTTTTCTAATAACATGCTTTAGATGTCAAATAGTTTCCTGGTGGACCTTCGAGCTCAACACCTCGCAATTCATTTCCTCAAACAACTTTCACTCAGGTAACATTTATTCATTAATGGTGTTGTAAAAAAAATTTTAGCTAGTTTTCATAATTTTTCATATACAAATCTTAAAAATTGATGAGACGCAAACATTGGTTGGCCTTACGAGATCCTAATTATATTTACCATTTGATTTCCATCTCATTCTTCCATTCCTTTCATCACACATATTTTAACCATTTTATATCACATATCCCAATCTTTAACACATTATATATTATACCACCTTCCTCCATATTTCATTTTATACACGTATCGTTACAAGAAATTTTTCCTTCTACTCATTATTGAACAAATGTCTTATACATTATTACTACACACCTCAAATTCCCATTTCATGTCCTATATTCAAACCTTAGACACCGCCTAATTACTTCCCATTAACCTCTAGTATAGTTCACCTTAAAAATATTTTATTATCCCATCCTAGCTCATCCAATTAATCTCTACTAGTCCATTCTATGTTCCATCATGTCCCCTCTTGATTGTGTCACATTCTCTTCTCCTAATTCACTTTTTGTTCCTTTATTCATTCCTAATCCCATCCCATTAACATTTAATAGTTCACACTATTTTCCATGATCCCCTCCTAGCCCATCCCACTAATATCTACTAGTCAATCCTATGTTTCATTATTCCCTTCTACTCCCATCTTATTGTACCCTTTATTATTTCACCCTATATTCCATCATCCCCTATGTTCCACCCTATGTTCCTTTACCCATTCTATGTTATACCATCTTTATCCATGGTTCATCCTATAAATATTTTCTATTATTACTACACATAGGTCAACTTCCCATTTCATGTACTATAGTCAAACCTTAGACACCTCCTAATTCACCCCATGTTCCAATATTCCCTACTAATCCCATCCCATTAACCTCTAATTTTCACCCTATATTTTTTCATCCCATCCTATCCCATCCCATCAATCTATACTAGTCCATCCTATGTTCCATTAACCCCTTCTATTCCCATCACATTAACCTCTCGTATTTCACTGTATGTTCAATTATCCCCTCTTAGTGTTGTCCCATTATCTTCCCCTAATTCACCCTATGTTCCTTTATTCCCTCCTAATCCCATCCCATTAACCTCTAATAGTTCATGCTATATTTTTCTATCCCATTATAGCCCATCCCATTAATCTATTTTAGTCCACCCTATGTTCCACTAACCCCTTCTATTCTCATCCCATTACCCTCTCTTATTTCACCATATGTTCCATTATCCCCTCCTGGTCCTGTCCCATTATATTCCCCTGATTCACCCTATATTCCTTTATTCCCTACTAATCCCATCCCATTAACCTCTAATAGTTCACCCTACATTCTATGATCCACTCTTGGACCATCCCACTAACATCTACTAGTCCATTCTATGTTCCATTATCACATTCAACACCCATCCCATTGTACCCTCTATTTTTTCACCATATGTTCCATTATCCCCTCTTGGTCTTGTCTCTTTATCCCTTCTATGCTATAGCACCTCCATCCAAATTTTATCCTATACACATGTACTGTTAAAAGAAATCTTTCCTTCCACTCATCATTGACCAAAGTTATCTTCTCCATTACTGTTGCACACCTCAACAACCAACTTCATGTGCTATAGTAAAACCCTAGACATGTCCTAATTCATCGTATGTTCCATTATCCATTTGAAAGCTATTAGTAACATAGTAATTATCACTTCATTCATGTGAACGTCATTGTGATATTATTGTGCTATGTCGATAGCATTCCCTCACTAACATTACTTCATTAGCATATGAAATTTGAATCTCAATGAGCACTTAACTTGGGAATTTGCAAGAGTTTGGACTATTCCAGTGGACTTAGTAATTTCAACATTTTGTGATCTATAAGAACTATAATATAGTCTCAACTAAGGCCAACCTTTTACTCTTTCATGCAAGGTCACTACCACCAATAGGGATTATACTGTTGCATAGAGTACCATCACTTCCCAAAGTTTTCTTAACATTGTGTTTGAATTTCTTTCAACTGTCATTGACATTTACCTTGTATTGAATTTTGTTATTAGTATCACCATTCTTCACTAGCTTCCTTCAAAAGTTGTTGCACTCATGATGCATGAATTTTCTACATTTTTATCTGTGAACTTGTTGCACTTTTACATTTTTAATTCCTATTCATTTATGACAGTCATAGTGTTTCTCTTTTCATTTTCATTTGTTGCTCATTTATAATAGTTATAAAGGGAATACCTTAACTTCTTTATATGTTTGCTAGATATGTTGCTTCAATTTCATTTGAGAATATCCAAAATTCCTTGGCAATGTTGGTGGCACGATGGACCATGTATTTTCTACAAAAATAGCCATTTTTGATCCTTTGAGAGAGGTATGTAATAGATTATTCAATTTGACATTATATTTTCTCTTTTATGGTTTATTATTGAAAATTTTCATGATACTTGTATGTAATTTAATTTCTATCTTGATGGTTGCTACAGGTGGTTGTCACTACAAGTCATAGATGTGGTAATTTCTTAAATGTGCATGATGAATATTTGTATGTGGTAAGTGACTATATTTTGTTATATGTAATTCCATAATTCAATTTATATGGATTAACTTCTATACTTTTTATTGTATTAGTTGTAGCTCTAGAGGAGTCTAGAGAGGAGGTCTAGTGAGTGTGTTCAAAAGACAAGAGAACCAACATGAAATCTATCCATCCAAATTTCAAAGGTAGTACAGGATATTTTTCCTCTCCCTAGAGGGAATTGAATATGTGTTAGGGTTTTTTGTTGTATGCGTATGTGGTATTTTGGAACATATGTTTAGTACTATCGATATATATGTGACATTTTATGTCCATATGGCTCTTTTTTAGTAATAATGTATGGATTTTTTGGATATATACAATATATTTTTATCAATATATATCATTGCATAGCCTTACAACTTTTTGATAAAGAAAATATTATTTTTTTACTACCATTCTTGAATTATTTTATCATGCATATTATGTAAATTGTATGCTTGAATGTTGTAGGCATGGGTTTTGTTTAAACCTAATGCTTAAATAATTATAGTTGATTGCTCAATAAGCTCCATCTAATGTGTATTGTGTAAATAAGTCCCATTCCTAGTGGTTTGTATCCTTTAAAATGCTTCAATTACTTGTGCTTCACTTATTCACATGTATGCTTCACTTATTCACATGTATACTTCATGTATATTATGTGTATTTACGTGTATGCTTCATCCTTCCAATGTATAATTCATTTTTTCATGAGTATTATTCATGATTCATGTGTATACTTCATCTATTTGTGTGTATTCTTCATGCTTCTTGAGTTCTATTATTATCTAGTGGCAAGGATTTTAACACCAAAAGGTTTCAAATGAACTGCAAGAGTTCCTTCCCATAAAAAAATATCATATAGAAAAATGTATTGCTTTTAATTCATGTTTGAGGTTGGCATCCAACAACTAATGGTTTTGATTCTAAATATTAGCAATCATTTCTTTTGCATCTATAGAACAAGTGGATGTTTTAAACCTCACAGGCATATATATATATATATATATATATATATATATATATTGCATCTATAGAACAAGTGGATGTTTTAAACCTCACAGGCATATATATATATATATACCTCTATGAACTTGAATGAATGTGCATCAAACAACATGATAGTTGTTGATCCAACCAACAAAATTTATTTGCATCAATTAATATCACAAGGGTATGTGCAAGATCATGATGAACCAAAAACTAGCAATATGATGTGTATGTGTAGGGTATATGGCTGACGACTTTTTTTTACCCAAAATTTCTGAAACAAAAAGGGTTTTTAAAGGATATTCTCAGTTTTCCACCAATATAAATTATGCTTTACTTTGAATTTAATAAATAATTATTATTCATTTTCTATTTGAATTACGAGTAAAGTCGATTGATAGGTGATTGAAAAACATCTATAGTTTTCAAGCGGTATCACATTTTTGAATCCAAAACATGTGTCACATTCTATGCTTCACATACTATAGGATTAAAAAAATTGAATTTCATGAAGTTTTGACCAAGTTAAGGGACATACAAGTTTTTATATTTTTTAAAAGTTGTAATAAAAATATCATAATTAATTATTTACTTGGAGAAAATTTAAAAAATATGCATCACATCAATACATGAGTCCTCTACTTATATCTAAAATCTTATAAAATAATATTATAATTTTATTATGGTTAGGGTGGTCAGACAAACACCTATTTCTTATTTTTTCCCTAAAATTTAAGTACTCTGCATTGAAATTTCAAATTTTTACAAAATAGATTTTTTTTAAATAAACCTAGTATTTTAGAAACTACATTCAATTTACTATTGATTATATTCTTACATATTTTTGAAATAATATAGATAACTTATTCAAATTTTTACATCAAGTTGCCTAACTTTGTTTTTTCTAAATTTTTTCGCCAATTAAGGGCCTATTTTTCCATGATGATCCTGCACATACCCAGAATTGACATCTCATTAAATAAAATCAATACATAGGTCATTTTTAATGATATTATAAAAATATTAGATGTGTATGAACAACAATATACATTTTATTTTCAGATGCATCACCCATGTGCAGTTATCAAATTTCTCCCATAGTCATCATTTAAATAAGTTAAAAAACCTCCTTCCATTTTCTATGTGTGAAATAACATGACAAATCATTTGGAAACATGGTCCTATAACTGCTGCCACATCATATTTTATAACTCTAGAGAAAGAAAAACCATACATCATGGATATTGAATATATGGATCCAATGTTTCACTTGGTAGGTTGAGTTTTGCATCTTAGCAAGGGTGCACTATTTAATGATAACAACTATAGTTCGGACTCTTAAGGGATTAGGTTGGTTGAACATAGCTCAGAGTGATTCAACATATTTGGGTGTGAAAGAGGACCATTCCTAGTGTAAACGTACCCATCTAGATGCATTTGAATAGTTCTTTGGTCACACGAGTTGAGAATGAAAGTTGCATTATTTTGCAACTTTGTTTGCATTTGACAACTTTTTCCCCAAGTGAAAATTTTCCACCATGGGAAAACACCTCTGAGATAGAAAAAACAAAGAGAGGTTATTATAGAGGGCCACAAAATGATTCCATAAGAATAGATGAGAAGTTTCTAAGCATCATGGTATCCAAGTAACAACCCGCCAAAGATTACAACCATTTTGCACTTTGGAATCTTAAGGGATTCTGTTGGTTGAACGTACCTCAGAGTGTTTCGTCATGTTTGGGTGCAAAAGAGGACCATGCCTAACGTAAATTTACCCATCTGAACATGTTGGAACAATTCGTTTGTTCACACAAGTTGTAGAATGAAAGTTGCACCACTTTGCAACTTTACACTGCTTGCATTTGATAAAATTTTTCCCAAGTGAAAAGTCACCACCATGGGAAAACACATTTGAGATAGAAAAAAAAGAGATATTATTGTATAGGGGCCCAACATGATCTCATAGGCTCGGATGAGAAGTTTCTAAGCATCACGGTATTCAAGTAATAGTCTGTTGAAGATTGTAGCCATTTTGTACTTTTGACTCTTAAGGGATTCTGTCAATTGAACGTAGCCCAGAGTGTTTCAGTGTGTTTGGGTGAAAAAGAGAACTATTTCTAGTATAAATGTACCCATTTGAATGTGTTGGAATATTTTTTTTGGTCATGTGAGTTGCAAAATGAAGTTGCACCACTTTGCAATTTTACACTATTTGCATTTGACAACTTTTTCCCCAAGTGAAAAGTTGCCACCATGGGAAAATTCCTCTGAGTTAGAGAAAACCAAGAGATGTTATTATAGACGGGCCCAAGATGATCCCATAGGCTTGGACGATAATTTTCTAAGTGTCATGATATCCGAGTAACAGCCTGTCGAAGATTGCAACCATTTGCATTTTAGACTCATAAGGGATTCTATTGGTTGAACATAGCTAGGAGTGATTCAGTATTTTTGGGTGTGAAAGATGACCATTACTATCATAAATTTACCCACTTGGATACATTGTAAAATTTTTTTTGGTCACACGCATTGCAAAACGAAAGTTGAACCACTTTGCAACTTTACACTACTTGCATTTGACAATTTTTTCCCCAACTGAAAAGTCGCTACCATGGGAAAATTCCTCCGGGATAGTGAAAGCCAAGAGAGGTAATTATAGAGGGGCCCAACATGATCTCATATCCTTAGATAAGAAATTTCTAAGCATCACAGTGTCCAAGTAATAGCCCATCAAATATTCTAGTCATTTTTCACTTTAGACTCTTAAGGGATTTTGCCGGTCAAACATAGTTCGAAGTGATTCAGCGTATTTGTGTGTGAAAGAGGATTATGAATAGTGTAAATGTACCCACCTCAATACATTGGAACAACTCATTTGGTCACACAAGTTGCAGAATGAAAGTTGCACCACTTTATAACTTTACACTACTTGCATTTGACAACATTTTCCCCAAGTGAAAAGTCACCACCATGGGAAAATTCCTCCGAGTTAGCAAAAACCAAGAGATTTTATTGTAGAAGGGCCTAATGCTATCCCATAGGCTTAGACAAAATATTTCTAAGCATCACGGTGTCCAAGTAACAATCCGTTAAAGATTGCAGCCATTTTTTACTTTGGACTCTTTAGGGATTCTGTCAGTTGAATGTAGCTTAGAGTGATTTGACATGTTTGGGTGTGAGAAAGGACCATTCCTAGTGTAAATTTACCCACCCAAACACGTTGAAAAAGTTTATTTGGTCACACAAATTGTAGAACAAAAGTTGCACCACTTTGCAACTTTACACTACTTGCATTTGACAACTTTTTCCCCAAGTGAAAAGTCGCCACCACAAGAAAATGCCTCCAAGTTAGTGAAAGATAAGATAGGTTGTTTTAGAGGGACCAATTGAAATCCCATAGCCTCAGATGAGAATTTTCTAAGTGTCATGGTGTCTAAGTAACAACCCGTCGAAGATTGCAACCATTTTGCACTTTGGAATTTTTGGGGATTCTGCTAGATGAACATAGATTGGAGCGATTCAGCGTGTTTGAGTGTGAAAGAGTAACATTCCTATCATAAATGTACCCACCCAAACATGTTGGAACAATTTTTTTGGTCACACAAGTTGCACCACTTTGCAACTTTACACTAGCATTTGACAACTTTTTGTCTAAGTGAAAAGTTGCCACCACGGGAAAACACCTTTGAGTTAGAAAAAACTGAGAGAGGTTATTGTAGAGGGGCCCACTGTAATCCTATATCCTCAAAAAAGAAATTTATATGAATCATGGTGTCTGAGTAATAGCCCATTGAAGATTGTAGCCATTTTGTACTTTGGACTCTTAAGGGATTCTATCGGTTGAATGTAGCTCGAAGTGATTCAACATGTTTGGGTGTGCAAGAGGACTATGCCTAGCATAAATGTACTCACTCACACACATTGGAATAGTTCATTTGGTCACGTGAGTTGTAGAATGAAAGTTGCACCACTTTGCAACTTTACACTACTTGCATTTGACAACTTTTTCCCCAAGTGAAAAATCACCACCACAAGAAAAAGCCTCCGAGTTAGAAAAAATTGAGAGAAGTTATTGTAGAGGATGCCAAAAAAATCATATAGGATCTGAAAAGAAGTGTCTGAGAATCACAATAGCCAAGTAACAACTTGTCGAAGATTGCAACCATTTTGCACTTTGGAATTTTAAGGGATTTTATCATTTGAACGTAGCTCAGAGCGATTCGGCGTGTTTGAGTGTGAAATAAGAGCATTCCTAACATAAACATACCCATCCAGATGCATTAGAATATTTCGTTTGGTCATGCAAGTTGTAGAATGAAAGTTGTACCACTTTGCAACTTTACACTATTTGCATTTGACAACTTTTTCCCCAAGTGAAAAGTTGCTAGCATAGAAAAACACCTCTGAGTTAGCAAAAAATGAGAGAGGTTATTGTAGAGGAGCCCAACACAATCCCATAAGCTTTGACAAGAATTTTCTAAGCGTCACGGTATTTGAGTAACAACCCATCGAAGATTGTAGCCATTTTTCACTTTGGACTCTTAAGGAATTCTACCGATTGAATGTAGCTCAGAGCAAAAGCCAGTGCCTCACCTAATTAAGCTAAAAGTTAGTGAAAAACTATTTATTACCACACATGTAAATCCTTGGAAAATTTTGAAATTTTCTTGCTTCAAATGAAGTATCTTGGGAACATTCACTTGGAAGTCCTTTCCATTGACCTTTTGACTCTAATTACAAAAACACACACTTTTAATGACTACCACTTTTCCATCACTTAAGTTTGTTGTTTCAACTTCACTTTAACAAACACATTTCCTTGGAGAGCAATAAAAGGTTGTGTTAGTTGTAAGACACTGCTAAGAAGAAAGAGGGGACGCTCTACAAAGAATGGAGAGTCGTGCCATTAGAAAATTTGTAGGCACAACATGGTGTAAATGTCACTATGCATGGAGGTCAAGACCATAATGTGAGGTAAATGACAATAAATAGAGAACCACCATAAAGTATGGGAAGTATCAAAAGAAAATACTCAAAGAAAAATCATATAAAGTATTTAAGTTAAAGGTCTTTTATTTTATGACAAAAGCATTGAAAAAATTATTTCATGATATTCACATATATGAGTGAAAAGGGATTAAGTTTCATCTTTCATTTTTGAGTTTGGATCAATAGTAGTGCATCATTTATGCATTGTGTCAATAAACCATAATATTGATTTGTGCTTTGGAATGTTGTATCATGGAAGTCTAAGTCCAAAAAGGGTTAAGAATCATCATGATATATTTTTAATAACCCGAAAAAACCCAAGGTATGTGCTCATGTTTTTCCATCCTTTGTTTGTGCTATTGGCCATGTTACTATGTCACCAAAGTTGACAAGAGAACCAAATTCCAAGTGACTATTTTGAGAGATTGGTTGGTTGAATTTTTTTTGGGAGTTTTCAAAGGTGTTGGAGGGTATTGAAACATTGTTTCCCCCACTATTCATGTTGTTCTTCCCTTGTTGGTGTTTTTTTCCTTTCTTGGATGCCCACTAGGCTAGGTTGTCAATGGTGGCAAGGTGTACTAAGATATCTTGTGCATTACTTTTCAGTGAATCCCTTGAAGGGTGACTAAGATTATGTAAAGAGATAGATCATGATGAAAGTGAATCTAAAACTCATCCAAGATTAGAGTAGATTTTGGAAATCCAAACACAAAAAACCTGAGAATAGATAAGCTTGACAATGATGGATTCCCTTTTATTGGTTTAGACTTATATATAGTGGGGACATCGTAATTGGAAAGGTGAGTTCACAACATTCTAATTCAAAATTTAGCCTCAAGTTGAAGTATACTAAACGAGGAAGGGTTGATCAAGTTTTAATGTCAAATAATGATGATGGAAGGAGTTCTAGGGTTTATAGAAGAGAAAGAAAATATGCCATAGAAGGCATTGTTTCATATTTTTTCATAAATCCACATTCTTTTTCTTCAAGACAACTTTAATAAACAATTAAAACTAACTTTAAAAGTAATTATATACACATTTAATTGGGGCATATATTAATGAATATACACATTTGCATGTATTAATTTCTCATAATTTTTGTATTTCAAAAAATACACTAAGTCAATAACAAATATTACAATAGTGATGGAAGAACATCTTGAAAATCCTCCTATTTCTTAATACTTGTAGCAATACATGTAGGGAAATAATGCTCCCATTTGTAGCCCAAATCAAGAAATATATTGTACAGGAAGAAACAAAAGGAGTTGTTTCCCATTTTATTTTCTCCAATCCACCTCAGGTGGCCCAATTATTTGCATTCCAAAATTCTTCAAAACATGTACATCCCCTGCTCCCTTGGAAACACATGGGTAGTAGCCTCTTTGTGGTTGTGTACTCTCACTATAATTTGGTCTAAAAAAACCTCCAAAAGCATAAAATGTTTAGACATGTACTCACATAAAAATCATTAAAAGAGAAATAATTGAATAATGTCAGACATACACCTTTTGACTAGATCTATTATCACCTTCATGCATGCTATAAGTAGATTGATTGAAGGTCCTACAATGGTGATGTGGTCCATCCTTTGCTAATTTCTCATCTCTCAATAAGCCTATGTATAAATTTAAAATATATATAAACATAATTAACATAAAACATGTAGCATATAAGAATCCAACAAATATACGAAATGAAAAAGAAAGAGAAGATTGAAAACAAAAAAATGCACCAGCAATAGATGTTTCTCATACCACTAAACACTTGCACTAGCAAGTGATGTTATTTTCTTAAGTTGATAATCTTTAATGAAACTGTTCCCTTTTTTCTCCTTCACTAGTCTTGCATACCTCTTCACTAAAGCAAACATATAATTAATAAGTGGGTTAAAAGACAGTCACAAATGCATCAATGCTAGTCCTAAATGCATATGACATCAAACACCAATAGAGAATACCAACTTAAAGGTAGTCAATAGAGAGCGGCATATTATTATCATTTTGTGAATTAACAATAATGCAATTTTGCAAACCCTTCTACAATCAAACTTAAATGCTTGAAAGAAATAAGTGATCAATAACATGAATTTACAAATTCAATGTGCATACTTACAAATCAATCTAGGGAACCATCCAAGTCTACTCTACTCTTTACTGTGTCAAGTATTGCCTCGTGGTCAGACTCACGCACTTTCCACAAGTTCTTGTTGACAGGTCTTTCCTTCTAATTGATCAAATGAACGTTGGTTGTGACAACAAGGTTTGACTGGTAAATAATCTTCCAATGAGTTTCGATATCCTCAAACAACCAAACTACAACATTTTTAACTAGGTACCTTCTAAGCCATGTTTAGTAACAACCACCAAACTTGTAGGATATTATATGTTTTCTCCATCTATAATTGGGGCCTCCAATTTCTTTTTGGCCTTGATACAATGACACGGATAATAATTTGTACCCTCTTCATTGTCTTCATCTACAATTACCACATAAACATGCCCTGTATTGATATGTTCATCTTGTTAGATGTATTTAATGAACATTAAAATAAAACAACAAAGTAGGATATATTACCTGGTTCTAGTAGGTCTGATACATGATCAAAGTCAACGGATGATTGCATCTCCATGATATGTAGAGCCATCGGGAGCTGATAAGTGTCAAGTGGGATTAGACTTTTTACAGACCATTTTTCAACCCACTCTATTGACTCACAATCATTCCATGCTTGAAGTGTACATGCAGAAAAAAAGCACGGCATCTTTTGTGTATGGATAGTCCATGTACCTACATTGGAGCTTCTAAAAGAGTGTAGCTCGCTTGATCCTATTAGTGTACAACAATCCTCATATTTTGCAATGTTGATATCATCTACTAAATGAGAAAATATATGAACTAAAGAATTACCTTCACTACCTAGACCCATTACATGATTGCACCACTCGATAATTGATCTTGCAAATGTCAACTTTACATTGTCTTTGTACTTTAACTCTTCTAGTGTTAAGGATCTTTTGATACATGCACCTGCTCCATCATGCTCCCACTTTCCATTCCCACCCTCTAAGAAGTTGAACATATGGGTAACACCACTAATCTTATGCATCCCGCTCAACCAGTAAAAAATTATGGAGTTCTTGAATTGTGATGTATAGTTATCTGACCATATGATATGCTAACTGAATGATATGCCCCTGCTAGCCAGATCAACATAGAACATCTAAAATTAACCTTTCACAAACTCTATAGAATGTGTGTGATCATCACTGATGTAAAAGTGATACTCCCTTAATACTTTCTTGTTATCCTTTGTACTATGATTTGCATGAATGAATCCTATATGCACAAATATAGCAACCTGAGTGGAGTTGTAGTATTGTGATTGCACCTCGTTCTATGGTTGTAATGTGTAGTTCTGTGTAAGGTCAAAAATTGAAACGATGCTATGAAGTGGAAACGTGTGCTTGCATAACTTGAACTATGAGTCCAACCATCTAGCTCTATGTGTATGCCTTGCATACTTGTAGACCACTTGATCATATAAAATTCCCATAAAGTGATACACTAGAATCTTATCACTGACCAATTCACACTTCTTTACTTCTTTCCCATCTTTTAGACTGTAGACCACTATCTTGTATTTGCCAAATTCCACGATTCCATTTCCAATTATGTGTGTACTAGCCATGTGTTGGAAAATTGGAAAATGTTGCATGCCACCACAATGATCACATGTGCCATCCAAACATGACTTCTTGTAAAAAATTTGACCATCCACTCTTTCACATAAAATGGAAGTTAAGAATTCCCTTGAGGATTTAGGTGGAGGCCTTATGTTAGATTCTTTCAAAACATTGTTAGTACTCATATCTACACATATACATCAATAAATATCATAATGGTTAGAAAAATAAATATGTACTCTACAACAACAAGTAGTGTGTGTGTGATTTATTTTGACATAAAAAGGATTTAGGATTTCAAAATACCTTTGACATATTTGAATTTGAGGAAACATTCATACAAAATTAGAAAAAGAATTGGGTTTGAGTGGTATCCAAATAATGCTTTGGATGTGGCTCATGGATTTGACTACCAATTCTCCTTCTTACAACATATCTTTGATTGGGAGAGGTCCTTGTGTTATCCTTCCAATAATCTTGTATTATAGATCTCAAGGCTTGAGCAATTCTTTTATCTTTCTGTGGCACTCTAACTAAGAATGCCCATAACTCATTTCTATTTGGATCCTCCACTCTTTCACACCTTCCTTTGGCTCTCATTAGAGATGATCTACTTATTTTCAAAGAATTACTTTTCTTTGTAAGGTTCACCTTGTTGCTTGTTTGGCTGCTTAACAATGTTGTTGTCATCACACATCATGTGGCACAACTATCCTTCGTGTGTGACGTAGAACCCATACTCTCGTATGCACTCATCAAATTATTTACAATGGAATTTTCACTTGAGTCATTTGAAACTCTTAGCCCAAGAGCCTTCATGGTGGGCCTAAATTTGAGTTGCCTCATCATTTCAACAAATAGTTTACATCTTCCACCCTCACTTAGCATCTCATGAAAAAATAAACTCCATATCCTTTGTGCATATCTTTGACATGTATGTTTTGGAATCTTATAAGGCATCCATTTCAAAACATTAGAATCAATATCAATAAAAATTTATGATTTCTATGCAAAAATCTAGGATGAGTTGTCAAATGTAAAGTTGTGTCAACATTAGGAATGTCAACAACATTGAGGATAGATTGTGTACCTTCAATTGAAGGTGCAATTGATGACATAACTTGAGATTGAAATGTAAATGATGTTGTACCTCCAACTTGAGATGTTGTATGTGGAGTTCCTTCAAATAGAGATGTGTTTGTTGATGTACTTTCAAAACCCAATGTTGTTGATGGTGTGTCTTCAATTGGAGATGTGTTTTTTGATGTACTTGGAAAACCACATATTGTTGGTGTGTCTTCAACTGGAGATGTGATTGTTGTTGTACTTTGAGCATGATATATTATAGATGGTGTGCATTTAACTTCACCTATGGTTGATGGTGTGCCCCAACTTTGGGATCCATTTATGTCCTTCCACAAATTTTGTTCACTTGTGCCCTTTGTGATGCCAATTGGACATCTATCTTAGATTGCACACAAATTTCTTGTTGTATGGGCTGCAATTCCTTTGCTTCATGAGATTTCATTTTTTATTCTCTTCTCCTTGCTTATATAACTTCACATTCTTTTGGTGTTAGATACTTTGGTCATTTCCTCGACATGATGTTGAATGCTACATGTTCATAAACACACATAAAACAAAAGTAAGTAATGCATTTTATGATACATATTGATATCGTTGATTACATTTCATTTTGTGAAACACACCAAAGCATTTTATGAAAGAAGGCAGTGAGCTATTTGGAAATATGCCTCCAAGAAATGTGGTCTCATGGTGATTGACATCAACATGAGACCACATTTCTTTGAGGAATTATTTCAAACAACTTATTGTTTTATTCTATGCTACCACATTTTTTGAACATGTCTACCAATGCATCCTATCAAACATGTCTATGCTACAAAATTTTTCATACATGTCTACCTCCATACTATAAGAAAAGTAAGTAATGCATTTTTTCAAACATATCCATACTACTGATTACATTGCATTTTATGAAACACACTAAGAATTTTATGAAACATATTCATATCATTGATTACATTGCATTGCATATCTTTAAAACTAAAAGCATTACTTTACATTGCATAACTAATGTAACTTATCAAACATTGCATATCTTATCAAACATTGTTTTACCCAATCTAGGGTTTATAGCGAGATTCAAAAAACCCATAACTTTTGATGCGTCTTGTGAAAATATATGAAACTTGGTACTAATTTTTTGTAGGCCTATATGCATGTGCTAACAAAAGGAGGGTTGCTAAATCACCATTTTGTGTGACTTATTGAGGAAAATTTGTTTCTTTTTGCAACTATACTATGTAAAACCTAGTACTTTTAGGGATTTTTACAAAATTACTTCATGTAAGCATTGATCAATGTTAAGAAGAGTTTGCAGGGAGTATTTGGAGTGAGGAAAAGTGCTTAGGAGCAAAGAAGTGTCAAACCCAGGGTATAAGTTTCTGCCACCTTTGGAAACTAGATAATCTTGTGCTTATTGTTGTCAAAACAACATTGTGATTTTCAACCAAGCCATGAAGAACATGAATTAAAAGAATGGTTTGTGATGCTATATCTTAGAATTATTCACTATTTCTTTGGTAATGAGGTAACGTAGAAAGAAAAAAATCATTTTCAATTGCACAAAATTTTCCCTTTTTTTAATTTCTTAGAAAGGTAAATGGTATGAATGAATGTAAACTTTCATTAACAAATATTTCAAGTCACTTGAATTTATCTAAGCACATGATGAAGGTGATTTTTTTATGGCACAAAAAAATTAATGGAAACTTGCATGAACACTGATGAAAGCTCTTAGGTTTTCCAAATTAGTTGAAAATAAAAGTTTTCTCACAACCATCACTAATAATAAATCTATATCTATTATGTCATGTTTTCCATTTTTTATCTTCAAGATCCTAAAACTTAAACTTTTACATGCAGGATCTGAACCGTTGATTTTTGGGTTCCTATAGACTCTCTAACTCTTCTAGGGTTTTTCACCTAAAAGGAGAGAGATAGGACGAAAAATGCTAATGATTCATTCAAATTATATTGCATGCAATGTTTTATAAGCTAAATGAAGTAAAATAAATTCAATTGAATGATTCAAATGGATGAAAATGAATGCAAAACTAGGATTTAATCTATGTTTGAAAACACGCTGTGATATGCAAACAATGAAGTAAATGAAGAAAATATGCAAAACAAAAAGAAATAAGATGAATCTGAGTGCACCTGGGAAATGTTTGATGATTCTAGAATGTTGTGGATGTTGGTTGGAATCATTGAATTTTCAAAGTGGGACTCATTCGCCCAGGGTGGCGAATCAGTCCTCCTCCTAGTGAAAAAGTTTTAGAAACAGGTTTCTAACTATCGAGATCCGAAATCTGACAAAATTCAGATTTTCAGTCCTAAGGTGGGACTCATCCACCATTGGTGGTGAATCAGTCCTCTCCCAAATTTTAGAAAAATGAGGAGACAACTCTGCAACACCAGATCTCCAAATCACTGATTGTCGAGTTGTTGAAGTCAATTATGCAAGAAATGAACCGAAAACCTTCTCCAAGCTTGAAGTGGACTTGAGTTGACTAGAAGCACCTAGTTGACTTGTAAAACAATATTCAACACCAAAAATCTTGTTAAATCTACACACAAAAGGCTGCAAACAAACATGCAATAGGGGAAAAATGGTTGAGGGTTAGCAAATAGGGGTTTTCCTTGGTCAAACCCCACTTTTGGTAATTAAAACCTTAATGAAATAATGAAATGCAAGAGAATGATAAACCAATAACATGAAATTGCTATCAACTTACCAAACCTTTGATGATGCAAATTTGAAGTAATGTCAATGGACGCTCCAAAGTGCTTGAATAGTGCTTGAAAAGATGTAAAATTCTTGAATACTTGAATGTGATGTGTGATTGAATGCTTGAATGAATGGGGATATTGTAGGAGAGGATGTAAAATGAGATGAAAATCACTTATTTATACAATATTTTTCCTTAGTTACCCATTCATACCTCATCACAGGCCGACATCAAGTGATTTTGAATAGAAACCCAAAAGGAAATTTAAAATATTTTGAATTTGGGGCCAAGGGGGACTCATTCACCACCCATGGCGAATGGGTCCCACCTAGGACCTAAAAAAGTGTGTCGGGAAATATGTTATATTCAATGTTGTTTGTTAGGATAATATTCAAAAATACACTTAATTAAGTCATATGAGGGGATAAAGGGACCAAATAAAGCATGAGAAAGGGATAAATAATGAAGATATGCCTAGAAAAGTGTGAAACCTTGTTACAAGACTTTACAACACTCCAAGATATGACTTGTTTAGTGGTGAAAAGGTTGGTTTTAGGTGAATTGTAATGAATAGAGTCTAGAAGAATGTAGAAATGTCTTACAACACTTCACAACACCTTCAAAAGATGTCATTCATTGAATTTTAGTACCTAAATAGGCATGTTCAACCCATGTTACAACATAAAATCATAGAAAAATAGTTCAAAAACCATGAAACAAGAACTAGAAGGCCATGAAAATGACAAGGGGTCATTTTTCTATGACACATTTAGCCCTCACTTTAGTGAAAGGATGAACTTGCTTCAAACTCACACTAAAGTAGCCATGAACATCAAGAGGAGGGTTCAAATGTAGTTATGTTAGAAAGATGGAATGACAATGATCAAGAAGGATGATCAAGCCCCAAGGATGGAGATCCCATGGAAAACTAAGCATAAGAACAAAGGAACACACAAGTGTTGAAATGAATTGGATGAAGCTTCGATCATCAATCCAACTAGTTGTTGATTAGATCTAGGCTGATTGTTTGAAAAAAGAATGTGTACTCACTCTAGGGTGATAGAACTCATGACAGTCCACCAGGTGAGAAGGCCCAAATGTACTCACTCTGGGGCCACAGAACTAGTTGTCTGCGGGGTGAGAAAGCCCAAAAAGGTAAGATACATACGCTAGTTGGTATGCACTCACAAACACAAAGGTGGTTATGGGGAAAAGTCATGCTAATAGGTGGGCTTCCTGCTCAACCATATTAAAGTTATACATGTTGATAACTTTAACAAGGTGCCACAAGGAAAAATTTCATGAACAAAAAGAAAGGTACCACAGTCATGCAAGTTGCGTTATGCAAGGTGGCAAAAGTGAAAAATGTAAAAATGTAAAATGCAAAAGAAGTTCAAAGAAGTCTTGTTCAGTTCATGAAAGGTTAGTCTCTTAAGGAACATTGTGTCTAATGTCTCCAAGATAGGACCAGTCAAAGAATAGTATATTCACAACTTATACAATGTGTCACATTAGGCCACCAAGAGGAATGCAATATGCTAAGATAGATCACACTTATGAAGGAAATTGCATCAAATGTCATCCAAAAAGTGATGAATTCATCACATAAATGACAAGGCTACACTAGGAACCAAGAATGAATTTATGGTAATGTATGCCCCCCACTTTAAAGGAATTGCTACACATCGTTCTATGAGCAATTTCTTTAAAGTAGAAAAGGAAAAATGCAAAATTAAAAAAGACATGATAGCCAAGATGGAAAGCCCTATGCCAAGTCATATGTTTCAAAGTTAGGTTGCATCATGTCAAGGAAATTAAAACAAAAGGAAGGGAGTTGCCCCCCAGAAAATAAAGCACACTAAACACATAAGGGATCTATTGATTTGGGGTCAGTATGTTTGTTGCTACAATATTTTTATGAAAGAGCTCAGAAATTTCATCATTCCCCAAAACACATAGAACTAGAAGAATTCCACAATGAGGGCAAAAAAAAAAGAAAAAGAAGATCTATTTTGGGTCAACATGGAAGAGGCATTGTGGTATCAATGCCTTGCATCGCCCCCCAAAAGAAAAACACAAGCGAAAAGAAAAAACAATGAAAAGGTGAAAGACAATGAAAAAGCTTTTGGGTCAACATGAAGTAGACATTTTGGTCTCAATGCCTTGTGTCATCCCCAAAAGGAAAACACAAAGAAAAAAGAGAAAAAGACAAGGACCTTTTGGGTCAACATGGAAGAGACATAGGGAATCTCTACACTTTGCATTATCCCCAAAAGGAGAACACAAAACAAAAATGAAATAGACAATACACGACAAATAGAAGAATAGAGATACAAATAGAAGTGTACAAAGAGAGGAAACATCAAACAGATGATATGAGGGAACATGATACACACATGAAAATGCAAAAATACAAAGGGACAAGTAATGCAAATGTAAGTACACCATTAACTAAGTTATTGGTTTCTCAATCTTAAATGGCTAAGTAGGAAAGGAATAACATAGTTAAGAGACAAAGGAAAATGCATTACAAGGACAAGGCTAACAATGTCTTGGCCCGCACAAAGTGCAAAGACAAGAATGAGCCAAGTGGGTGATGGGAAAGGATCATGCAAAAGTGAGAATAGGTAATTCTATAACTATGGCATGATAAAGGGGATCTGATTGCTACGGTGCTGTCACAATAGTGGTTTACAATCCCTGAGAGGAACGAATTTTAGCTGAAATCACATATTTTTAGAAAATATAATGATTTAAGCTTTTAAAAGTTCCATTTTAAGGATTCCAATTGAAGAGGGTTTGATCAAATCACCTTAGATCAAACCCCCTTGGATAGAACCTCGCTAGTTTTAAACCATACCTATAAATGTGTCTCCTTTACACCTATCAAAATGCTGATAAAAAATCACTTTTGATTTAGCTTTTGGGGGATCAAATGAATTCATTTAAAATTTATTTCAAATGATTATGGTATTCCTCAGAACAAGCTATCCAATGAATATAATTTTAATATGTTTTGGTTTTGTTATGTATTTGTTTTTAAAGTTTTATTAAACATAGGTTTTTCATCGAAAATGAATTTCTTTGTTCTTCACAAGTGGAAAAATAGAATATTATCAAAAAAAAAAAATTTAAAATATGAGTGCACCAGATATTGAAGTCCTTGATCCAACAAAAAAAAAAATTAAATTTTGACATATACAAAAAAAGTTCACAGCGTTATACAGTCCTTGTTCTAAATTGTAATTCGTTTGACTTTGAAACTTGATTAAGGAGAAAATATTCAATAAAAACTATCTAACCAAGTGTAAGCACTAGATATTAGAGTTAAAATCTAAATTTGAAAAGAATTAGAATTTTATCCATGGAAAAAAATGTTATAAAAAAATGTTATGCGTTATACGGTGTACGTCACTTTTTAAAAATGTTGTTTTCTGAAAAAAATCAATTTTCGTGGGAGATGGAAAAAGAAGTGCAATTTGATTCCAAAAATTTTGAAAAAAATGTTTTTAGAATCTACAAATTTTTTTTGATGAGACTCTAGTTTGCACCATCTTCAAATTCCTCACGGTTTAGCTGCTATAGGTGCCTGAATGTGAAGATTTAGTTAAAAATAATAATTTCAGTGTCCAGTTTGGCCAAAAATTGTAAACCACTATTATGGGATCACCCTTTAAGGTATGACAGGGAAATAGTCAGTATCAGTGAAGTGATACTTATCTAGTATGTCCTTCAATGTCTGGAATTCTTCTGTTCGATGTCCAAGAAGATGATTATATTTAAAAAATGGTATGTTAGAATCTTTGGAATGAATAACCAACATATTCATAGGTGGTAAAAGTATAAGACCTTTATCTAAATTCAGTTGAAGTATCCTTTCACATTCAGGTGGAGGATGTGTAGGAAACTTGAGCTTCTTCAATTTGTAAGGTCATTTTCGTTTGCTAGATTCTCCTTGTTCATGAATAGAAGGAGGAGAAGGACCCATAGAGATCCTAACATACCTATCATTAGAAGGAGATAATTTATGTTCACGTGGAAGGAGAATGCTTAAGTCAGGAGGAGCATCAAAAATCATTGTGCCATCACCCCAAAGCTTCCAATATTTAAATTGTTGTTCATTAGGATGAGGAGGATCATGATATCCTAGACCCATTGTGGTTAGTTTTTGTTCAAGAAGTCGATGAATTCCATGTTCATGTTTTGTGTCACAACCTTGTTTACTTAAGATAGTGAAGCCTTTAACGTATGATTCTTCAAGATTTATAGGAGAGTTTGTAACTTTATGATCATAAAAGGGTTTGAATTGTGGTGGTTTAGAGGAACTAGGTCGTTGAGTGGTTTCAGGATGTAAACATGCAAAGTGATAAGGAGGTGCAATAGTAGGAAGATCTTGTGACTTCATAGATGAATAAAAGGATGCATTGGATTCTAGGTTATCAAGGCAGTCATTGTAGAACTTGTTCATGCTATCATCATCTTATCCAATGATGTCTACTACATGAGGAGGAAAATCATGAGGAGCTAAAGGAGCATGTGTGAGTTCAAGGTCATTAGGGTCACAACCAAAGGCATAATTGGACATGTCTACCAATGATTTTAATGGATTCTAAAACTTATTGAAGGAAAATGCCATGATGAAAATAAACTAAGATGCAAGAAATGATTAAAAACAAAGATGCTAGAAATTAAAATAGAATGCAAGAACAAGAAATAGTAATGTAGAAAAATGTCAAAAAGCTACCAGAAATGTTGTTTAAAAAGTGCAGAGGGACTAATTTGCCCTGGGTGGCGAATGAGTCCCAGTATGACGTTTTTGTGTGTTTTTCAAAAAAATTAAGATGATTTTAATGCTCTACAGAATGTGATCAAAGATGCAGAATGAAGATGTTTAGTTTTTTCAATGAGATGCTATGTAAAAAGAAAATCTAAATGAAGTTTTCACTAATGTAATATGAAAATTTTGAGAATGGAAAAATAAAACAATGTCCTTATTGAATGTTAATGCAAATGTAAACTAAGATGCAATATGTGAATGAAAGAAAAAATGAAAAGTGTTCAAAAGTTAGGTTCACCAAAATGAACTATTGATTTTTGGGTTCCTATATACTCTCTAACTCTTCTAGGGTTTTTCACCTAAAATGAGAGAGATAAGACCAAAAATGTTAATGGTTCATTCATATTATATTGTGTGCAATGTTGTCTAAGCTAAATGAAGTAAACTAAATGCAATTAACTGATTTAAATGGATGAAAATGAATGCAAAAGTGAGATTTAAGCTATGTTTGAAAACATGCTATGTTATGCAAACAATGAAGTAAATGAAGAAAATATGTAGAAGAAAAAGAAATAAGATGAATCTGAGTGCACCTGGGAAATGTTTGATGATTCTAGAATGTTGTGGATGTTGGTTGCAATCACTGAGTTTTCACAGTGGGACTCATTCAGTGGCGAATCAGTCCTCCTCTTGGTGAAAAAGTGTCAGAAACAGGTTTCTAACTATTGGGATTTGGAATCTGACAAAATTCATATTTTTCAGTCCTAAGCTTGGGACTCATTTTCCACTGGTGGTGAATCAGTCCTCTCCCAAATTACTTAAAAATTAGGAGACAACTCTACAACACCAGATCTAGAAATCACTGATTGCTTGGTTGTTGTTAAAATAAATATTCAAACAGCTTCCTTCGGGTTTCTTTTGTAATTGTGTGTGCACCGGCCTGTGCGTCGCCGAGTTTAGTCGGCTTTCCATCAAGTTTTGATCTCCCACTGTGCATATCCTCACTTCGCAGCTTCGGGTAGCGGCTTCCCTTTCGGGTCCTGAGAGGCTGCGTTGGGCGTCCACATGTCTCACTTGCAGAGGTTTTTATTTCTTTTTTCCTTGAAGTCTCTTTGGGTCGCGAAAGCCTTCTGCGGGGGCCGTCATTTCTAAGGATTGTCAGAGGGACCCACATCTTGCTACGTGGCGGCGTATCGCAAGCTTTTCATGCAGAAATGAAATAAATAAATGTGGGCTGCATAATGCTTGCGCGGGGTTTTCTTTTTCCTTTCTACAGGTGTTGGCGGGCCCTACCTCCTGCTAGGTGGCAACTGTTCGTAGCTCTTTCAATATGGTAGGGAGGTGAGCAACCGCGGGCTGCGAAACGCTACCACGTGTCTTTCGCACCCGATTGATGCGGCTTTCTCTCCACTGCAACAAGAACCTCAGCCCATTGGACACATGTTGCATCTTCACAATCTCTCGGTAGTAATGAGTGAAGTTTTCATTTGGGCAGCGACAGGATGCCACGTTCCTTACAACTGATCTTCAAAGCGGGCGATAGGCTGGCTGAGGGAGATTATGCTATTGGGTGCTGCTCGTCATGGTTCTCCAAAGTGGTGGATGACACTTATCGCCTTAAGCCTGGCTGGGACCACTGCCATCATTGCAAAGGGCACGCCTGCAACTGGATGACCAGATGCTATGTTCTAACTCGTTGCCATTGTAACGGCATTGGGAATCTTCTGATTTTGGCATCATTACAGGGGATTGTGGGATCTTTTCTGTTATAGATCTCCAAAGCGGTGGGAATTTTCTCTCCGGCTATATATACTCTCTCGAGCAATGAGAGAATGGTCCAAAAAAATTTTAAAAAAAAGGATACTGGTTTTAGCAAGAGACACCAGACCTCTTTTACATGTTTATTTGCAAGAAACTTTCAGACTATGCCTACTATTCGGCCTTTCTATTTTTCATGTATTGATTAAACTGTAAACTGTGCTTTTTATTGTCTTAAGCATTTCATTTGACAAGACTTCTCTATATTGAATACAAGCTTGCTTATCTAAATCATGTCTAAATAACTCTTCTTAGTAGTAAGGATGTATGCAATATTATTTTGTCAATAAATGAACTGTTTATGCTATAGCTTTAAGTCTCTGATGTTTTGGAACGTGACAACACCATTTAGGCCCTGAAATCTATGATTTATCGTGCCCATCAACAAATTTTGGCGCATCGCCTTAGATTAGACTTTGCTTCATTATATCTGTTTCCTCTTCCCTTCCCCAAAACAACATTATAGAAGAAGTCGACTTCTTTAAAATCCAGAGGTCACTCAGTTTGGCGCAAAAAGGGTCCCCCTTGAACTGGCATCAATAGTTTGTCATTTTTCTGGTACGCCCGGTGGGACCTAAACTAATGAAATTGAAATTGCCTTATAGAGGGGTGTATGAGCCATCGGCCTGTAACTAGATCCCAGACTGCAAATAACCCAAGTTTACTAGTACCCCCACTAGGGACAGTCCAAGCCACAAATCAGCTAGTGACCGTTCCATTCCCACCGCCCTTTCCTCTCACCATGTTGTCGGCTGCGAACAAAAACTATGTAGCATGGGATGCTGGAAGTCCCTTGGTAGCTCCGGTGGCACCTGCTGTTTGGGGTGCTATCCCAGTTTCGGCCCTGAAATCTCTTCCCAAATTTGTTAGAGACAACACAAAAACGCCAGCAAAACATTTGCAGGATGTAGCAGATGTATGTTTGGTACATAGTATTACAGTGCATAATGTAGCCCTGAGGCTCCTCGCTGCGTCCTTCAAAGACAAGGCTCTGGATTGGTATCGAACACTGACTCTGAATTCAATTCGCACTTGGGATGACCTCAGAGATCCATTCTATGAAATGTTCTCAAATGACAGAGATCGTTCTTCATTATATTATTAGCTATCCATCATAAGACGAGTGCCCCAGGAGGCTCTGACGGATTTCAATGCCCGTTTTCACTCAAATTGGTAGAGGATTCCTGTGACTATCTGCCCGACTCCAGAACTGGCATTCATATTTTATCTGAAGTCCATTAACCCTGACATTTCTGTGATGATTAAGTCTTTGGGAGGAGCCACTCTACCAAATGCTTATTCTACTGCTATCAAAGCTGAGAATCACTTGATAGATTGCAGAAAGTTGCCTCCTCTGTTGGTGTAATTAATTATTATACTAGCATAAGTTAACTTAGGTCTTGCATTTAATCATTTAGTCCTAGGTTGCAATCATTTAATAAATGGGATAATATTCCCTTTCCTAGTTTGTAGGGATAAGATTCCTTCTAGAAGATGAGTTGTCCTTCTAGAACTTATCTCCTCATTTAATGTTCTTCACCATTAGGGTTCACATGTCACATGTTGTTTGATCTTGACACATGGCAACATCTCATGCATCTTAGGTTTAGCTCATGCCTATATAATCAGGCATCTTGTACATTTGTAATCAATATATCATATATCAATATATCGCGATATCAATCAGATATCATATCAATATCATATCAATAGAATCTTCAATCAGCATTCCATTGTTGCAACACTTCTTTTGTGGTTGATTATCTTTCATGGCTAAAGTCCTACATTGAAGATTTTGGAGCTTCAAGGGTTGTGCAATTCATCATCTCAACATGGTATCAGAGCTAGTCCATTGAAACATCAACCCTAGATCCAGGAAGTTTGGAGTGCGAGATTCTTTGCAGGCTTAGGGTTTTATGTTGCAGGCTAGTTGGCTCTACTCGGGAGCCAAGCTGATTTCTGGTGTAGATCAGGCTCTCTCCGACCTCTCCATTGCATCCAGAAGGCCTCAAAACCTACAGATCGCCTGTTCATTCGTCAAAATCGGAGACATATGATCCGGGAGCCTTCGAGGTACATCTTAGGGTTTGCAATTTTTGTACAATCCGTACAGTTTTGCAGGCAAAAATCATCCCTGTAAGTCCTCCATCAAGGCAATTTTTTTTTTGAAAAATCAAAAAAATATTTGGCTATTTTGGGCAAAATTTTTCTATAGTATCGGCATAAATTTAATCAGGAGCAGGGCGACCTGGTATTTTATTTACCATTCGGCAGAATTATTTTTTCACGGGCTATAGTTTTGGTTTTTTATTTCCTCCGCCGGTCGGCATACTTCACAATAATTTTTAGTTGCAGATTTTCTATCGGCATTTATTAAAATATTTGAATTGCAATTTTTTTGCAATATTCAAATATTCTACCGTCGGTTTTCCACCGACCAGCCCGCAGACCTGTCGGCATTGTCACATCAGCCGACACCATCCTGCGTCATCTTTGCAGACCCCCGGCTACCGACGACCCTCCCGGCGACCGTCCTCCGGCGTTTTCGACCACCAGCCTTCGTCACCGGAGTCCATCATCAGCATCCACTCCCGGCTCCCGTCCGTCGCCCGGAGATCTCCCGCCGACCGCCCCCGGTTCTATCGGTGACTGGGGCTTGTTCCTTTTGCCGAGCAGTGGTTTTTCTCTGCCGGCCGCGCCACTAGCTCCGCCCATCCCACCGCTCCGACACCGCCCGCCCGGCGGAAGTTTTTTTTAAAACTGAGCGCACCACCCACGGTCACATCAGCGATCGGGGGCCGCTTTTTTTTTTTCCTAAGGTGCTAATTTTTTGCACCTGGTTAGCCAGCACCAATCCAAATTGCAGTTTTTTTTCCGAGGGCCATATCTTCGCGCCACGATATCGAAAATTTGCAAACAAGATATCGATGGAAAGAGAATTCAGAGCACTATCCAGTGGTGCCATCTATTTTGCAAGATTTTTCTGCTATTCAATATTCAAGTCAACTGAAGTCAACCTTCCTTTCTGGACTCAAACACACACATCTTCGCATCAGATTGTCAGATTTTGGTGATTCTAGCGGCATTTGAGAGATTTTTCAATGCATTTTTTTCATCAGTCCAGTCTTCTTCTTTGGTTTCAGCTCCAGGTATCTTTTTTTTGGTTTTTTGATTCCTGAGACATCCTGAAGACTGAAGTAGAATTTGTTGATCTTGGAGGCATATTTTCAGTTGCATATCTATTTGGAAGTCTTCTATTTTCTGTTGAAGGTCGGTGTCTTTGATTTTTGTGGAGAAATTTTCGTTATGGGGCTTGCATATTTCTCTCCTCCTTTGGTTATGTTGCACAAGGGTAACTATTCACAATGGCAAGATGGGATTTGCCACCATCTTCATTCACTTGATTTGTTGCCATATCTATTTGGCATAGTTCCCCGTCCGAGTGAAGGTATTCGTGAACTTGCTTGGAGTTGCAGTAGGTACACTGTTTTGGAGATCCTTGAGATGCAAGTTGATTCTGATGTTTTGAATGCTCTTGATCATCGTGATTGTCCTCAAATTCTTTGGATTAAGCTTTGGGAGATCTATGGAGATTCAGATACTCCACCATTCCCCGATGGTCATGATTCAGAATGTCATTTTTCCGATCCAGTACCCCATGATGCTATTGTTATGCAGGAAGTTGATTACCTTGATCTTTCCGAAGAGGTTGACAAGGTTCCTTTCAGTGCTTCTTCTTCATCAAAGACAGTTGGTATTCCTTCACATTCAGTGATTCCTTGTCTATAATCATTGCTTGAGGCTTCCACTCTCATCATCCATCAGGACACATTCAGTTTCTCAAACTTGACATCACATGATGGCTTCGTTTCAGGTATCATTGCCTTGGCCACTTCTACAAGTTTGGAGGACATTCTTGAGGGGATATCACTCCTCTATTCAGATCACACTTTGGAGAGTTGTTTTGAGTCTCCTCATTCTTTTGTCTCAACCTTGATTAGGAATTCAGAGACCATCTTGGAGGCACTTGGTTTCTCTTCAGAGATTTCATATCCGAGACTTCTTCCCTGTCATTCCATTCAGGATTTGAGGTTTCTTCAGCATCCACCATTGGATTTACTTCTTCCTAGCAGAAGATTTGTAGTTTGGACACCTTCGTTGCTTCAGACTTCTTTCAGTGGTTTTGAGGACACTTCATTCAGGGGAGGCTATCAAGTCTCCATCACATTCATCATATCTCAGTCTTTGGATATTGTTCGACATCCGTTTTTGCATCATCCTGGTTTGTCACCCTCTTCATTGTTTGGGACTATGGCATTTTCTTCATCAGGCAAGGAGACACTTGAGCAGAGTTCTGAGACATCATCGACATCCATCTTCATCCTTCCTTCCTTCAATTCCTATCCGGAATGGGAAGCATCTCTCCACTTGCAGTTGGTTTTGTTTCTTCCGAAAGGGAGACAAGTTGTTTGTCGACATTGGATCTTGTTTTGTCTTCAAACACTTCCCTTCTTTGCAGGTGATCACATCTTTTGGGGGGTCTACATAGTCTCTCTCTTTCCCTCCTATGGGGTGGCTTTTGATTGCATTGTATCCATGTCACAGATGGTGTACTTGGGGGGTATTTGGGAGTCCTCCATCCTTCCCATCCTATCTCACATTTCTACATTTTCATCTCCTTTTTGGAGAGTGGTTTTGTTCCCATTGGGTTTTCCCCTTTTCTCCATTTGTGGGAGATTTTTCTGCATCTTCATGTACATGGGTACCTAACATGGCCTCGTAGCCGGGACCCATCATCATCTTGCATAATCATTGCATTTTCCTCCCTAAGTTGCACTTATGGGGGGGTGTTGGTGTAATTAATTATTACACTAGCATAAGTTAACTTAGGTCTTTCATTTAATCATTTAGTCCTAGGTTGCAATCATTTAATAAATGGGATAATATTCCCTTTCCTAGTTTGTAGGGATAAGATTCCTTCTAGAAGATGAGTTGTCCTTCTAGAACTTATCTCCTCATTTAATGTTCTTCACCATTAGGGTTCACATGTTGTCACATGTTGTTTGATCTTGACACATGGAAACATCTCATGCATCTTAGGTTTAGCTCATGCCTATATAATCAAGCATCTTGTACATTTGTAATCAATATATCAATATATCAATATATCAAGATATCAATCAGATATCATATCAATATCATATCAATAGAATCTTCAATCAGCATTCCACTGTTGCAACACTTCTTTTGTGGTTGATTATCTTTCATGGCTAAAGTCTTGCATTGAAGATTCTGGAGCTTCAAGGGCTGTGCAATTCATCATCTCAACATCCTCGACCTATTATCCTGATATTTCCTGAAATATCAAACTCAGTACAAGAGGTTGCATCGACTAGTTCGGCAGCAGCTCCCGAGTCGATGTACTCCTATGCGGCTGCTACTGAAAGCTTGGCTTCTACATCGAGTTCTTCCAAGGATGAAATAGGTGACCTGAAGGAGATGTTGCGAACTATGGAAAATGACATAACAACTCTCAAGCGAAACCAAGCAACGCCTCCATGGCCAGCATATCAAAACTATCAAGGTGGGCGCTCTACTTATCAACAAAATCAATATCAAAGTGCGCCTTGCACTAATCCACTAGCACCAACTACCAACCAAATGGTCCCGGTGCCTACTCCGCTCACAAGTGCATCGCCAAGCTCAAGTAGAGAATTAACCGTAGGACAAAACAATCTTATTGATGACATCAATCCATGGTGTTTTCCCTGCAATGATGCACATATGCCCCGAAATTGTCTACGTGGCAACTTACAACAGAAGGTAGTAGAGCAACGTAGTCAAGGTACTACAATAGAAAATGGAGAATACATATGTGCCTTGGCAATGGAGAATGTGGTCCTTACCATGCAAATGCAAGGAATTTCCTTAGAGCAAGAGTCCAATATTGCTCCTGATCATGCACTCTTCTCCTGGATGGAAGACGAGGAAAAGGTGTTTTCCAATGACACATCCGTAGCCGAAACGGAGCAGGTGCAATCTGACTATAACACACGCTCAAAGAGGAGATTCACCGGTGAGCCTGTCGTTTCACTCCCAGATAGCCCACAACGCAAAGGCGAGTCCGATCAAATTCCCGGCGCTTCAACCATCTCTTCGCCTTCTCAACCACGGAAGGAAATTTTTATAACAAGAGCAAAGGAGCATAAATCTCTGAGCTCGTCACCTTTTAATGTGGTGGAGTAATTAAAGAAATCATCTGCTAATGTTTCTTTATGGGACATTCTAGCTATCCTGGAACAAAAGACTATGCTACAGAAGGCGCTTCAGCAAGAGAACCGCTCAGCACCGACAGAGCCATCTGCCAATACATAGGTGGTTTATCAAATGCCACTAGCTAAGGTTCTTGCAGACAAAGCGAAGGAATCCCATGCAGAAGGCGGAGGTAGGCCAAAACCTCAACCCTTCTTCTTGACTCTCATTTTAGGGGAAAATCTATTACACAACGCTATGATTGATTCTGCCGCTAGTACAACGGTTATGCCAAAACTGATAGCTGAAGCCTTGGGACTCAGCTACAAACCTATGAAGAAAGGGGTGATGCAGCTGGATGGAAATAAAGTTGATACCGTGGGTGTCATCAAAGCGCTTCCATTAACTCTATTTTCCTACCCAAGTATCACGGTCCCGCAAGATACAGTGATCATAGATGTTCCTCCTATGTTCAGTCTATGTCTATCTCGAGAATTTACTTCAAAGGTGGGCGAATATTTGTCTTTAGATTGGTCACATCTAATACTCAAGACCAAGCATGGCGCAAAAATGAAGATAGAATCGGATGCTCTACATTCCGAACACGTGGCAGATGAGGCCCTAATCAATTTTGAGGCCGCACATACCTCTATCACCAAGCAGGACATGTATAGTGTCGAACTGCTAGAAGAAGAGAAGGTGAGTGGAGACCGAAATGATAAGGAAGATGGTCTGTTGAGCGAACACATAAACAATGATCCTTTCAGGAATTATCATGCTACCGGGTTGGGCACATATGTGATTTATGATGAAGACCAAGTTCTTCAGAAGGTCACCAAAGAACCCGACGATAACCAAGCAAATGAGTTGTGGACATTGTATTTTGACAGAGCAAGGAGCAAAGTTGGAGCTGGAGTAGGGGTATGTCTAATATCCCTGCAGAATGAAAAGTTGTTGAGGTCTTTCTGATTCCAAATCGCCTGTTCAAATAATGAAGCTGAATATGAAGGGTTAGTCCAAGGCCTAAGCCTAGCAGAACGAATGGGTATTAAGCAATTGATTGTGTTCGGAGATTCCAAACTGGTAGTTAATCAGGTTCAGGGAATTTTCGTAGCGAAGAATGTCCGAATGAGATCCTATCGGCATCGAATCTAGGACTTGATTGAAGGTTTTGAAGCTTTCAACATCCTGATTGTTCCCCGAATGCAGAATAGCGATGCAGATCGCATGGCGGTAATTGGTGCTCAGTTTGATCCTATCTCTGACTTGCTTCAGAAAAAATATTCAGTGTGAATGCTTGTTCGACCAACGATTCCCGACAATGATCAGAGTTGGCAAGTCTTTGAGAGCGATGAGCACATCGCCTCATTTATCCAGCACTCAGGGGAATTTGCTGATCAACTTCAACCAAAGATTGCCGAGGCCTATGAAGGATAAATTATGCAGCTCAAGTCAAATAAACTTTTGAAAGGATTAGTTACTCTCGAGAATTTTTTCGATTGTAATGACGCCCGAAATGATAAGCGAAAGTTTGTGGAATAAAAAAGTGATTATGAAAACCTTCGGGTCTCCGATGGCAGGAATCTTCGGGTCGGAAAAGATGTCCCACAGTGAGATAGAGAAAGGCTTATCAATTTCTGTGAAAAATATGGAGTAGTGGCCTGGTCCTATGATGATCAGGAGGGTTACGATCCTAGCATCATCCAACACACTATTGAACTAACAGAAGGTGCAAAACCAGTTTGACAGAAGCAGAGGCCAGTCAACCCTAAAGTTGAAGCCCTAATGGCACAAGAGCTAACCAAGCTCATTGATTCATGTATTGTCTTCCCAATCAAGCATAGTACTTGGGTATCAAACCTGGTACTAGTCAAAAAGAAGAATGGCGATATCCGCTTATGCGTGGACTTCTGAGACCTGAACAGAGCATCTCTGAAGGATCACTATCCATTGCCTTCTATGGAGTCAATCCTCCAAACTGTTGCAGGATCAAAAATGTTCTCTCTGGTGGATGGCTTCTCTAGCTATAACCAGATTTGAGTTAAAGAAGAAGATCAACACAAGACTACATTCACCACCAAGTGGGGAACATTTGCATATGCTAAAATGTCTTCTGGTTTATCCAATGCAGGGGCAACTTTCTAGCGAGCTATGGACATCGCATTCAGCGAACTGATCAATAAGTTTATTCTAATCTATTTGGATGACCTTACTGTGTTCTCTAAATCTAAAGATGATCATTTTGATCATTTGGAATTAGTTTTTCAAAAATGCCAGGAGTTCAGGGTTTCTTTAAATCCAAAGAAATGTGTATTCGAAGTACCATAGGGTAAGTTGTTAGGGCATGTTGTGTCTAAAGAAGGTATTTTAATTGACCCCAAACGAGTAAAGGCTATCAAGGAGCTTCCCCTTCCGGTAAATAAGAAAGGTGTCCAGTCTTTTCTAGGCAAGGTAAATTTTGTCAGCAAATTTATTTCCAATTTTGCGAGAATGATTAGGTTGATCACCCTAATGCTGAAAAAGGATCAAATTTTCAAGTGGACAACGGAAGCTCGGGAGGCTTTTGAAAAGGTCAAGGAAGCAATCTCCACCGCCCCAGTGTTGATTAATCCAGATCAATGCAAAGATTTTATAATGTATGCCTTCAGTAGCAAGTCCAGTATTGCTACTGTTTTGACTCAAAAAAATAGTGAAGGAAAGGGAGAGCACCCAGTGGCGTTCTATTCTCGAACCCTAAAAGAATATGAGGCGAATTATAACTTCGTCGAAAGACAGGCCTTTGCAATAGTAAAGGGACTTAAAAAGTTCTGCCATCTAATTGCATGTAACAAAGTTCTGGTATATGTCGCACATTCTAGTGTGCGTGAATACATCATGGAAGGAGAGATTATAGAAAAAAAAGGCTAATTGGATTACCAAGATCCTAGAGTATGACATCGAATTCAAGCCTACTAAGACTATTAAAGGCAAAGGACTGTGTGAGTATATGGCATAGAACGAGGAGGTACCCACCAAGGAGGAACAGCCAAAGCTCATCCTGATAAATGAATCAGGATCAGAAGACGATTGGCTGATAGATAGAATGAACTTCATGCAAACTAGAAGGTATCTGCCAAGCCTCTCATCCCAAAAAAGAAGGTATTACCGGCTTCAGAATTGCGGATATACGTTGATAGAAGGAGTCCTTTTCAAAAGAAATTTCAATGGTGTGCTCCTGCGATGCATTACTTTAGGGGAGGCGCAAAGGATCCTCGACGCATTTCACAATAGCGACGAAGGTGGACATTTCTCCGCCAAAACTACCACCATCAAGGTCCTACGAGCTGGATATTACTGGCTTACACTTTTCAGTGACTCCTACTCTCTGGTAAGGGCTTGTAAAAAATGTCAGTTCTTCTCTGACAGAAGGAAGAATTCAGCGATGCCCCTCAAACCTATCGTGGTGGATGAACCATTTGCGTAATGGGGCCTGTACTTCATCGGAATGATCAATCCGGTTTCTAGTGCCGAACATAAGTGGATTCTAACGGCTACAGACTACTTCACAAGGTGGGTGGAAGTTGTTCCCCTTAAGGGGGCAACATAAACAGAGATTGTAGACTTCCTCGAAGCACTGGTGACAAGGTTCGGTCCTCCGAAGACAATCATTTCGGACAACACCAAAGCATTTCTAGGTACAAAGGTATGTCACTTCGCATTAAAAAATGGCATATTCCTTAAAACATCATCAAACTATTATCCACAGGGAAATGGCCTAGCCGAGTCCACAAACAAAAGCTTAGTCTGACTCCTTAAAAAGGTTGGCTCAAAACATGAAATGGACTTGAGTTTACTTGAAGCACCTAGTTGACTTGTAAACCAATCTTCAACACCAAAAATATTGTTAAATATACACACAAAAGGTTGCAAACAAACATGCAATAGGAGAAAAAAGGTTAAGGGTTAGAAAATAGGGGTTTTCCTTGGTCAAACCCCACTTTTGGTAATTAAACCCTTAATGAAATAATGAAATGCAAGAGAATGATAAACTAATAACATGCAATTGCTATCAACTTACCAAACCTTTGATGATGCAAATTTGAAGTAATGTCAATGGATGCTCCAAAGTGCTTGAATAGTGCTTGAAAATAATTTTTAAAATGCTTGAAGACTTTAATGTGATGTGTGATTGAATGCTTGAATGAATGGGGAGATTGTAGGAGAGGAAGTAAAATGAGGTGAAAATCACTTATTTATACAATATTATGCCTTAGTTACCTATTCATACCTCATCACAGGCCGACAGCAAGTGATTTTGAATAAAAATCCGAAAGGAAATTTAAAATATTTTGAATTTGGGGCCAAGGGGGACTCATTCACCACCCATGGTGAATGGGTCCCACCTAGGACCTGAAAAAGTGTGTCAGGAAATATGTTGTATTTAATGTTGTTTGTTGGGATAATATTCAAAAATACACTTAATTAAGTCATATGAGGGCATAAAGGGACCAAATAAAGCACGAGAAAGGGATAAATAGTGAAGATATGCCTAGAAAAGCATGAAAGCTTGTTACAAGACTTTACAACACTTCAAAATAGGACTTTTTTAGTGGTGAAAAGGTGGTTTTTAGGTGAATTGTAATGAATAGAGTCTAGAAGAATGTAGAAATGTCTTACAACACTTCACAACACCTTCACAAGACATCATTCTTTGAATTTTAGTACCTAAATATGCATGTTCAAGCCATGTTACAACATAAAATCAGAGCAAAATAGTTCAAACACCATGAAACAAGACCTTAAAGGCCATGAAAATGACAAGGGGCCATTTTTCTACAAGACAAGATCCATCTAATTTTATGTGTAACTGTTGCCCATTTTTCACCTATGGGCTCAATCAGGCAGGGTAACCTATGTTTCAAATGTTCATGAAGGATAGATGGGACATTTGTTGTGCATGATTAGATCATCCCCCTGATGCGAAAGAAGGGAGTTTAGTTGAAAGGTCGGCCCCAGTCAAGTTTGACATAATTTTCCTTTAAGAAGAAAGTCGACAAGACCTTCCATATGTCTTGTCGACTAGCAAGGGTTCCATGAAGTCTGAATGCTTCACCTATAGGTTCCTATCAGCAAGACATCGATCATCATCCCGATGACTAGGGGTTTCCCATCGGCGTGAAGGTCCCCTTTGGAGAAAGGTCTCAGCAAGATCTTTATGTCTCACCGACCGACGATAAAAGGATATGCATATCGGGGGGAGATTTTCCTTCGGGGTGAGGTCTCAACGACTTCTTTGGGTCTCACCGACTAACCACATTGGGTAAACATTTTGGTAGGAGTTGTCGTCTTTGGTGGGTGGTCTTGTCGAGTCCCTTAAGTCTTGCCGACCACTGATAAAGATATGCAGCTTGGTGAGAAACTTTGTGGCAGGGAGATGTCTTGGCAAATGAATTTGGTCTCACCAACAAAGCACAAAAACCTTTAGATTGGAGTAAAGTCTCACCGACTGAAAAAGGTCTCACCAACATGAGGTAATATCGACATAAGTCTTGCCGATCCATAAGAGTCTCAATGAATGAAATGACATCGACAAAGCAAGTTTTCATCACCACAAGGTCTCGGCGATTAGGAGATATCTCGCTAATAGAAAGGGGACCCCACCGAAAGAAATGGAGTTTGGCATAAGGTCTTGCCAAAAGCTAGAGTCTCGGAAAAAGAAAGTAGATTCGCCATAAGGTCTTGGCGAATGAAGCTTGTCTCCCCAAAATGTTTTGTGCTTGCCCAAAGATAAAGGGATCGGCATAAGGTCTTGCCAACCCAAGCGTCTCGCCAACAGAGTAGTAGCGGTATGAGATGGTGGTCTAGGCATAAGGTCTCACCGACCTAGCAATGTCTCCCCAACTTAAGAGAAAGTAAACTCATCACTGAAAGATAAGGAGCCCGGTGAGAGGTCTGGCTGATAGGCCAATGTCTTGCCAACAACAAAGGGGGATTGCCAAGAGTTGAGGCCATCATCATGAGGTCCCGACGACCAAGTAATGTCCTGCCAAAGGCCGGGGGTCTCACCCAAGAAAGGTTAAGTCGTCGTGATGTCTCACTGATGGCTTAGTGTCTCACCGAAAGATAAAGGAGGCGGAGCATAATGAAAGAATGAAGACCTTGGTGTGAGGTCTCACCGACACATGGGTGTCCCACCGAGGAAGTTTTACTCGCTGGAAAAGGGCTCAGTCGGTGTAATGTCTCACCGACCGATGGGGAGTCTCATCGAATGGAATGAACGGAGATCGGGGAGAGCAGAATGTGTTCGACATAAGGTCTTGCCGAAGGGTCAAGGTCTCGATGATGAAAGAGATATCTGTATGACTCCTAATGGCTCGCCATGAAGTCTTCCCGAAAGTGATTGTCTTACTAATGGTTCCAAGGGTGTCGATATGACTTTTTCTGCTCGACATAAGGTCTCACCGACAAAGGCATGCTATGCCAATAATAGATGAAGAGCCTAATCGAATCAAGGAGACACAATAAGGGTCTCACTGACATGCGTTTCAGTCTAAGCGACCCTTGACCATCTAGCAATCTTGTGTGTCGTATGATCAACCAATCAGAGTGAGCTAAGGGCGAGCTGTGGTGGTTTGACTAGGGAGAAGAAGATTAACAGAAGGAAAAGCAACGTGTATCTGTTCTGAACTCAAGAGCATTCAAAGCAACTCGCCAGGGGATCCAGAGGTGGACACGAGGACCAGAAGTGAATGCAGTAGCTGCAAAAGATCTAAAGGCTTCTCTGAAGAATGACTCTTCACCGACATGGACAACAGGGATGCAATCGAACATAGCATTAACTCCATTAAAAGATCTATAGGAGATTTTTTTCTGAACGATAGATATTTTATAAGCCCTTCGGGCCAACACACTTTTGTATATAAGGTTTTTTTTCCTTCTTGAAAGGGAGTTCTCCCAATGCTTTTCTGAATTCTGTGACTTTTACACTCCTCTCTCGGATTAGCAAAATTTTGTAACTCATTTTGGAGCATGATATATAAAGTTTTCCCTGGTGACTATTGATGTTTGGATTTCCATCTTGTTCTTGCAAAGTGTTGTGCATTTCAGGTTCATGATCAAGTTATTTTTGTGAATTTATTTCATTCCTTCATGACTTTATCTTGTGTTTTCATGCCTTCCTTTGCAAAAAGCATCATTATACAAATCACAAACTGTGTTTACATAATCACATATGGATTCTAGTCTGTGAAAAAATGTTTTCCTCTTTGGGAAAAGTGTGTGAATCAAACCTGTTGTGACATATTAATGCATAGCTTATACAAATTTGATGTGTAATCTTATGTTCATCATTAGAATTCAAGTGTAATCAAGCTATCTCATTGTTCTTATCAGTTCGGTGTATCACTTTAGGTTTTAGCTTTATTTTATGCATTCCTTCTCCCTTTTCCTTACAGAATCAGTAGTTAGGTGACACCAAAGGAAGCCGGCCTTCTCTAGAGGTTCATTTTAGTATTAAGTGATCCACAACCTTGAAATGATCCCATGTTTCTCTAGAAAGCTCAGTTTTCATAACTCTGCATAGGGTGCAATTCTTGGAGGTAACAATAACAATGAAGATTAATAAAATCATCAATTGAATGGTCTATAAGTTGTTAAAAAAAAACAAAAAAACTCAATACAAACATCTACCTAAAATGAAAGAGTGAATTCCACTAGCCATGCTGGAAATGGATTACTATAAGCAATGCAAATAGAATTCATAAGAAATTTTTTGTTAAGTTGATGTCGTTTATATAAGTTTAAACATGAATTCATCTAAATTATGTCATTTAAAAAAAAAAAACTCATAAAAATTAAACTTTTTTATTCAACTCCCATCTAATTCAATGTTGAATTCTATGTCCAATTGTTATGATTAATAAAATCATGAAAGGAATTTAGTTTATATTATAAAAAACAAAAAAATATACTAAATAAAAACATTTCAATATTACCAAAATGAATATATTACCTGAGATAGTGTAAAATGATCTAGAAACTTCAAAATGTCTTCTTCTGCGTTGTCTAGCATGCAAAATGGTGGTAGAAAGGTGATCGATCAAGCATAGATTGGTACAATGAAGAGTCAACTGCATAGAAAATGCGTTTTTGAGTTGGATAAAGCATTGAACCAAAAAATGCAGAAGCATGTGGACCTAGATCACGAGGTCAACCCCTATTTTACCGTTTCAAGGTAAAAACACATTTGGCGCTCGCCAAATTTGGTGAGAACCAAATGTGTTTCTTTGAAATGTTTTCCAAATATAGAGAGGAAGGGAGTGAGACTTGAGATAGAGAGAGAGGGGATAGGAGTGAGAGAGATTAGTCTAGGTAGTGGGGTAGGGAGTGAGACCTGAGAGAGAGAGAGAGACTTGAGAGGGATAGAGAGATATCTAGTTAGGGTGGGTGGAAAGACTTGACAATGGGAGAGGGGTTTGGAGGGATGAGACCTGAGAGATAAAAAATAAAAAAGGGGGAGAGAGAGAGGGAGTGTGGAAGAGGGGGTTGGAGTGAAATAGATTTTTCTAGGTAGGGTGGGAGGTACATGAGACCTGGCAGAGATGGAGTGTGAGAGAGGGGATGGAGTGAGACAGATTAGTCTAGGTAGCGTGGGAGGGAGTGAGGCCTGAGAGAGAGAGAGACTTGAGAGAGAGAGAGAGTTATTCAGTTAGGGTGGGGGGAAGGCCTAAGACCTAGACTAAACCCTCTACCCTCTACTCTCTACCCTTAACCCTTAACCCTTAAACCATAAACACTTAAACCCTATACCCTTAAACCCTAAACCCTTAACCCATAACCCTTAAACCCTAAACCCTTAAACCTTCTACCCTTAAACCCTAAATCCTAAACCCCCTACCCTTAACCCTTAAACCGTCTACCCTCTAACATTAACCCTCTACCCTCTACCCTCTACCCTAAACCATTAACCCTTAACCTTACACCCTCTACCATATATCCTCAACCCTCAACCCTTTCTCTCTCTCAATCTCTCTCTCTACCCTGAACCCTCTACCCTCTACCCTAAACCCTTAATCCCTAAAAACCTCAACCCTAAATCCTCTACCATCTACCCTCTACCCTCAACCCTCAACCCTTAAACCCCAAACACTAAACGCTAAACCTTCTACCCTCTACCCTTAACCCTTAAACCCTCTACCTCTACCCTTAAACCTTAACCCTTAAACCCTAAACCCTTAAACCATCTACCATCTACCCTTAACCCTCTACCCCATCTCTCTCTCTCAACCCTACACCCTCTACCCTCTACCCTCTACTCTAAACCCTCAACCTTCTCTCTCTTTCTCTCTCTCAACCCTACACCCTCTACCCTCAATCCTCTCTCCCTCTATCTCTCTCTACTCTACACCCTCTACCCTCTACCCTCAACTCTCAACCCTAAAACCCTCTACCCTTAACCCTTAAACCCTAAACCCTTAATCCCTCTACACTTAACCCTTAAACCCTAAACCCTTAATCCCTATACACTTAACCCTTAAACCCTAAACCCTTAAACTATCTACCCTCTACCCTTAACCCTCTACCCTCTACCCTCTACCATCAATCCTCTCTCTCCATCTCTCTCTCTCTACCCTGTACCCTGAACCCTTTACCCTTAAACCCTAAAACCCTCAACCCTCTACCCTCTACTCTCTACCCTTAACCCTTAAACCCTAAATCCTTAAATTCTCTACCCTTAAACCGTAAATCCTAAACCCTAAACCCTAAACCCTCTATCCTTAAACCATAAACCATAAACCCCTAAAATATCTACCCTCTACCCTTAACCCTCTACCCTCAACCTAAAACCCTCAACCCTCTCTCTCTCTCAGCCCTCTACCCTCTACCCTCTACCCTTAACCCTCTCTCTCTCACTCTCTCTCTCTCTCTCTCCTCTCAATCTCTCTCAAGTCTCTCCATCCTACCCGCTTTCTCTCACAGGTCTATCTTTCTCCCCCACTCACTCCCTCCATCTCTCCCCCCTCTACCCTTAACCATCTACCCTTAACCCTTTACCATCTCTCTCTCTCTCTACCCTCAACCCTCTACCATCAAACCTTTACCCTCTACCCTCAACCCTCAACCCTCTACCCTCTACCCTTAACCCTTAAACCCTAAACCATTAAACCCTTAACCATTAAACCCTAAACCTTCTACCCTTAACCGTTAAACCCTAAACCCTTAAACCATCTACACTCTATCCTTAACCCTCTACCCTCTACCCTCAACCCTAAACGCTTAACCCTCTCTTTCTCTATCTCTCTCAACCCTACACCCTCTACCCTCTACTCTCTACCCTCAACCCTCAACCCTCTCTCTCTCTCCTCAACTCTATATTCCCTCAACACTATAGGTCCTCAACCTATACCCTCAATTATCAACTCTATACACTATACATTGGATCCTCAACCCTCATCTATCTATATCCCTCCCTCCTTTTCTCTCCTCTATCTCATGTCTCCCTCCATCTCTCCCTCCATACATTCCTCCTTCTCTACCCTAATCCCTCAACTCTATACCATCAACCCTTAAACCCTTAAATACTCAACCCTAAACCTTTAACCCTTGACCCTTAAACTCTAATCCCTTAAACCCTCTACTATCTAACCTCAACCATAATCCCTCAACCCTATACCCTCAACCCTTCAATACAAATAAAATATCTACCCTAATCCCTCAACCCTCAACCCTTAATCCATCCCTCAACCCTTAAACACTCAACACTCAACCCTAAACCCTCAAACCTATTTCTCACTCATTCCCTCTCTCTCTCTCACTCTTTGTCAAGTCTCTAATCCTACCTAAGAGGGGGGAGAGAGAGGGAGTGGGAGATAGAGTAATTGTAGAGAGATAGAGGGAGTGAGAGAGATAGAGGGAGACAGAGAGATATTTGGTGCACACCAAATTTAGCGCTCGCCAAATGTGATGTTCCATTTGGCGAGCACCAAATTTGGCGCTCACCAAATGACCTGCTTTCGATGAGTGAATTGACATGATTTTCCAAATTTCCTCATATTTTCATTTGTGCTCACCGTCACACTTGAATTTCTTTCAATGAAAGTTTATAAAAAATGTGATGGAGTTAACCACTCTATGAATTATCTAAATATATAATTCATTTTTTCGTTTTGATTCAGTTAAGGTTTTGTCCATAACTTCTATTGTAAATTCCTTTGTTTTGTTCAAAAACAAACAAGTGCTAGTTTTAGGATAGATTTTTACTCATTCATTGAAATGTAAAACAAATTACATTTTTTAAAACTATACTCCATTCTACACATGATGAAAAAAAATCAATTTTTGATTAGTTTTCAAAAAATTAGTTGGGATCATGCTCAAATTTTAGATTTTCAGGATGTGTCCACTTTCAAAATTCATAAGAAAAAATTATTTGAAAGAACGAGGATAAACTACATGGTGTTAGCTAATTTCTCATTGTTTGGATTTTTGAAATTCTTAAAAAAAGTTAATCAAAAAGAGGGGGGGCCCTCAGGCGCTATGCTATTTTTTTGATAAAAATATGACCTGTTCCCCCCCCCTTTTGAGACCCTTAATATTCATTAATTTAAAAAATAATTAGTAGCTTAGAAACTAGACCCAAAGCACTTCAACTCTTGTTCTTTCTACATCTTGAAATTTTGAGCATAATTATCTTCATTTTCTCGTGCAAATCAAGTTTTTCTTATTTCAGAAAAAAAAAAAAAAAAGTGGCATCTTAAGAGCCAAAATTGTGTCATAGATCCATGCACTTACCCTAGAGGATATTAGAGTTTTATATCAACCCTAATACTAGGACTATGAGTCCCAATATACTTGATTTCAGTCATTTCCAACAGATCCTAAATTGCCAGTTCCAGATTCTAGTTTTTGTCAGAAACCCTAATCTAGGACTAAATTTCGCCTATTGGCATATGATTCTTAGTGTGTATTAAAAGTTAGTATTTTAAGGATTTCAGACCCTCATTCAAGCCTCTTTAGTTTCCACATACACCTTTTTCCTTTCTCAGTTCATTCTTTTGATTTTTAGTTTTATATCTTGGATTGCATAGGTAGGTTTTCGTATCATTGCATTTCTTTTCTTTCCAATCCTTTCTTGGTGGTGACCCCCCTTTTAGTCTCTAATCACACCCTAGGATACCTTATTATAGATCTCTTTCCCTCATTCTATCCCTTGATTGAGATATTTAAGGTTTCTTTGAGTGAAATTTATAGGAAATTGGTTGTTTTATCTCCCTAAACATAGAGCCACTGTTTTCAAGGTTTCAATTCCTATAGACTTATGGGATCTATATGATTTCTTTTCATTTTGCGTAAATTTATTCCTAGCCTCTACTTCCCACTTCTCTTTATTCTTACATAATTTCAATGTATATACAAAAGTTTATACTTTTTGTAAATTACTTCAAAACCTTTGGTTCCTACTTCCCTTTATTCCTAAAAAAATTTGGATTCTAAAACTTGCATGTTTACATTTTTTCAAGTTACTTCTCAACCTTCACTCCTTGCTTCTCTTTTCTCTTGAAATTTTTTTGGGTCCATTTCAAGCTTCCAATATTTTCAAAAATTCTTCTCAACCACCATTTACCACTCCCTTTAAGGATATTAACTTTTAGAGTCTATAGGTAAGTTCATACATTTTATAAATAGCACCCCAAACTTTTGTTCTTACTTCTCTTTGTTAGATCCCAAAATTTACTTCCTAATTTCTCGTGTTCTTATAAAACTTTGAATTTTAAATGTGAGTTGTAATTTTTGCAAACTATATCCCAACTTATACTTATTACTTCCATTGATTCCTATAGAATTTTAGGGTTTGTGTGAAAGTTTTTTTTTGAAAATTTCTCTCCAACCTTCACTTCTCACTTCACTTTGTTCCTAAACTTATTAATCACCCATGTGCAAGTTTGTGGCTTTTGCATATTACTTCCCAACAACAAATTGCCACTTCCTTTTATTATTGTAGATTTTTTGAGTCTTCATACAAGTTCATAATATTTAAAAACATGCATTAGAATTTTGAAACCCCACCTTGATGTGAAAACATTCCTCACTCTTCCAAGTAAACACACCAATATGATAGAATGAAATAAAATTTGAAACCTTTCCAATGTGAAAGCATGTACCATACATACAAAATTTGACTTCCTATGTCTATATCCTTCTTGTAGATGTATTAGGCAATCATATTTCACATTCTCAAAAATTTAACCAAAATTTGGGAACTTATATTGAAAATGATTCCACTATCAATAATTCACATTCTTTTTATAACAACTTCCCTAGATTTATAAGGAAAGATTACTAATGTCATTTGATATCTTGATTTTTATTTTTTCTTCTAGTTCTAAACTATATATAAACAAAAAAAATAAAAATTAATGTCTAATTCCTCCCTTGCTCTCTCATAGATCCCAAAGGTATTGAAACAAAATCACCATAAAAACTACTAGATAGCTTGGTGTATTAGGGTTTATTATTGTAATGTATGAAATTTAAATCTAACAAAAGGAAAGCTAGGCTCCTTTGAGAGTAAATATCACTACATACACTTATATTAAATGAACCAGTTAAAATGATTAAAGAGAAATAAAATGATGAAAATATTTATAGACTAATATAAAAATACAAAATGTAATAAATATATAAATGGAAAATATAGATGATAAGTAACTACCATTAAAACTTGAGAGTCATAGCCATGGATGCTAGCATGTTGTGTAGACATATTCATAATGTATTGTTGTTTGACACATATGCAAGAAACAAGTCCTAGAGTGAGTGGTTTGAATTCAAGAATCCACCCAACCTACAAATGTAACAAGATGAGAATACTTTTTGGGGTTTTCTAAGGATTTACATTAGTCAAACCTTTGATTTGGTGTTTCCATCTCCATTGTAGGAAAGATATATAGATTAAAAAAATAGATAATGCATTATTATTCTAAGTATATCTAGAAGTAAGAACAATTTTTAAATTAAAATAATTTTATAAGGGATGTGATAATCCCAAGGTGCTCAAGGGCATAAGAAAATAGAATGATATTACCTAGACAATGCTTTAGGATGCCAAAGTGAGAAAATAGAGCTAAAAGAGTCATATAAAATATATTAAGAGAGTTTTGTAGTAGGTTGTAACAAGTTGTACAAAGTTTTGTGTGAATTTGAGAGTGCCAAAGAGTAGAGAGAGAGCTTCCAAATAAAACATTAGTTTCAGAAATGATAAGAAGAGGGAAGAGGAAGACATTGAAAAGATATTATGAATCACTCCAAGTTTGTTTCACTAACCTAGGAAGGTGACAAGGGAAATTTTTATTATAAAAATCCTTTAAACAACAAGTGATGCTAGCACTATATGTGGATTTCCATGCTAAGCTCTAGTGTCTAGACAATTTATGTTTAGAAAATGACAAGTTACAAGAACATAAGGAAAATACAAAAGTGACTTAAAAAAGTGACCCTAAAAGGAAGGATTGAGCATCCTAAAAGGGAAAAAGGATGATAGAAGGGTTGAAATGAGCTTATAGAAATACCAAGGAAAATGGACTACAAGTAGAAAAAAAATAATATCCATCATTGATATATATAAATGTTATTTAATCAAACTCAAAAAAGACTATGTATTAGGATAAAAAATTAAAAGAACTTTTGAGGATAGGATCTAGGTAGATTTTTGACTTGGTATATAAGATTTTGTTTGAGGATGATTTCTATCTCCTCAAATTTAAGGATCCTCTAATATTGTAATCCCTTTTTGATGCAAAAGAAATGGGTCTTGACTATGAAGCCTGAAAAGGTACCCAAGTACAATGTAATATCTCAAAAGTGGATTAAAGAAAAAAATCATGTCCAAAAAGGAAAATTAGAAAGATTTGAGACATTCTAAAAATTTGTTCATTTCTTATCTCCACCCTTCAAGTTTTATGTGAGGGAAAAGGTGGCTAACTATGTGGATACTCATAACACTATACATATTTTTAAGCCTTGACTCCTCATCTAACCTTCAGTTTCTACATCATGCCCTATAGTTGGAAAAAATCATCTATTTTCATATTTTCCAACTTGAGATACTAGATGTTCTTGTGTGCATGAAATCTTCCTTTATTCTATACTTTGTTAGTTGGGGATATGATGACCTAGTAAATTTTACTTAGTATAAGGGCATTTTGGTAAGAAAAATGCTAAAATATTTAAACAGAAAAGATAGAACCATCTAAGGGTTAGCTTGAAAATATACAATTCTATTGCTAAAAATGTTACTTCTATTTAAAAATAAGGGAAATGTAAGCCAAAATCCCTATTAGTAGAGGAACATATAATTTCTTTTAGTTGAGGTTATAATGTTACTTTGATCAATTTTATGGATAGAAAGAAAAATATGAGTCTCAACACTACATAGGTCTAGCCTAATATTAGATCATTAAAATTGAATTTCAATGGGTCATCCAAGGGGAACCTAGGCTTATATGGAGTAGGAGAAATGATTAGAGATAAAAAAAATAAAAAGAGGTGGTTTAATGGTTTCTTATGTGAGAAACATGGGAGTGAAAAATAAACATGTAAAATATAGGGTGACCTTGAAGAGAATTCAATGTGATAGAGGAATGTATAGTAGAGGAATATAGATTATCAAAGGAAAGTTTGAATATCTTCAAGGAAAGGAAAGCTAAAACTAAAGAAGAAATGAAGGCTTGCTTCAGAGGAATGGAGAAGTTAGTGATATTTCAAGAGGTCTATCATAGAGAACATATGCCCAAAACTTTGGATATGGTACACATTCAACTGATAAAATTTATTACTCTTGAACGCATATATAAATTCAGTTTTTCCTACTATTTTACTAGGTTAATCTAATTCAAACATAGGAAACTAGTTTTCTTCTCATTCTACTTATATCCTTGGAGCTATTTGTTGTTGATGTTTGGTTCAAAAAGGTTGAAATGTTGGTTCACCAAGGCTTGAATTTCATAATTTATCAATTTTAAAAATCCAAGTTAGTGCATAAGGAACCTTCCATAAGTATTAATATTATGGAGTCCTCTTACCATGATAATAAGCCCTTTGAACCCTATTTGTGAAAGGAGAACCCTATCCCTCGTTGAACAGTTCAAATAACTGAGAGGGGGTGAATCAGTTATCATAAAACAATCTTATGTACTTTAATTAATCTAGAGCAAGATTATATCAATCATATAATAATCAAATAGATATGAACATGAAAGGACATAACAACACCATGCACAATGAACACCAGAATTTACGTGGAAACCTAAGAAGGGAAAAACCATGAAGAATGCTAATTATCAATTATAGAACATTGGTTAAGGTGACATTGATTAAGGTGATTTTTACAATGGGCTCACTGCCAAAATGCTCACTACAGGTAAGGCTCACTACCGATGGGCTCACTACCCGATTAATACATCTAATTACAAAATAGTCTCACTAACAAAAATGAACTGATGAAGTTGCATCTACATATGCATGAATTTAGTTCCAATTAAGAGCACAATATTTGTCTATAGCAGATCCGATCAAGAATCTTATGCACACCTTCCTTGCACAACCTTTGCAAAATATATTACTTCTCCCTGACACTTGCCTTTAGCTTTCTTATACAACAATCCTCTGCACCCTTTTATCTACTCACATACACCATACACCGCAGTTCTTACTTCATTGAAAAATAATAATTTTTACTTATATCATTCCATGCTTTCATAATCTCCTAGGTGGGCCAGACACAATGTCTTCATAATCTCCTAAGTCAGCCTAGCAAAAACATGTCGGCTTGAAAAACAACCTTGAAATATTCAATAAGGCATGGCACACTAGCACAAACTAAAAAGATAAGTCGCACATAAAGATCTTCTTACTACATCAGCAAGGGACCAATAAATAGGTCATGCATCAGATACGTTCATTACATAACATATTTATCAAAATATAGCAAGCTTTGAATTACATGAAATATATTTTCAAGTCGATAGGAATGCCACAACCAAGACCAAATCTTGATTAGCATCACTTTTATTATTAACCAAAGAAACATAATTCGACATACCAAAACTTGTAACATGCTTCATGAATGTTCGGATAAAAAAGATACCCAGAGTAATCTTTGAGCACAACATCCAACATCAAAAGATTAGTCTTCATTATTGTGCATTAACTGACTTCCATGAATGTCCCAAAAAGAAGTACTACCACATTTGGATCAAGGATAAGATCCATACTACATACTCAATAGGATAGATCATTTTTGTATATCATACAGAGCATAACCTTCCAAATCCCAAGTTTTGACATCAATGTCAACAATGCTAAATCATCTCAACAACTTCTCAACATCCCTCATTGCATCACAATTGAAATAATTTTGCTTTAGAGTTGAATTCTCACCCTCAAATTAGAGATAGGAAGAGAAAGGTCATTATGTTTTTGAAGGATAATAAGGAAAAAGATATGGAAGAGGATAGATAAGGGAAGGAGAAATCTATGGTAGTTGATGGGTAAATAGATGGTATCAAAGGTAAGTGGATTATTAGGGCCAAGACTTCTGAGTAACTCAATAAATGAAGAGGAAGTACCTTAGAGAGAGTGAAAAGTTGATGTAATCCAAGAAAACCAAGAATAATAGGGAAGAGGATAAGAAAGAAGATAGTGCTACTAATGTTGTTGAGCAACTTTTTATAAGGAGCCAAGTTGTAAAAGTGGACTCTTTGGAGAGGGATTATAATCTCCAATAAATCATCCTAAAGTGGTTCATGAACAAAAAATAGAGATTGAAGAGTAGATTAATCCACTTGTTTAAATAGGTTAATGGTGATCTTTCTTAGTTTGAGGTTAATGTGGATTTTTATGAAGAGAATGGTAACAAATTCAAGGGTTTCTATGAATTTAGAAATGATATAGAAGGGTTTGGCTCCTACCTAAGTAGGCTTGATAAAAATAATAAGGATTTGAGTGCATATTTGAATATGATTATTTTTCTCAAGTATACCACTAATAAAGACTTAGTAGTTGGAATAGCTATGCTACATGTCAATATGTTAAAAAGAAATAATCCTAATTTGAAAGAGTAAAAATATAAATCATATAATGTAGGAGGACACAATGATTAACCCAAATAGTGATATACTTGAGGACCGCTTAGAATTATCTATAGAATTTGGGACACTATTAATTACTTGAAAAATCTCTCTACTGCCTATTAGTGTAATTAATATTTAATTACACTTACATAACTTTACATAGTTAATATTTAATTTCCTAGGTTAATTATTCTCATCCTTATCTTGTTGAGCTATCTTGTTGTTCAAGATAAGATTAGGGTTATGCATACTTGCATTTATAAAGCAAATTATCTCATGTAATTATGAATTCCTGAATAATAATATTTTGCACATCTTTTGCAAAGCTTTGCTTTTTCTGATTTTCTCTTCTATGGAAGGATTTTTTGGTTTGCATCTCATATCTTGGTTTCCAACATGGTATCAGAGCCTTGATTTGCAGCCCCTTCTCAGAGTTTTTTGAGAAAATCATTGCAGAGTTCGTTTGAGATTCCTCGAGGGTATCATGCCTTAAGTTCATTTATGAGGCATTTTAGATCAGATCGGGCTTCACCATTGGATTCAGAGTGCTAGAAAAAGTCAGGGTTGGCTTTTATTTTGCAGATTTTGGTCATCATTTGCCAGATCTGTGAGGGTTTCAAGCTTAGAGTTTTTTTGCAAGCTCTAGGGGTAGCCAAATTTTTGGAGCATTTTGGGGACAAACAGAGGTCACCATTGCATTCATAGCGGCCAAAAACCCTAAGAATGCCCTTCATTTCATCGATTTTGGTGAAGTTGATCTAGGAGGAAAAAACATTTTTCCAGGAAGGTCGTACGGCCTCCCCAGCACGCAGTTTGAGGCATTATTTTTCAAAAATATTAAAATATATATATAAAAAATGCGTTATTCAAAGCGCTGCCCACATAGAGAAAGGGCGCCACAACCGTGCCACCCGGCGGCCACTGGGCGACAACCACCAGTCCACCGCCGACCCTCAACCCAACCCCCGTGGGCTCCTTCTGGCTCCACCCAGGTCACATGGAGGATCGGGGGCCCTCTGCTAGCCCCTGAGGGCTTTCTTACCTGTAGCGGTGGTCATATTGATGACCAAGGGCCTGCACCAAGATCCACAGGCAATAGAATATTCCGCCAACCAGAGAATATTCTGGTGGACTTGCAGATTTTAACTTCCGTCAAAATTTTTGCAGGGGGGGCATTAATTTTCCCTGACAGCCTCCAGGCCATCAAATTTAACATCATGAACTACTAAAGTCAGCATGACATCATTCGGTCGTACAACACTCCAAGCCCCCTCCTACCCCTGATTTTCCCTAAAGGAGCACTTTTTTTCTTTTTGGCATAACTTGGGCATACGGTATTGAAATCGGGCAAACGAGATATCTCCGGAAAGCTAGTTCCGATAAATTTCTAGTGGTGTAGTTTATTTTTCAGTATTTTTCTGTATAGCTACATTTATTTATGTTTAAAGTCAGATGTTCATTTATGACTTCTGAGCTCATTGATGAGCGTAAAATATGCTCATAATTTGATGATATGATAAACTTTTAAATGATTTCATTTTTGTTATTTCATGGCTGTTTAAACTTTGATGAAACCTTTTATGGGGATATCCTGTAGCAAGACACTTTTATATTCCTGCAGCCTATTGTATTGACTTGATTGCATTTATTGCCCTGTTGACTCCCGAAAATGGTTGGTATATCGTATACAGTTTTTAAATGGTGAAGTAGATTTGAAATGTGTGATTAATGAATAGATATCGTGTATGTACCATATGCCTCTTCTTGCGCGTCTGTTACCTTTTGTTTCGCAGGTTGTTGAAGAATGATCGAGTCAAGCGCAGCCGATCTCGGCCTTGCAGTAAAGCCCATTTCCTGCATGACTTTGAGGAAGCTCCGCCAAAGACTCTTTGACCGAAACTGATTTGGAAAGATTTTTAATGAAAAGTCAATCTGGAGAGAGTGGAGCGCTAGATTCTCTCTGAATCGGGTTGAACACATAAATTCATTTATGAAGTTTGTTCCTTGATTCAGGGATATACTTTACTTCCACGTCTTTCTTTGATGAAGTTGGTTAGTTAGTTGTTCTTCTAATTTAAAAATAAGATACTCCTCCTGCGCGAGGTGGTGATAGAAGAGAAATAGAATGAGTAATAGATGATTTTTAGGTAAGATAGAAACAGAGTAGCAGAGATCATGTAAGAATCAGTATGATAATGAAAGACAGAATCTGTTTGACCAGAAGCAGAGTTTGTTGTTAGTTTTCACACCAACAAGACAATGTATTTCATTCTGTTTTCATGAATAAAGATCAATGAAGTTCTGAGTTCAGCATCTGTGTAATCAGTAGATGCTTGCTAAGGGGGCCCACTTAGTAAGTATCTGTAGTTAATTAGTTAGATGTTCTTTTCTGCTGATATCCAGTTAGCTTTCATCTTTTGAAGTTTTTATGCAAACTCAGTCTTACACTGCTTCCTGCAGCATAGAGAGTCCATCCCTGTGACTGTTCCTACAGCATAAGGCCAATTCATGGTTTGTGCTCAGTCGTAGCTGTTACATTTCTGTTTTAATCAAGCATAGTTGAGTTAAAGAAATTCTGCATTACCATTCTGTAGCTTAGATAGAATTTCTTTCCAGTATGTATTTTTGCTAAGATTTGACTAAAACAAATTCCTAGTGCATATATTTTGCTGCGCCATTTAAAGTCTACATCCCCTGGTTTGACAAGTAAATGAACGTCCACAGAAAGATATTAGTCACCTGTCAGAATGTCCAATTCCCAGGAAAGTTTCACTGTGATATTCATATCCTTTTGTGAGTGCGAGCCATTTTTGGTCCGTTGCCGGGGATGGTGTCTAACTAGGAGTCTGACAAAGTCATTTTCAGCATTAGTTTAGTCTGTTAGTCAAAAATTTTCAAAATATTTCAAGCCGTTATTCACCATATTGCATGCATAGAAGAAGGAGAGACGCATTGGGAAGGTTCCTCCCTGAAAATTTGTTTATTGAACTACCGTTTGACCCAGCTGATAACGAACCTAAAGAAAATCCATTTGCTCTGCTATTCCAGCACCCAGACATGGCAAATAATCCACCTAATAATCCACCTCCTGCATTTGAATTTCCCACTGTTCCCCAACAAGATACTGATAATCTTAAAAACATCCCCTCTTCCTTGCTCCCAAATTTTTATGGCCTGGTCACAGAAGATCCAGAAACCTTTCTGTTTGAATTTGATGTCATCTATCGCAGTTATGACTACAACACCGACGCTCATAAACTGAAGCTATTTCCTTCCACTTTGAAGGAGGGAGCTCTCAGATGGTTCATGAGTCTGGGAAGAGCCGTTGTAGATAGTTGGGCAGCCATGCAGACGAAATTTCTTAAAAAATATAAGGAATATTGTAAGAGTGCCAGCAAAGGTGATGACATATTCCGAATTCAGCAGAAGGAGGATGAAAGTCTGGAAGACTATATTTCAAGGTTTTTGTTTTCATTAAAAAGAAACTCAAATCATACTCTTAACGAGGACTCTCAGAAACTACTCTTTCTAAGGGGAATCAATGATGCCTGTATTGACGCCCTAGACCTAATGGGAGGAGGTGATATAACTCAAATGCCTTGGGATGATATACAAAAGATATGCCTTAACTACTCTCGAGCAATAGTTAAGAAAGGTCGAGGTCATCATGCTTCAGTGGGGAAGTCTTCTTCTGGTGGAGTTTCCTGAATGGAGATCACAAATCTGCTATCTGATTTCAAGCAGGACATCATTAATAATATGGCTACACAATTAGATACTATGCAAGCTCAGAAAAAATATGCAGAAGCTGAGGTAGTATTGGTTGAGTTATGTCCCTACTGTAGACAAAAGAAGCGTGATTGCAGATGCAAGATGGTAGCTAATCTGGAAGCCAGACAACTGCCTACTGACTTCAAATCAATGGAAGGTGATGATGATCAAGTGTTCTTTGTTGCACAAAGGAGACCATGGGCCCAAAGGCAAGGTATGCCTCAAGACCCTTTAACTTTTGGTAATCCCTATTCTAGCTATAATAACCAATGGCAACAAGCATATGGACCACCACCACCATGGAATCTGCCTCAACCAAGCTGGCCTAATTATCAAACCCCGCAGTGGCAATCTCCTCAAGGAGGTTGGCAGCAGCCACAAGGTCAATGGACCCCACCTTCAGGAAATTGGCAACAAAATCCTCAATGGAGAGGTCCTCAACAATGGCAAAACCAGTCTCCTGGGTTCCTGCAGCCTCCACAGCCACAACAACATGCCCTTATGCCGCCTCCTGCAGCAACTACCACAAATCCTGGACCTCCAAAGCAAACGCCTATGCCTGCCCAGCCATTGCCTAATCCCAATAATAAGCAACCGCAGTAGCCTCAACAGCCTGTGTATATTTCTGAAGCCAACCAATATCAAGCTTATGCCTTAAATGTTAATGACATCCATCTGAGGTCTGAAACTACTTTACTTGCTCCCAAACCACCTCTGATTATAGAAATATCTGATTCACCTTTTGAAGAATCTAATGCACCTACTGTTTCCACTGAACACATGCCTATACCTGATACAGTTTCTATGGAACCTGTTCTGCAGAGACAAGATAAACCACCTTTTCCTCAGAGGTTACAAAGTACTGAATCTAAACTCATGAAAGAACCCACTTTTGATATACTAGATCAGCTCAAGAATGTACCAGAATTCAAATCCCTTTGTTTGGGGCTATTAAAGATGTTCCCATTTTTGGAAAAGCTATTAAAGAAACTGTTGAGAAGTCACGAATGAGAAAGAAAAATGGATTCCCAAACAATTCATGTCTTAGGGAAATTAGTGATATAATGTTAGAATGTAGTCATTCAAAGTATTATATTGACCACAGAGCCACAGCAAATACGGATACATATAAATGGCCAAGTTGGCAAAATATTTTGATTGATTTAGGAGCTGCCATTAATGTAATGACAAAGCATACTATGGACTCCTTGAATATTTCAAACATTAGGTCTACACCCACAGTTCTGCAGCTTGCAGACAGCTCCACAGTCAAACCTGATGGGATGATAGAAGATGTAATTATCACTCTTGAATCTTGGGAGTATCCTGCTAATTTTACAATATTATCAGTTAAGACAACTTTAGGAAATTTATCGATTATCCTTGAGCCATGGTTAGCAAGCTGGCGATGCTTTATAGGATCGTTACGGAGATATGACCATTTCACGATGGGCAGTCCACAAAGAAATTGGCTTTGTATCAAGCGCTAAACCTCAACGATTTGTCCCAACACATTTGGCGAGATGTAGAGAAGAAGCCAATTCTTTGAAACAAGATTGCGATGATGCTTCAAAATGATCCATTCTCTCAACTTCAAAGTGAAGATTCTTTGCTTTTTCAAATTTTGCAGTTCAATCTTGATGCAGATAGTTTATCTGATCCAAGTGACAGTCAGCATCAATGTTTCCTGCAGCAGCTAGATTCTGAGAGTTCATTGCCTAAACTTCCGACAATTTTTCATAACTTGCTTCCACAAGAGGTACAAACATTACCTGTTGATTCTATGAGTAATATCATTAAGCAGATAGAATTGTCTCCAGATCATTGTTTGAATGTTAATAGTAAATTATCTCAATCTCAAGAGGATGACTTATTAAAAATGCTACAAGAACAACATAAAGCTTTTGCATGGGAATATGGGGACATGCAAGGAATCGATCATCGAGTCTGCACTCATAGGATATATATCAAAGAAGATTGTTCACCAGTTAGACAACCTCAGAGAAGAGTAAATCTAGCACTTAGAGAAATAGTGAAAATGAACTTCAAAAGTTGTGATGCTGGTTTGTTTACCCAATTTCGGCTGACCAATGGGTTTCTCCATTAGTCATTGTCCCCAAGAAAGGAGGAAAATGGAAGTATGTGTAGATTCTGAGAGAGTTGAACAATGCCACTAAGAAAGATCATTTTCCATTACCTTTTTTAGACCAAGTACTAGACTCATTATTTGGTAAAAGATATTTTTCCTTTTTGGATGGTTACAGTGGGTACAATCAAATAAAAATTGCCCTTGAAGATCAAGACAAGACCACTTTACTGTCCATAGGGGAACATTTGCTTATTCGGTCTTGCCTTTTTGGCTTATGCAATGCCACCAGCAACATTTGAGAGCAGTAGTGCTTAGTATATTTAATTATATCTCATGAATGTATGGAGATTTATATGGATGATTTCACTACATATGGAGTCACACATTTGAAGATGCCTTTAGTGAATTTAGAAAAAGTATTAAAATGGTGTAGAGAGCAAAATTTGTCTCTAAATAGTGAAAAGTGCTTTTTAATGATGGAAGAAGGTATTGTTCTAAGTCATCATATTTCAAAGAATAGAATTCAGGTTGACCTTGCTAAAATTGAAGTTATTCAGAATTTACAAACTCCTGCAAAAAAAAAAGATGCTAGAATTTTTCTTGGTCATGCAGGGTATTATAGAAGGTTTATAAAAGACTTTAGTAAAATTGTCAGTCCACTTTATGCTTTGTTAACAAAGGATTCCCAATTTGAGTGGACCGAGGCCTGTGAAAAATCCTTCCTGCAGCTAAAGGACTTGCTTACCAAAGCCCCTGTTCTTCAAGGTCCAAAATGGAACCTGTCTTTTCACATACATGCTGATGCGTCTGATTTTGGTATAGGAGCAGTTTTAAGTCAAAAAGAAAATTCAATTGAGCATGCTATATACTTTATTAGCAAAAACCTTCAAGGTCCTGAGCTCAACTATACTGTTACAGAAAAGGAATTGCTTGCAGTAGTATATGCTTTGAATAAATTCAGGCATTATGTCATAGGTTATCAGATATTTGTCCACACTGACCATGCAGCAATCAAGTACCTGATGAACAAACCTGCCATTTTTGGTAGATTGGCATGATGGCTCCTGTTATTTCTACAGAATTTGATATCACAATCATTGACAAACCGGGGAAGAGCTAATGTTGTAGCTGACTTTTTATCAAGACTTCAATCGGCTACATCGAGGAACAAGGAGTCATTGATGATAGATTTCTAGATGAACACTTGTTTTCCATTATTGCACATACACCCTGGTATGCAGATATTGCTAATTATCTGGCAGCAAACAGAATACTAGCTCATTTTTCCCCAAAAGAAAAGAAGTTGTTGACAGAGAAAAGTTTCAACTTTACCTGGATTGCTAATTGTCTGTTTTATACTAGCCTTGATCAAGTAATGCGAAGATGTGTAAGAGAAGATGAGACTTATGATATCTTGCATGCCTGCCATGATGAACCATGTGGAGGGCATTTTGCAGCAAAAAGAACAGCAATGAAAATTCTTACAATAGGGTATTACTGGCCAACATTACATAAGGATGCTGTGGCCTATACAAGGAAGTGTGACAGATGCCAGCGTATGGGAAGACCAACTAAGTCAGATGAAATGCCACTATATCCGCAAGTAATAGTCACCCCTTTTGATAAATGGGGGATGGATTTTGTGGGACCAATTGATCCACCATCAAATGGAAAGTCATATATTCTAGTTTGCACGGATTATGTCACAAAATGGGTCGAGGTAAAAGCTATGACTAATGCCCGAGATAACAAAGTTGCTGAATTTTTGTATGAACAAATTTTCACCAGATTTGGAGTTCCCAGAGAGCTTGTAACTGATCAAGGAGCTCAGTTTACATCAAATCTGATCATTGCACTTATGAATGACTATAAGATCAAACACAGGAAGTCCAGCCCCTATCATCCTCAAGCCAATGGTCAGGTGGAGGTAACAAACAGAGAAATTGAAGCAATCCTCACAAAGACAGTGCAGATTCATAAGAAAGACTAGAGTAATAGACTTTCTGAAGCAGTTTGGGCTTATAGAACTACATGGAAAACAACAACTGGGTTTACACCTTTTGAGTTGCTCTATGGGAAAACAACTATGTTACCCATTGAATTTGAACATAAAACTTTGAGGACAGCTCTTGAACTCAACATGGACTTATCCGAAGCACAGAAGGACCGTCTCCTGCAGCTAAATGCTTTGGACGAAATGAGAAAAGCCGCCCTGCAGCATACAGAAGTAATCCAACAGCAAAGAAAGAGATGGCATGATCAGTACATCAAAACCAGAAAATTTTCTGCTGGAGATTGGGCTTTGTTATATGATTCCAGGTACCAAGAAAACTAGGGTAAACTCACAACACGCTGGCTTGGCCCCTATGAGGTTGAAAATGTGTTTGACAACGGAGTTGTGCAGCTGGTCACAATTGATCCAGTCCATTTCAAATTGCTCGTCAATGGCCACCGACTCCGACTGTACCATAAGCTAGTTTCCAAGGAAGACTTCATGAAGCAGCTCATTCAGGTTCCTCCCGCTACTCTTCCTGCAGCCGAAGGCTCTGGCCTTTCTCCTGCAGCGTTCCTCTAATTTCCAAAAAGTATGCCCATAATAAAGGTTTTCTTTTTAAGAAAACCTCTTTTCTCCATTTAAATTTATCGCCCCCACCTCATTTCTTTATCTTCCATCCATCCATTCCATCCATCTATTTCATTCGTACATTTCATCTGCCCACGTCATCCGTCCACTTCATCCGTCTGCATCAACCTTAATTCAGATATCTTTCCAACTTGTCGATTCATGCAGCGCCGTCATCTTTCTTCACACGTACGTGCAATTACTAAAGGTACGCCATATCTTTTCATATCGCATATTTGATTTATTTCATTCCATTCAATTACTGCTATGCATGTACCGGTCATTATCACCTGAATCTCTACCTATTTTTTAGAACATGTGAGGACACATGTCATCTTTTAAGTAGGGGGCGGGGTAATTCATCGTTTGAAGCCTGTCTTTTCGCCGCTGCCATAACTGCAAAATAATCTTTTTTTAATATATTTCTGGTACTTTCCAAACGTGATTGCATGACCTTCTTTAATGCATCTTTTTCTTGCAAACTACGATTAAGACTGCTTGTTTAAGAAAGTTCACTTTTGGAAAAAATAAAGAAATGTGGCGGCCTGACGGAGAAAAACCAGAGCAGAAAAGGAAATAAAAAATTTGAATCTTCAGCAAGAAATTGAGTTTAGCTAGAAAAACTGCAGACATGGGTGGTCAGTTGGTACGACATGAGCCTGTAGCTCATGAATTGTTGTTGCAAAACCCGCAGACTGCCCAAGCATTTAGCCTCTGTGGATGGTTAAATTATTTTTCTAAGTTTAAATGATTTTGATGAGGAGGCTGCGACAGAATTTTTGAGAACACTTTCTGAAGGGAAAGCCACCGTATGGGGTCTAACAGTTGTTGCAACCGAAGACAGAATTGCTGAAGTAACCAGGATCCTAGCCGTTGGAGAAAACTTTTCTTCAGATGCTGCAGTTGCAAGGGCTGAATTTTTGATGCCTGCTGATGGACCGCTGGACATCTCCAAGCAAGGATGCAAGCGAGTGTCACTACCTCTTCCATATTCAGAGTATGCCACTTATATAATGAGGTATTTAACCTGTGAAGGCCATTTTTCTTATCTGCATTCGCATCATTTTAAATTATTAAGCCATATAAGGCATGGGTTGGCTGTGAATGTTTCGAATTTCTTGTTAAAGTTTTTAGAGCAAAGTGCCCATGGAACTCAACAGGGGAAAGATAACTCTATCACTCATCATGGCCTTATTAAATTGCTTATTGAGCGCTCTTTGAGAGACATTTTACCTCTCTCCTGGCAACAATTTGTTGCCCAAAAGAGTTTACAACCTCCACAACCCCATAGGGTAATTACCCCACGGCCTCAAAGAAAGAAGAAAGAAATTGCATCTACTAGTGGAACAGGACAAGGGTCATCTACTCTTGTAGCACCCGATCCTGTAGCTGTCACAGCTGAATCCTCTGCTAGGGTACAAACTAGGTCTGCCGCTAGGAGGGAGAAAGGAAAATCAAAGGCAGAAGGGTCCCTAGAATCTGACCCTCATTCTCAGAAAAGGCAATGCTCCTCTCCTGTAGCACCTTCCCCTGCAGCAGATTCTCCTACAACAACAGCTGTTGATATTACCAGTTCACCATTATCCTCTGGTAGGGCAAAGCCCCCTGAACAAACAAGAAAAAGAAAAGCTACCGGAACACCCCCTGCAGCCACATCAATACCAAGAAGGGTTTCCACAAGGAAACAATTTAGGGCCTCCCCTGTTTCACCGCAACCTGAGGTGATTGTAATTTCAGAAGGATCTGTTGAATCTGAGAATGCTGCTCAGAGTTCGGTCATTCATGAAGAGGAATAAGTAGAGACAAAAGAAGCAGGGCATAATGGGCATGAGTTGCCAAGTCTTGATGATCTGGTTAATGCTGCTATGCAATTCTCGGATGAAGCTCAGACTTCTTCACCGCAGCAACAAGAAGAATTTATCCTGCAGTAAGAACAAGAACAGGCTGAACAACTAAATGTGCCTAATGAAGTTATATTTCATCCTGCAATGTGTAAAGCCATTGTTGTGTATAGGAGGACATTTTTAATTGAATTTCTAGAATTTGTTAAAAATAATTGGGAAATAGTTACACTGCAAACTGTGACTTTTCGACACATTGCCCAGACTGATATGTAACAAAGTCTGTGGCAAATAGAACATAAGAAATTGAAAAAGAAAATTGAAAATCAGAAACAGGAAATTGCTGAATTGAAAGCAAAAATGGATGAAATGCTAAAGGTAACCGGTCAAATTATGGAATGCAGACCGCCACCCAGAGTTTATGCTCTGTGCCTCAAAGAATAGTTTTTATGGTTTTAATTGATGAGAATTTCTAGAAACCAAGACCCCATAATTCATTCTGCCAAATAATTTTATGAAGCATATCAAGCAGCCCCTAACTGGTTAAGGAATTCTCTGTGTGAATTCTATTTGCATGGCTTTTTAATACCACTTGAAACAGAATGGAATCCTCTTCCATCATTAATGAGCTGGTATGATAAGTGAATATATGCAATGAAAATTGAGTCAGCTATTGACATCATAGTGTAATATCAATGATCAGCCAATATTCATTTTGGAGATTAGCATATACGAGTGAGAAAGATGGGAAAATTATTTGTTGGGTTAAAGAAGTAGAACCACATGTCCCCTCAACTTCTGTTGCACTCCAGCAACTAGCGGATATATTCCAATTGGGACTTCAAACAAGATTTGAATTGTAGGCGCCAGCGACATTGGACCCCACATTGCTAATGTATTTTGTATTCTCATTAGGCTACAAATCTTAACAGTGAATTAGAAGACCGCAGATATGAAAGGTGCCAGGATTTTAGAGGATTCTATTATAGGTTTGGACATCCATTCCAGAGTCATGCAGCCACTACTGACTTCAGAGAAATCACCAGGAAAGTTAATGCTGAAGGACCAACATTGGGCTAAGTAGGGGGCAGTGATGAGCCTAACATATGCTCATAATTTGATGATATGATAAACTTTTAAATGATTTCATTTTTGTTATTCCATGGCTGTTTAAACTTTGATGAAACCTTTTATGGGGATATCCTGTAGCAAGACACTTTTATATTCTTGTAGCCTATTGTGTTGACTTGATTGCATTTATTGCCCTGTTGACTCCCGAAAATAGCTTTGGTATTTATATAAATTATCTTGAGTTTTAAATGGTGAAGTAGATTTGAAATGTGTGATTAATGAATAGATGTAAATTAGCCGAAAATGTATGTACCATATGCCTCTTCTTGCGCGTCTATTACCTTTTGTTTCGCAGGTTGTTGAAGAATGATCGAGTCAAGCGCAGCCGATCTCGCCTTGCAGTAAAGCCCATTTCCTGCACTGACTTTGAGGAAGCTCGCCAAAGACTCTTTGACCGAAACCGATTTGGAAAGATTTTTAATGAAAAGTCAATCTGGAGAGAGTGGAGCGCTAGATTCTCTCTGAATCGGGTTGAACACATAAATTCATTTATGAAGTTTGTTCCTTGATTCAGGGATATACTTTACTTCCACGTCTTTCTTTGATGAAGTTGGTTAGTTAGTTGTTCTTCTAATTTAAAAATAAGATACTCCTCCTGCGCGAGGTGGTGATAGAAGAGAAATAGAATGAGTAATAGATGATTTTTAGGTAAGATAGAAACAGAGTAGCAGAGATCATGTAAGAATCAGTATGATAATGAAAGACAGAATCTGTTTGACCAGAAGCAGAGTTTGTTGTTAGTTTTCACACCAACAAGACAATGTATTTCATTTTGTTTTCATGAATAAAGATCGATGAAGTTCTGAGTTCAAGATCTATGTAATCAGTAGATGCTTGCTAAGGGGCCCACTTAGTAAGTATCTGTAGTTAATTAGTTAGATGTTCTTTTCTGCTGATATCCAGTTAGCTTTCATCTTTTGAAGTTTTATGCAAACTCAGTCTTACACGCTCCTGCGGCATAGAGAGTCCATCCCTGTGACTGTCCTGCAGCATAAGGCCAGTTCATGGTTTGTGCTTCAGTCGTAGCTATTACGTGTTAATCAAGCATAGTTGAGTTAAAGAATTCTGCATTACCATTCTGTAGCTTAGATAGAATTTCTTTCCAGTATGTATTTTTGCTAAGATTTGACTAAAACAAATTCCTAGTGCATATATTTTGCTGCGCCATTTAAAGTCTACGTCCCCTAGTTTGACAAGTAAATGAACGTCCACAGAAAGATATTAGTCGCCTGTCGTAATGTCCAATTCCTAGGAAAGTTTCACTGTGATATTCATATCCTTTTGTGAGTGCGAGCCACTCATAACTTTTTTCTACGATCTCTGATTTTCATCTTCTTTGCGGCGTTGGAAAGGTATTGAGGAGCTCTATTTTACTGTCCATGCACTTTTTTTGTATCTATCCCAAGTTTATCGTTATTCTAGATTTGTCCCAATCGGTGTTTTGGAGATTACTTGGATGTTTTGGCAGTTGGAAAGGTGAAACTTGAATATTTGTACTTCATTTCAGTACCACATCATCTTATTTTCTGTTTATGCATGTTTAGCATTCTCTCTTTTTACAATCATTGGGTTATTGTAATAAATGAACTGAGATAAAGTTCAATCAGGGGGGTTTCTTGCATAATAATCTGATTAGAGTGTGCATGCACTTTGTTCTTCATCTTGTTTTGATGGAAAATCACATGGGTTATCTGGTTTCCTAGTTTCTTTTGGCCACATCTTGTCTTTTCTTGACACATATTAGATTCACATCAGTTCACACTTTAGATTGGGAGTTTATGTTTCTTGATCCACATTGGTTCAAATCTTTCTCAGTTTGAGGGCCATGTTTTTATGGTTAATGTTCCAGAGTCTTTATGATACTCCTTCCTATGGAAGAGTTTTAGTCTCAGTTTGGAATCGACATCGAGATACACGGTTTCCAGATTCTATCATCATTTCATCTACTGTTGCTTCACAGATTCTATGGTTGTTCCATTTTGTGAGTTTTCCAGTGTTCCATGGCATCAGGTCTATTATTGCATGATTATGATTATGTTTTGGTTTCTTGTAGACAGAAGTATGTTTCCTTGCTTGTCGGATTTCGGTTCTAGTGTGTAGACACATAAAAATGGCCTAGACTCACAAACCATATTTTTATGTCTTATCATATTTCGTCTATAGTCCAAATTCAACTATTAATTAAATAATTCATAATTATTTAATTAATTCATACCTTTTATTCTTCTTGATTATTAAATAAATGAATTTCATTTATTTATTTAATATGTCACTAATTGTCATAATTAAATAAATTTATTAATTTATTTAATTATTCAGTCTTTATCTTCTTGATTTTTCAAATATCTTTATTTCTTCTAATTAACTATCTCATTTATTCTCCACCGTCGATGCGATTTTTCTAAAATCATCTTGTCCACTCATTTCTAATTTTCCCTAATTATGACCTAACCCTAGTCCATGTTGCAACACCATAGAATCTTGACCATTGATTCTGGGGTATTTGTCATCTCTTCATCTTGGCCACACATTCAAAATTGCATTTTTTATAAAATGTCAATTTTGTTCTTATTTCAAAACCTCATGCCCATTTTATCATTTGAGCCTATTATTTTTATCTCATGCACTTGTCATTTTCAGTCGATTTGTGAGGTCAATTTTAATTAAATCCTTTGAAACTTTCTTTAGTCTTGTCCCTTGTCATAGTTGCTCATACACAAATCTGAGGGAATCTCTATTTACTGCAAGCTAGGAGGTGTAACAAAGGTGAACCATGGAAGATGAAGATTTCTGGTAGTATTACTCCTTTTATTTTCATTATATTTCCTTTGTGCTTTGTTATTTCATTGGATTTTGATGTTTATTTATTAATAAGCTAACAATCTAATTTTCCATTGATACATTTGGTGAACCCGACGTGAACATGCTCCAAGGATCTAATCATTAGTTAATGCGGGTTTTGTTTGTTACAAAAATTTGCATGTTTTGACTCTCATTCTGCATAACTTTGGGAGTGCATTGTTGCAGGATTTGAAGTGATTTTGGCAAATGGAACCGTAGACACCTTTTGGTTTTTGAATATGGATTTTAAAATCATAAATGTCTCATGGCTTGCATGATTATTCTAAATTTTTGGTGATCAAGTTTTGCAGGCAATCAAGTTCTGCATGTCTATCTTAAGCCTCAGTATTGTCCATTGGTTCCTTTTGCATACTTTTCTTACCATAGGGTTGATGATATTACCTGCTGGGCCATAGCTTCTGCTATTCTGTCAACCACCATTCCCGATCACCACCATATATCTCTCATCAACACACCAAAGTTTTTTCCTACTGACGGTGTTCCAAATCTCTCTGTCGCTGCCATCTCTATGCTGGTTTCTACCCTATCACTGCTTCTCCACTATCCATTGTCTGCCAAACCTACACTCTATTCTATCTGACCCCTAATCTCCTATTAAACTTCCATCTTCCTCACACTCTACCGTCATCCTTTGGTCTCTCATTTCCACTCTGCACACCACTATCCTCCACCCTTGTCAACCATACTCGATCATAGCCACTAGTGATGGCGACTTGCACTCCCATTTCAATAATCCATCATCTTTGAGGAGATATGTTGGTGCTTTATGCAATCAGTTCTGTAGTGGTATATGACATTCCTTATCTTCCTACCTTTGATGATTCTTCTATGGCCCGTGTTCTTCCCGGAGCCTCCACATTTTCCATCATCTGCCATTCATTTATTGTGTAAACCTTCATTTCATCGCCACCATGGCTATGTGAATGCTCACTTGTAGTTTCACATCTTGGTATTCAAGACATCTCAGGTGCAATCTACTCGAAGTACCTATCAGTCGTTTCACCTAGCACGCGCTGGTACTCATCATCCATCGATAAGTTTGATCTCGAAGTTTGATATTTTTGTGTCATCATTGGTAACCGCCTACCGAACTCACCTCTTTTTGCTAATCCTTTCGGTCGTCCACCACCACTGTCCGTTTAGTCTTCCAATCTTTGAAGTTGTCCTCTTGTCATCTCACAGGGTCTGCTAGTATCCTTGCATTCATAACTGGCAGTTATATGTTGTAGTTTTTGGTGTCCTCTATACTTCCATCTGCGCACTGTGTTATCTGTCCCATCAGAGTAAATTAAGATTGGCAACTCTAATCTGGTTTGTCTGCATGGGCATGGAATATTTCTTAGATCCACGTCAAAAATACCTGGTCTTGTCTGCAGGTCTTTTCATTGCCAGCGTAGGGTAGGATTTCATTTCAATTGGAAGGACATGATATTTGTTGTCGAACACCATAATCAATCAATAAATTGATGTCATTCTAAGTCTCTCATACGCATCCTTAGATGGGGCACTACTGCCTTGTATTTTCATTGAAATTATATTGAGTTGGCCATCGTTGTAAGCTACAGGTGTGGACATCATAGTGGAACAGGTATTGTTGGGATTATTCATACAGCAAGCAAGGAGTTGCGCTACTTGGAGGAGACAATTAAAGTCTTATTTTATGGTTCTAAGGTGATTCAAACACTCCCATTTTTTATGTAAACAAGGAATACACTCCATGATGCAACGTAGCTTTTAACATTCTTTATGAAAGCTTCACCTTTATTCACTTTTTAGCTTTAATCCATTTCCTTTCACTTTAGTTTTTGAATTAACTTTTAGTTTTACTAATTTAAATTATTTTAGGAGAATTCACATTAATTTAGAATTAGATTTAAAGTTAGATTTAAAATATTTAGATTTTTTCTAATTTAGGTAGTTAGATTTTTAGATTTAAATTTAATTTTTAATTTTATTAGACTTTAGATTTTAGATTAGATTTTTATAAGACTTAAGATTTTAAATTAGATTTTTACTTCGATTATTTTTTTTAATTAAATTTTTATTAGATTTTAAATTTTAGATTAGATTTTTAATTGAGTTTTTAAATAGAGATTTTTTACTTAGATTTTCTAATTTTTAATTTAGTTAGATTTTTAATTTCTAATTTAATTTAGATTTTTTATTTTTTTTAATTTAGTTTAGATTTTTAACTTGTAATTTCTTTTAGATTTCTAATTTTTAATTTAGTTAGATTTTTAACAAATTGCATGTTTTTGGATCTAATCTCACTTTTGTTTGCACGCATGTCTTTTCTTCTTGTCTTGGTGACTTGTCAGTGAATCACATGGAGCTGGAACAACGTTGGCATCAATCACACACACGTCAAATTGGAAAGCAAATAATCAGGTGCATACATTCTAAGCTTTCATTTCTCATTAATCATTGCTTGTCAACATATTTTAATTTGGGACATAAAATAAATCTTCTTTGATCACATATTTGAAATTGGGCTTAAAATGAATTTTGTCTTCAATCACACATCTTGATTTGGGGTTAAAAAAAACAAGTGCTTGAACTGTTTTACACACATTTCATTTCTAAGGGAAATTAATCTTTGCGAGTGTGAATCAAGTGTGTGTGTCCTCCAAAACACCTCACTTGGTTTGCTTTTGTCATACCCTTCATAGGAGGCCTGCTTGGAGCACACACCTCTCCAAGGGACTACCTCAATAGAGCGTGAATCCAAAGACACGCTTGTTTGGGACTTGAAATCTTGTCACTCTGAGCTAAGCCCCAAAGAACTTTATACCTTTGGGAAGTGAAGGTGAAGGGTGGGTTACCCCTTTCTCCCGGCTTATTGGTAGGATTTTTCTTTCAAATCATCCTTAGTCAACTTGGTGCAAACTAGCTTGAGACCTAATTGTCCATACCCCACTTAACTAGTCATAGGGATTGTTCTTGTGTATTCAAGTGCTTGCTTAATCATAACATTTAATCTTCAAAGACAAATTTACCATTGTGTTTGGTGTGTGTGTTCATGCATTTAGATGTGAAATATTATGTTTGATAGTGCCCAAGTCAAACTTCCAATAAACACTTGCCACATCATCCAAATCACCCAATCTTATCATTCCACATCATATCCTAATCATCGTTGTTTCTTTAATCTAATCAACATCATTTTACACCATGAAAACATTGGAAGACGTAGCACAAGAGCTTGTTCACATGCTTCACGTGGCTAAAACAAGTCAAGCACCTTTACCCCAACAACTCACTCACAGATTCCATGACATGATCCAAAAACTTCAAACCAGCCAATCACCTCAAATGCAACAACTCATAGCTCAAATCCAATACCTCATGGCCACTTTTCAAATCCAACAAGCACATCATCAAGTCCAACCACCACATCAACAAATTTCACATCAATCCTATGTGTCACCTATATCATCATATCAACCTCATTCCTCCACATATCATGTTACCCCTTTGTCAAACTATCACATGTATTCTAATGTCAACCCTTATCCATACCAATCCACCTCTCAACAATCAGTATCCTATACAAACCCTCAATCATCATTACAACAACAAATCATATCACAAGTCCAACACCATTTCAACCTCAACACATTCAACCCCAATCCTATGTGACATCTTCATCATCATGCCAACCTAACACATCTATCTATCATGAAAATTACACATCAACATGTCCACCCATATCACAACAAGAACATAGGATCCCAAGTCCACCTTGGCAACAAAATCAAGAGCCTTTAAGTCTTAATGCCACCTTTGACAAGGGGAACACCAATTTGGTTCATGCACCCTTACCACCATCCAATCAAATGCCTATCCATAAGCCACCATGTCTGATTCCTAATTCATTGGCCTCTTTACCTTCTAAGCAATCAAAATTTTCATTACCCCCACCATCATCTAATCCTCCATCAAATCAATGCCCTACATTTAGATATTTAAAAAATAAATTGATGGCATTATCTAAATCCACCCATCCACCTATAAAGGATGTGACCCAAGGGCTACAAGCAAGGAATCAATTGTCTCCATGTCATTCAACACATATACTTGAACATACAAAAGAGTCCTCAAACATCATGCCAAGTCCTTCAAGTCCTTCAAGTCAACCATGTCATCCACAACCCCTTGAGCCACTTCAAGAGTCTCTCTTCATAAGTCCAAGTCACCCTCTTTCATGCTCCTATGTTGACCATCAAGAACATGTCAAGTCTCTCCATGAGAAATCCCCTTCCACTTCCATTCAAGCAACTCAAGAGTTATGTCAAGAGTCTACTCCCAAGCATGTGGAAACATCAATCCCTATTCCTAATCAATGTCATATCATTTTCGTCCAACCTATCCATAATCTATATCATTTTTATGATCAAGATGATATCCATAATGATGAAGATCCTATCCATGAGAAATCTGATCATATACCCATCCATGAGAAAGATATTTCAAATTCACCTCCACCTAGTCCTATCCATGATTCATCAACATCCACTCCCCACGATGAGACACTTGCCTTCATGGGAAGCATAGATGACATTCCTCCAGAACAAGAATCTTCCACTAGGAACATGCTTGCATATGATCAAGTTATATCTAAAACCATTGGGCTCTATGACACTAAAAATAATGATGGCTTCGACATTGCCTTGGAAGCACCAACAGAATCATCTAAACCTGACATGTCACATGATCAGGCCAAACATATCAGTCAGGAATATGTCCAACATGAAAATGAAACTAAGACACTTTATCAACTAGGGTCATCTATCTTTGTCAGAGCAGGCTTTCTTGCAGATGAAAATATTACAAGTGACAGTGTCCATAGACATCATGATGGGTTAGCATCTTGCTTTCAAAACAATAAATACCCCATCGCAAACAGAATCTTTCAAAGCATGCAATATCAAGGCAAAGGACTAGGCATACATGAGCAAGGCATTCTAGAACCAATACAGCTTCAGGCAAATTATTGACATCAAGGTCTTGGCTATTCCTCAGACAGCAAATGAAACGACGTCAATGGTACCTCCTCAATATTGGGGGAAACTTTGTCAGATACAAACATCAAAATGGAGTCCATGAGAAATCCTTGTCATAAGATTGCTGCCAACACCCCCTCCACCCACACCATAAACTGTCATTCTATCATAAATAAACCTTCCCTTTGGAACCAACAAAAACAAAAGTCTTACAAGTCAAAAGATCAAAATAAAATGTCAAAGGCCATTGAATTAAACAAAAGGACAAGTGGACAAATGAAATTAAAATGGATCCCAAAGAAAGATGGATCAAACAAAGATACCAAGTCAAATACAAAAGTCAATCACAATGTGGAGCCACAAGACAAGAGGACTCCCACATATAACACATGTCCACCTCCTTCAAAATGGTCATCAAACAAGGCATCTAAGAGTGTTGGTTCCAAACACCATCCCTCCAAAATCTGTCATACACCATACCAAGTTTGGAGAATAAAAGATGATTCATCCAAACGTCCAAACAACCTTTCCACGTCTACCATCATTCGTCATAATCCTACATCTCGTCTAAAGCCCAAAAATCCCACGTCACAAATCTGTCACATCATGGCAGCAACTCTTTACCACAAGGACTCTCATGGCACTCTATTGCGATGTGTGTATTTTGATAAGGCCAACTCTAGTATCAGAAAGGATCACAATGACATCGATCAGTTGTATACAAGTGCTACGACCTTGACAAGACAACTCCTTCAGCAAGGTCATTATTGGCATACCATGGCACCAGTCTCTACATCGGCACCGTCAGTGGATTCATAATAGTCAGTGGTAATCTAAAGCATCCAGGCTATCCACAATATCAAAAAACAAAAAAAAAATCAAAAATAAAAAAATCGTCACCCTGATGAAAACCTGGAAAACATGCGTCTTGGTGACACCAAAAAAATCAAAAAGTCAAGAAAATAGTAAAGAGAAAAATTTCATCCAATGGTGAAAACCTGGCAAACAGGCGCCCTGGATAAGTACCATGATGAAAACCTGGCAAACAGGCGTCATGTGTAAAATAAATCGTCTATGTGGAATTTTACACTTGGGGGAAAGTCGTCTCATTTTCCATGCCTTCCTCATGACATTTACATCCATCTAAGCCCTATTATTTCCACGCAATTTTCCCACTTACCTCAGTCTTGACATAAAACTGGCACACATAAATCATGCTTTGGGAAAACTCTTGACATGTCTATCCTTCAGTCATACACAATTCACAAAACATCATGTCATTGACCATCAGAGTCTTATTGTCCTTATATGACATAGTCCTTGAAAATCATATGACAATTCCATTAGTCTCATGTCTCTCATCTTTTACCAAGGCCACCCCCTATCCTTTCATGCTTGTCACCTATCTTGGCTTTCCCTTGTCAAATGGTCTAAGGATAATCATCATCCCATCTAGTCCTAACCAAGTCATTCCAAATGCAATGAGTCTAATCCATACAAGCACATTATCCAAAATTTTACTTGACTACGTTCCTAGCCCGGCTGTAGACCTCCATACTTTCGTCACATTATCGTCATCATCCTCACATTGTTTCGGGATGCGTCCTTCCCACGTCAAACAACGTTGTCATCACCTGTCAATTGGTATTTAGCTTGACTAGGGGCACAATCATGTTCGTCCTTGGATTCTCATGTGTGGACATCAGTCATGCATTTGTTATGATCCTCTTAAATGTCAAAATCCAAAAAAATCATAAAACAACAAAAAGACAAAAAATTATAAAATGGCCTAAAAAAAAGAAGACAAAAATATCACATGAAAGTCTTGAAAAAAGACAAAAACATCATAAAATGTCTTGAAAAAAGACAAAAACATCATAAAATGTCTTGAAGAAAGACCAAAAACATCATAAAATGTCCTAAAGAAAGACCTAAAAATCATAAAACGTCCTGAAGAAAAACACAAAAATATCCAAATCAATGTCAAAATCCTAAAAATGGAGTCAAATTCAGTCACATATTGTCAAGTCAGTCATGTCAGTCAGTCCATGTCATTGTCGAACTACATTGTCTCTGTGCATTTGCTACGTAGGAAAGGCCATCAGTCGATGAGTCCCTGAGACATTAGGTCAGTCCTTTTAGGTTGGTCCAAATAAAATCATGGCATATGTCACAATCGTCACATCAGTCAAAAAAGTCAAACATAGTCAAACTCAGACACAAGACAGTCATTCGAAATTCCAACGTCAAAATTGGTCAAAATCAGACAGCACAGTCCAATCAATCATATAGTCAACATCAGTTAACTTGCCAAAACATATTACTCAAAACATTGTCAATCTCATCACTCTTTGGTCCTCTTCAAGACGTGTCCTTGGAGTTAGACCTCGTCAAAATGTCATTTTCCTTTTTCAAGATGTGTCCTTCCTGACAATAGGCATCGTCCAACTGTCAAAATGTCAAGAAATTCACCTTTGACAAACAAATATTGGAAAACATATTAAATGGTTGTTGAACTTTTCTGGTCTATTTTGTCTTAACTTTCATCCATTTTGTTTGATCTTTTTGTTTTTGTCTTATGTTTTGTCATTGTCTTTTGTTCATGTTACTAGCTACCTCGAGGATGTCCCATGAAGGATTTAGAAGTGCGATGACGTCTCATGACCTATTTTTATTTTCTTTGACTGTTGTTTGTGGATTGTTTTGATAAAAGACTGGGGCAACATGACCCTTAGTATGAGTTAGGACATTCCTTGTCTATGACTGTCTATTTTTGCAAGTGGATGACCTTGCACACCTTGGTCTACATCATACCATGGTGTTTGTTGTCCATTTCTATTATTTTTACCACCCAATGATAATTCGAGCAATGTCTATTAGTTCTTTGGCAAGTATTGAAGGATTCTTTCCCATCCCACCCTTCTTCGTTTCCCTTCTAACTTTTCGTCTGATCTGCATCTTCATTATTCATGTCTTTTACACTAAAATTTTCTTCATCTCTTCATATTCTAGTCTTCTCATCAATTTCGAGAGCACACCCATGTTCTTTGAACCCGTCTATGGGTATGTGCAGGATCATCATGGAAAAAATAGGCCCTTAAGTACCGAAAAATTCAAAAAAATCAAAGTTAGGAAACTTGACGTAAAAATTTAAATAAGTTATATATATTATTTCAAAAATATGTAAGAATATAATTTGTAGAAAATTGAATGTAGTTTCTAAATTACTAGTTTTATTTAAAAGAAAAAAAATTCTATTTGGTGAAAATTTGAAATTTCAATGTAGTAGCACTTAAATTTCAGGGAAAAAATAAGAATTAGGTGTCCGCCTAACCACCCTAACCACAATAAAATGATAAAAAAATTATAAGATTTTGATATAAGTAGAGGACTCATGTCCCAATGTGATGCATATTTTTTGTAATTTTTCCAAGCAAATAATTAATTATGAATTTTTATTACAACTTTTACAAAATATAAAAACTTGTATGTCTAACCACCTTAACTTGGTCAAAACTTCATGAAATTCATTTTTCTTCTTTAATCCTATAGTATGCGAAGAATAAAATGTGACACATGTTTCAGATTAAAAATGTGATACCATTTGAAATCTATAGATTTTTTTTTCAATCAACCTATCAATCAGGACTTTAGTCATAATTCAAATAGAAAATTAATAATAATTATTTATTAAACTCAAAAGAAGGCATAATTTATATTGGTGGAAAGCTGAGAATCTCCTTTAAAAACTCTTTTTGTTTCATCAATTTTGGGTAAAAAAAAAGTCGTCAGCCACATACCCTACAAATACCCATCATATTGCCACTTTTTGGCCCATCATGATCCTACACATACCCCTATCCTCTCGAGGGGGCATACCGCAACCCTCCTCATCATTCTTCCTCATCATATTTGGCACTGGGGCATACTTTTGACTTGTTTTCTTTGTCACAATGCGACATGCTGCATTATGACAAAGAGGGGCAAAATGTAGACACATAAAAATGGCCTAGACTCACAAACCATATTTTTATGTCTTATCATATTTCGTCTATAGTCCAAATTCAACTATTAATTAAATAATTCATAATTATTTAATTAATTCATATCTTTTATTCTTCTTGATTATTAAATAAATGAATTTCATTTATTTATTTAATATGTCACTAATTGTCATAATTAAATAAATTTATTAATTTATTTAATTATTCAGTCTTTATCTTCCTGATTTTTCGAATATCTTTATTTCTTCTAATTAACTATCTCATTTATTCTCCACCGTCGATGTGATTTTTCTAAAATCGATCTTGTCCACTCATTTCTAATTTTCCCTAATTATGACCTAACCCTAGTCCATGTTGCAGCACCATAGAATCCTGACCATTGATTCTAGGGTATTTGTCATCTCTTCATCTTGGCCACACATTCAAAATTGCATTTTTTTATAAAATGTCAATTTTGTTCTTATTTCAAAACCTCATGCCCATTTTATCATCTGAGCCTATTATTTTTATCTCATGCCCTTGTCATTTTCAATCGATTTGTGAGGTCAATTTTAATTAAATCCTTCGAAACTTGCTTTAGTCTTGTCCCTTGTCATAGTTGGTCATACACAAATCTGAGGGCATCTCTATTTACTGCAAGCTAGGAGGTGTAACAAAGGTGAACCATGGAAGATGAAGATTTCTGGTAGTATTACTCCTTTTATTTTCATTGTATTTCCTTTGTGCTTTGTTATTTCATTGGATTATGATGTTTATTTATTAATAAGCTAACAATCTAATTTTCCATTGATACACAGTGTTACTCCACAGTGTTCTTCTAGTGCTTCTTTGCAGCAGCGTTAGTGTAATTAATATTTAATTACACTTGCATAACTTTACTTAGGTAATATTTAATTTCCTAGGTTAATTATTCTCATCCTTATCTTGTTGAGCTATCTTGTTGCTCAAGATAAGATTAGGGTTATGCATACTTTCTTTTATAAAGAAAATCATCTCATGTAATTATGAACTCCTGAATAATAATATTTTGCACATCTTTTGCAAAGCTTTTCTTTTTCTGATTTTCTCTTCTGTGGAAGGCTTTTTTGGTTTGCATCTTAGATCTTGGTTTCTAACACTGCCTACTTGTAAGTTTTTGTTGGATTTTGTGGATGTGTTGTTGATATGTGGTTTTCATTGATGTCAACACTATTAGTATTTGGTGTATTGAAGGCTATTTATGTCAAGGATATTGAGAAAATTGTAAAAGAAAGCGTTCTAGGTTCCTAGTGGAACTATGTAGGTCATGAAGGTGTCTATTTTTGTATGTTGAAGATCAGCTACTATGGACTAAAGGGTTTATTTTTTAGAGTATCTAGATCATCTACCGAAAGTTTCTAAGGGTTGCATGTAGATTTGATCCTGCTGTGGTTTGACAGTATTTATGTGGTCTCTGTCAGTGTTCCTAAGTGAACTTTGTGTGATTCTAATAATCTCAGTTGTTGTGGACGCTTTTCTATTAGTTCCTAGTGTTCTTGGATGCTTCTAGATCATTCTTCATAATTCTTGTATGTCCACATTGATCGGTGTGCTCGTGGTCGAATATTTTTCTTGTGCACATTTGAGTTTTCATGTTCCTAGCCGACATGATGGTGGTAACGTGTTGTGGATCCTTGAAAAGTAAAATTTGAATGTTTGGTGCACTCATGAATATTGTTTTGGGTTGCATCATTGTTTTGGTCGATGGTATTTAGATCCACATTGAAAATTTAATTTTAAATTTTGGTCGACATTGCAAATATGTTTTATTTGTCTGGTCGACTAAGTTGATGCAATCCATGATGCAGATATATAAGAGTGATTATTTCATCGATGTAAAGTGTGTTGGGTGTGCTCCTATGTGTGTATGTGTGAATATCATTCGATTGCATAGCAGAGTGTGAAGAAGACTGAGCGAAGTGTGAAGTAGCTTGAGTGAAAAGTGAAAGAGTTTTTTGTGCTTAATTGGAACTATAATCAAGCTTGTGCAGAAGCTATTTTCTCAGTTCGTACCCTCTAGATTTAATCCTATTCTATATTTTTTGGTAGTAAGCCCCTTCTATAACCGAGTAGTGAGCTCTAGGAAGTGTGCCTGAATACATGTGCATTCCCCTTTATTGTTTTCATTATAATTTTAACAGGGTATAAAATTGTGGACTAACATCCACCGTGGTTTTTCCCCTAACAGGGTTTCCACGTAAAAAAATCTTAGTGTTCTCTATCTCTCTGATGTGTTAATTGCTTATTCATCAGATCTGAAATTGAGTTAAGTAAAATTTGAAAAGTTTATTATTTTGTGACAACTAATTCACCCCCCCTCTCAGTTGTCCATCCTTGTTTTTCCAACAATTGTTATTAGAGTAGGTTCCTCTAAAGAAGTCTAAAAGCTTGAGGTGATCCGAGATGGCAACATACAAGAAGGATAGTCCTAGATTTGATGGAACTAACTACTCATTGTGGAAAGTCAGGATGCAATGTCATCTAAGGTGTATTGGTGAAGCTTTCTGGAAGATTACAAAAGATCCATATGTTATTCCTTAGAATGGTTCCTCCACTACTGATGAGACCAAAGAAGCTGAAAACAATATCAAGGCTATTGAAGCTTTGGTGAGTGCTCTAACAGATTCAGAGATGGAAAATGTGATAGGACTGCAGACAGCTCATGAGATTTGGACGAAGCTAGAAACTTTGTATGAAGGAGATGCATAGGTGAAGATGGCTAAGCTATAGAGTTTGAAAGGAAAGTATGAGAATTTGAAGATGGGTGAAGATGAAAATATCACTTCTTTTATGCAAAGAGTAAATGAAATAGTGATGGGTATTAGATGTGCTGGTGGTTCTCTGGATGAGGATGAAATTGTGGCTAAGATACTCAGATCCTTGCCTCCCTCCTACAAAGTGAAGGCTCACGCTATTGAAGAGCTCAGATCAGTAATAAAGATGGCAAGAGACACGATGGTTGGTAAGCTTGTTTCTTTTTCAATTAAGTGAATTTGGTGAATCTCTTCTAAAGACTGAATCTACATTCAAGGCTACTATATCTGGAAGTAACAAGAAAATATATGGTCCAAGAGAATGTTCTAGAAAGGTATCGAAGTATGATAAAGAACTAAAATAGCTTGAAGATAAAGAAAGAGGGGTAGAAGAATTGGAAACACTGATTGTAAAGAAAGAAGGTAGAGGAAAAGGTAAGTATGAAGGAGTGTTTCCTACTAAATGTTTTTCTTGTAGTAAAATAGGTCATTTTGCATCAAGATGTCCTGAAAGAGTTCCTAGACCTAAGCCTAACAAGTCTAGATTCCAAAAGAAATGTTACTTTGTTGAAGAAGGAGTGACTGATGATGAGTCTGATAAAGATAATGGAAATGAAGATGAATGGGTTGTCATTGCTACTATTGCAAATAGTCATGTGGCTATAACTAAATCTGCTAAAGATGAGAAAGCTCTTGCAGCCCGAGTTGAAGAAAAGGATGAGTGGGTTATTAACAATGGATGCTTGCATCATATGACTGGTGATAAAAACAAATTTGTAAGTCTAGAGAAGTATGATGGTGGTGTTGTAAGATTTGGAGACAACAATGCTAGTGTGATTCATGGAAAAGGTTCTATCTACCTTGGTGGTAAGGATAACACTGATGATGTTCTTTATGTTGAAGGCTTGAAGCACAATCTTTTGAGTGTTGGACGGATGGTGGAAAAAGGATATGATCTAAAATTCAAATATGGAAGATGCAAGATACGTGGAAGTTCTGGCAATATGATTGCTACAAGTAGAAAGACAAAAGGTAATATTTTTCACTTGAATACTGCTAGTGGGAGTTGTTTAATTACTCAAGTAGATAAAAGCTGGTTGTGGCATAGGAGGTTGTGTCATGTAAATTTTGATAACATTGTCAAGGTAAGTTCCACTCAAGCAATAAGAGATCTACCTAAGTTAGTGAAGCATGTTAACACAATTTGTAAGGAGTGTAAGATGGGTAAATAGACTAGAGTCTCCTTCCGGAGCAAATAGTTTCATTCAAATGATTTGTTGGAGCTGCTACATACTAATCTTTGTGGTCCCTCTAGAGTTAGAAGTATTCATGGAGAAAGGAACTTTATGTTGATTATTGATCACTCTAGAATGATATGGGTTTCCTTCTTAAGAGAAAAATGTGAAGAACTGGAAAAGTTCAAAAGTTTCAAGGCTATGGTAGAGAATGAGAAAGGTCTGAAAATAAAGTGTCTGAGATCTGACAGAGGTGGTGAGTTCACCTCTAGAGAGTTCAACTCTTTTTGTGAAGAACATGGAATCAAAAGATAGTTATCTACTCCTCGAACCCCTCAACAGAATGGAGTTGTAGAGAGAAAGAATAGAACAATTTTGGATGCTGCTAGAACAATGATGATAGAAGGAAATTTGCCCAGATCTATTGGAGTGAAGTTGTAAGCACTGTTGTGTATACTTTAAATTGGGTAAATGTTAATGGTAATTTTGGTAAGACCCCTTTTGAGCTATGGTTTGGTTATAAGCCTACTGTTAAATATTTCAAGATCTTTGGAAGCAAATGTTATATCAAGAGAGATGATGATATAGGCAAGTTTGATGCAAGAAGTGATGAAGGAATCTTTTTAGGTTACTCTACTAAAAGCAAGGCCTACTGGGGCTATAACAGAAGACTGAGAAAGATGGTTGAGAGTACAAATGTCAAAGTTGATGAGGAATCTTCCAAATCATTCAGATATTATGGTTATGATTCAAATGAAGACAATACAAGGCAAAGGAAGAATTCTCAGACACAACCAACTTCAGATTATTCCATATGTTCTGGTAAAGCAATCTCAATTTGTTCCAGTAAATCAAGTCAGGAAGCACAGACAAATGCAAGTGAAGAAGAAATATCAGAAGAACCAGAAGCTCGTGAAAGTCCCAAGACTCCAAGGTATGTAAAGCTAAATCATTCTAAAATTCAAATTATAGGAGATAAGAATAAAGGTGTGCAAACTAGAAGAAAGATTGTAGAAGAGTATTGCTTGATTTCCAAGCTTGAACCTAAAGATGTCACTGAAGCCTGCCAAGATGAACACTGGATGGAAGCTATGAAGGAAGAGCTGACATAGATTGAAAAGAATGACATGTGGACACTAGTTCCTAGACCTAAAGACAAAAATGTGGTTGGTACTAAATGGGTGTTTCAGAACAAGCTGAATGAACAAGGTGAAGTGGTTCGGAATAAAGCAAGACTGGTATGTAAAGGGTATTCTCAAATGGAAGGTGTTGACTTTGAAGAAACGTTTTCCCCTATTACCAGAATTGAAGCTGTTAGATTATTTTTTGCTTATGCTTCATAAAATAACTATAAATTCTATCAAATGGATGTGAATTTGACATTTCTAAATGGAGAACTAGAAGAAGAAGTATACATTGAATAGCTAGATTAATTTCAGCTAACTGACAAGGAAGATATGGTTTGTCGCTTGAAGAAAGCTCTATATGGACTTAAGCAAGCCCCTAGAGCCTGGTATGCTATATTGGACAAATACTTACTAAAACTTGGATTCACTAAAGGTACTGCTTATAGAAACTTATATTTCAAATTGGATCATGATAAAGAGTTAATTATAGAAGGTTTTTTTTATGACATCATTTTTGGAGGAGATGACAATCTATGTATGAAGTTTTTTTATGAGATGAAGGGTGAATTTTAGATGAGTATGATTGGAGAGATGGATTTCTTTCTCGGATTGCAAGTTACCTAGTTAGACAAGGGAATTTTCATAGCTTAGTCCAAATATGTGAGAGAGCTACTAAATAAAATTGGGATGGAAGAATCAAAGCCTGTTGGTACTCCCATGGTGACTGGATGCAAGCTAACACAGAATGATGGTTCTCCTAAGGTGAACCAAACTAGATACAGGTCAATGATCGGTGGATTGCTCTATTTAACCAAGACTAGACCAGATATTATGAATGTTGTATGTATGGTTGCTAGATTTCAGGCTGATCCAAAAGAATCACATGTGACTGATGTTAAGAGAATCTTCAAATATCTGAAAGGAACAACTAACTTTGGACTTTGGTATCCAAAGGATGATGATCTCACTTTGAGTGCATATACTGATGCAAATTGGGTTGGAGATGTAGATGATAGGAAAAGTACTAGTGGTGGTGCTTTCTTCCTAGGGAAGAAGCTGGTGTCCTGGTTGAGCAAAAAGCAGAATTCCATTTCTCTATCTACTGCTGAAGTAGAATATATTGCTGCTGCAAATAATTGTACTCAAGTGATATGGATGAAACAAATGTTGAAAGATATCAGGTTGATATATGAAGAGCCTATTGCCATATACTGCGACAATTCAAGTGCAATAAATATTTCAAAGAATTTGGTGCTACACTATAAGACTAAACATATATCAATCAAGTTTCACTTCTTGAGGGAGAAAGCGAATGAGAAAGAAGACAGATTGGAGTATGTGCCTACCAAAGAATAGATTGCAGAAATATTTACTAAGTTGTTGCCAAAAGATACTTTTGAGTATCTTAGAGGAATGCTAGGGGTAATTACCCCTCCTGATAAGAACTAAAAGATGCATTTACTTGCATCAATCTATGAGCTACACTACTATATTCTAATCCAGATTGATGTTTTGTGGCTGTTACTCAGGGGGAGTAGTCAGATGTGCAGATATGTGGTTCAAAATGTGTATATGGAAAGGTCATGGTTACCTTTTCCATTGATGTCAAAGGGGGAGAAGTGCAATGTGAAAAATCTTCTAAGGAGAAGAGCCTTGTGGGAGAAAAGAAATTAAGAAGCAAGTGTGTTGGGTTGACGGTATTTTTCACATCATGTGTTGCCATCAATGCTAAAGGGGGAGATTGTTGGATGTTGTGGATGTGTTGTTGATATGTGGTTGCCATTGATGTCAACACTATTAGAATTTTTTGTATTGAAGGTTGTATATGTCGAGGATATTGAGAAAATTGTAAAAGAAAGTGTTCCACGTTCCTAGTGGAACTATGTAGATCATGAAGGAATCTTGTTCTATACATTGAAGATCAGATACTATGGACTAAAAGGTCTATTTTTTAGAGTATCTAGATCATCTATTAGAAGTTTCAGAGGTCTGCATGTAGATTTGATCATGTTGTGGTTTGACAGTATTTTTGTGGTCTCTGCCAGTGTTCCTGAGTGAGGTTTGTGTGATTCTGATAATCTCAGTTGTTACGGGTGCTTCTCTATTAGTTCTCGGTGTTCTTGGATGTGTATAGATCATTCTCCATCATTCTTGTACATCCACATTGATCAGTGTGCTCATGGTCGAAGATTTTTCTTGTGCACGTTCGGGTTTTCATGTTCTTGGCCAACATGATGGTGGTAATGTGTTGTGGATCCTTGAAAAGTAAAATTTGAATGTTTGGCGCACTCATGAATATTGTTTTGGGTCGCATCATTTTTTTTGCCAATGATGTTTAGATCCACCTTGAAAATTTAATTTTAAATTTGGGTCGACATTGCAAAAAAATAAAAATTTGGCTGACTAAGTTGTTGATGTAATCCATGATGTGGATATATAAGAGTGATTTTTTCATTGGTGTAAAGTGTGTTGGGTGTGCTCCTATGTGTGTATGTGCGAATATCATTTGATTGCATAGCAGAGTGTGAAGAAGACCGAGCGAAGTGTGAAGTAGTTTGAGTGAAAAGTGAAGGAGTTTTTTGTGCTTAATTGGAGCTGTAATCAGGCTTGTGCATAAGCTATTTTCCTAGTACATACCCTCTGGATTTAATCATATTCTGTATTGTTGGGTAGTGAGCCCCTTCTGTAATTGAGCAGTGAGCTCTAGGCAGTGTGCCTAAATGCACGTGCATTCCCCTTTATTGTTTTCATTATACTTTTAATAGGGTATAATATTGTGGACTAACATCCACCATGGTTTTTCCCCTAACAGGGTTTCCACGTAAAAAAATATTGGTGTTCTCTGTCTCTTTGATGTGTTAATTGATTATGGTTAATTGCATATTCATCAGATTTGAGATTAAGTAAAGTTTGAGAAGTTTATTATTTTGTGACAACTGATTCACACCCCCCCCCCACTCTCAGTTGTTTGTCTTTGTTTTTCCAATAGTTTTTGGGTTCCATTATTTTTATGCTTTTAATTTTCTAATATTTAGTTTTTTTTTTTTTTGTGGATTTCATATTTATTTTCTTTTTTGACCCATTAATCAGCTACACTCATTCAATGCATGTAGTTTTTTAATGTTTATTTATTTTTTATTGCAATAGGGTTTTATCTCATTCAAAAACCCACTTCTACCCTATAATAAAACAAATCATCTTATTTGAATATGTAGAGTTTAAGTTCCTAAAAAATGCTCCTTTCCACACATATTTATTTATCTTCAAAATTCCAATCAATCAATAAGGGTTATGAAAATCTTGTGAAATTAATAAAAAACAATATGGTCATAATATGGTGGATTTAATGGTTTTTTTGCTAATTCTCGAATATATAGAATTCAATCTAAATCTAAAAATGGGAGAAGGTTCATCAACCCACAATTCCATGCTATTTTCTTAATTTTTATATGGATTACCCAAGTCATTAATGGGAGTTGATCTTAATAGATTATAATGTGACATAACGCCTCCACGGTGGCATTTATGAATAAAAGGTACAAGATTAATTTGATTGATAAAATTTTGATGGACCTAAATGCTTTTAAATTAAGGCTTCTACCCTTGTGAAATATATATAGAGAGCTTGGTAGCAAGTCATAATGTTCCTATACTAGAAAGAATTATCCCTTAGACATGAGCTAAGATTTTCTACCTCTTTCCATAGTTTCATTAGCTTAAGCTTATCATGTCCTTAAGAGAGGAATAAAACAACTCTAAGGATCTTTGGTATTTTTCTACCCTTAAATTGTTCACTTGAGAGAATTATTGTAATATGATTATTCTCTTTTGCAAGTATAAATATCTACTGGAACTTATTTCTTCCCTCCCCACAAGACTAGTAATTAATCAAAATCTCCAACTCTACTTAATGCGAATTCTTCAATAATGAGTATTGGAGATCTTCTCAATATTTCTCATTCTTCCACCTTAAAAAATTTATTATCTTGAAGTTCTCCCCTAGCTTTCCCTCACTTCATGCCTTATTCTAAAATGGTAATGTACATTTAGTCAAATGTTCTAGACCAATCTTAGTTCAAATATTTGAAGGTATAAGGTTGATGCCAATGTTCAAAAGTTGTCTTTAAAGTTGTTGCATTTGAAGTTTCCATGAAATGATAAAATATAATTTCTACAACCTTGACATTTTGAATCTCCATAATGTAAGCTTCTTGAACATATGAAACACATATGTTAGGAATATAGTTTCCTTGCTCCCATTGAAATATATGTCTCCCAACTAATTTTAGATACCATCTTAATCTGAAGGATGTGTTCCTTATAATTGGAACTAAATATAATTTTATAGCTTAATCCATAAGACAAGTTACAATGAAACATACATGGATGGAAAGATGCAAAACTATTTTCACTAATTCATCTTGACATTTAGAAACAACCATTGTTCTAGTGTTTTAATCTAACACTCTTTTTCAAATTGCCTCACTATCCTCTCTTATGTAGAATGCACTCAAGGTCAACAATCAAAATACAAAACAATTAGAATAAAATAAAAGAAGGTATTGTTCAATTAGATGCAAGATAGTGGAACATCAACATATGATATACAATCAAATTGTTACCTACTACAAGAATATAGGTTTATATATTAAGACAACTAATTGTTCTTAGTGAAGGATCATTTACTATCCCATTTTTTCTCGTCGTTTTCTTAATATTTAGATTATGAGTTATTATTAAGACAACTAATTGTTCTCTTGTGAAGGATCATTTACTATGCCCTTTTTTTCTCGTTGTTTTCTTAATAACATTTAGATTATGAGTTATTATCATGATATACTGACTTTTTCTCTAACTACATTCTTATAGTGTATTGTATTAGTTGTGAAATTAAAGCCATGCCTTAATATTATCTATGATCTCTATCATTTATTCTCTTATTTATAATTTTCTGAGTAGTATTCAATATTACAAAGAAGGTTTAACAAGGCATGGGCTCAATTGGTTGTAGCTTACTTACGTTTCCCACGTAACGCGTGACACCAGGATCTGATAAATGTCAGGCGTGTTTATCCATTATTTTTCGTTCACATTTTCATCCTGCTGCTGCTAGTCTGAAAGCACGAAAAGAAAAAAAAACTGCCTTCCCTGCTGCTGCTAGTCTGAAAGCACGAAAAGAAAAAAACACTGCTTTACGGTACACCAGCTTGCGAAAGCTCCAAAATTGATAAGTTAATATGTAGCCATTGTCAGAGTTGACTGCTAATAAAGACGACTATTAAATAGTTTGTTTGCAGTCTTTGTCACAATCTACTTCTTACGTATGGTATCACGTATGGTCCATGACTTACGTAGTCGTGAGTCAGGATAATTGCAGAAGAGATTACGGGTAAAACCAACCCAGTTTTAATTTGACGACTAGCTTTATTAGCATACAAAGAATAACAATAGTAAAGCAACACAGTATGATGCATATGAGGCAGTTAAACTTTCATAGTAATCTTACTTAAATATCATAGCTTTGAATAGTTCATAGTATTTTATATCTTATTTATAATAAAGATAGATAAATAGTTATTTTATTTAGTCAAATTTTACTTCTGATTATTGAACATATTATGCTTTTAGAATAGTTCTTATATCTAGTGAACAAGAAAATAGAATGAATATAAATAAATCTTTGATGTTACATATATATGATATAAAGAAGAAATAAACAAAGCACATTGAAGTTGTACAAAATGAAGGCTTGAAAAATCCATACAAAAAAGAGTAGATCAATAGGGCATACAGCTCAACGCATTCACTAAATCAAGAAATATTAAAAACACCCAAACTCATGATATTAAAATCAACTCTAGAGGAACAACATACTCAATCTAAAAAAAACCTAATTGTGACAATTATAGAAACAAGAATTATAAGAATTGTTGATGGAGTGACTTGACACACTCAACAACTTAGATAAAGTTCTAAGTATACATCACCTCTCTTGAAAGGAAATGAAATATCCCCAAAGTCTATGTTATTAGGTGATGGGCATGCAAGATAACTTAGTGACCATTATAACTTGTTCCCTTTTAAGGATCCTATGGTCTTTCAAAAGTCATTCAAATAAATAGGTGGTCAATTACACAAAAAAATTAGTGTTTTCACATCTAGCCTTCTCCATAAACTAATCAAAACATTCATTGCTTGAGATTTTGTTTGAATTTTTATAAAATATTAACAAACACACTTGCAAATGCAAGATTTTAACTTTATAAAAATACGTGCAGTGACATATTTTTATCTATGGCATTTTATTATGATTGAGTGACCCAATAGTTCAGTTGCCTTCAAGGAGTTCCTATTCTTTGATCAGCCTATCTTTGATCAACTCATAGTGATATTAGACCCATAGACATAACTTAATTGACCATCATGGATGTCCCCTTGAGAAACTTTGATGATGAGGAATGATATGCACTGTTAGATGCATAGGACATTTGAGAGGGGGGTGAATTAGATGTACATTAAAATCATCAAACCTTCATTAATCCTTAAACCCTTATTAGCCTTCAAACCCTTATTAAGCATCAATAGAAAGTAAACATATGAAACATCAACACAATAATAGCCATACACAAGAGAGCACTAGATTTACATGGAATTTACCCTAATCAGGGAAAACCACAATGAGGATTGATTCACATATATATTAATAGCGACATCGAATACAATAGGATCACTCCCAAAAGGGCTCACTACCCAAAGGACTCACTATCCATAAGAAAGAAAAAAAAAAGATTGTTACAAGGAAGTTCACTACCTCAAAGCAATAGGAAGATCCACCACAAGAACTTTACGCCATCCACAACCTTCAACTCACTGCCTCCAACAACTTCAGGCACATTGAAAATGTAGACACCTTCTTCTCATTAAATTTGGTACCCTTAGGAATTTAAGCTCACACTTAGATCACCACAATTGATCACTTTCACATCTCACAACTTCTCCAACAATTAATCTTACTTATATATCCTCCACAACCTCAAACAACCTTGTTTAAATCGGCCTCAATTAAACTATAGTGTAGAAAAATGTACACCTTTACATTTTCACACTATGTTTGGGTCCCTTAATTAATTGGACTTAATTAAGCCTCTAATTAGCCCAATTATGCATTTAAAAGCCTAATTAATCATGTTTTACGAAAGGGAAACTTGTATTAAACAATTGCAAATATTAATTAAATTGCCTTGCAAATTGAGAGCCCTGGATTTAGGTCCCCCTTAAGTTTCGGATCTCAAATTTTAATGTTTTTGGTAGAATTTTTTATGATTCAAATTGAAATTGTAATTGTTAAATTTTGAATTTTAATTAACAAGAAATTAGAAAATTGTGTATAAATACAAGGTCTTTTTATCAATTCAAATCCTAGAAGCAAGCTAGAACTTTTTGGGAGACTTCACAAGAGCAAAAAATATTGTCAAAGGTGTTCAAAAGTAGATTTATCAGTCTTCTATCTAGCAACATTCAAGATAACAAGCATCACATTCAAATTTATTTGCATCTATGCATTCTTTTGGAGCTAACATTGTGATGTAGGTTTCAACCATTCAAGTCAAAATTCAAGCATCAAGATCAACATCTAGTCAATCCATTTCATGCAAGATCAAGACCTTGGAGAGATGTATTAGAATTCATTCCTCTAAGGATTTATATTCAAGGGTTTTGTGAGTTGAAACATAACTAGTGTCATTCATCATTCCTTCCATTCATGTTTCATTTCATTTCAAGGTTTAATTACCAAAACAGGGTTTGACCAAGGAAACCACCATTCACCAAAAACAATGGTGCAAAAGCACCTTGTCCTCTAAATACCTTCAAAAGGAAAAAATTGTAAAATTTGAATTTTCAAGTGTAAAAGAATTGTAAAGGTCTTGTGAAGTAAAAATTAATGTATTTAAAGTCTTTAATAGGTTTTTAGGAGGCCAATTAGGTAAATTTGCAAAAACGTTGCTAAATATTGCAAAGTTTTCATTTGTGGTCAAAGGTGTAAAAAGGCAAAAAATCAGAAAATGTACAAAAAACATGGAATACTAATGGTCATGAGGAAGTTTAGTTAGTTTCATTTGAAGAAGGAAGTTGTAAAGCCTTTAAAAAGGCATTGTAACCCGTTGCCAAGACATGGAGGTGATTGGGATTTGAGAATGAATAAAGGAACCACTGTTTGTATGCATGTTTACACATGATTTCTTTGTTCTTTGTTGATGTACGAACCTTTACGAGTAGATGCTCATAATTAAATGTTTTTAGGGGATAATACATTCCATCACCTTCCTCACAAATTTTATTTCATGTTATTTGGTCGGGTTTTGAGAGAGATCTTGTAATTTTCTGTAGGTTGTTAAAACCCCTATTTAGGGTAACTAGTGAGTTAGAAATTTGTGTTTCTCTTAAACTATTTGGTGAAAATTTATAATATTTGGTGTGATTACTCCATTTTACATGTAATTTCATGTTTCAAGGGGTTAGGTCAAGAGAAGAATATTTATTTGGGGAAAATTAGAATTTAGGACTATCTCAGTCTGTGAAACAATGTTTTTCCATGAATAGTCACAATGAACTGAACCTAGGGTTGTTGAAATGTTTATGAGAGTGGGATTTTGATGGTTTATTAAGCATTAACTACCCTATTAAAGACTACTTGAAGTTTTGGACAAAGGGGATAGAAGAACCAATAAGGGTTTTGTGTGAACCAGGGCTAATTATGCCTAATTTGGAATAGTAGTATCCTTGTTGAGTTCTGTTTTCTCAAATCAACCTATATTGGTTCAAATATATGTTTTAAAACCCTTAAATGAGTATCCAAAATGGCAATTATAGTATGGAGATAAGGTTTGTAGAAGGAATTATCTCTGACAGTTTCATGAATGAATGCTACTAGGGTTTTGATCTTTGTATGCTAGAAACTGAGTTTCTACTGGGACAGTGGTGTAAGTAATGGATATTGGTTTGAATTAGTCTATGTGATGTTGGTAAATATGTCTAAATTCTTGAAAAAAGTTTAGAAGGAAGAATTTTTTGTCTTGGTGATTTGAACTTTATGATTCCAATGTGCAAGAATGGTGTCTTGACTGCAGAGTTAGGAAGATATATTGGTTCAGTATTTATGTAAAGTATCTATTAGTTTATTTCAATAAAAAACATGATGGTTTAGTGCCTTGGAATTTTGATAACAGGCTTGAAGCATAAATGGTTGATTGTTGTATTTTGGTCTTGTGGAACTAGTTGGTAAAAAGTGAAATTTGGTGGGAAATGAAAGTGTTGAATGGTTCTGTGTTTTTGATCAAGTTAATTGCTAATGGCTAAGTTTTTTTGATTCTATTAATGGTTAAGAGACAAGTTTATTGATCTGATGTTTTGTGGTATGAAGTGAATTTGAAGAGATTTTGATGAAAATATTAGTGAATCAAAGCTACTTGTTTAAATTGATCTTCTCCATTTGAGTTTGGGTCAGAAGTACCCTGATGAGTTGTGGTTTTTGGTAGATGCTCTTGCATCAATTGGTATCAGAGCTAGTAGATTATGATGGTTTGGTTTGTTGAAGTTTTTGTTGAGTTCGGTTGTAGGTACTTGATCCATATAAGTTGTAGAGAGAAAGAGTTATGAGTTATGTGTTGGCAGGCAAGGAAAGGTTTGTGGTCACCATCCTCCAATGGAGATTAAGCTAGGTAGAAGGTGCAAAGTAAAAAGTGGTGAGGCATCACTGTTGGGTAAGATGGATGGTTTGCTAAGCTGGTGAGTTGGTGTTGAGAGGTAGTGAAGGAGATGGATACCTGACTGAAGAAGCACTTGATTTTATAGCGTGAAGACTACTCCACTAATGGGAGTAGTTGAAAAGATGATTGGTCAGAGAAGGTCAAGGATGAATTGTGAAAAGAGAGGAAACATTGCTTGAGGAAAAGGAAATGAGAAAGGACAATCATGTGTCCTTTGAGAGAGAAAGAGTTAGTGGAAGAATCTATAGTATTCAAAAAGGTACTGAGATCTCTTCCTAAATCTTATAGTTTTAAAGTATCCTCTATTGAGGAAGCTAGAGATCTTGATCAACATTCAATGGATCAATTGTATGGATCCCTTATTGCATTTAAAATGAGAGAGTTTGATAAAGAAGGTCCTAAGAAGGAAGTTGCTTTCAAAGCTAGTAAGAGGGAAATATATTATGAATCTAATCCAAATGGTGATGCTGATGAAGAGGAATTAAATTTTGTAAGGAATTTGAAGAGAGGTATATGAAAGTACAAAGGTTTAAGCTACCTTTCAAATGTTTCAACTATGGAGAGGTTGGTCATTGTTCTTCAAAATGTCCCCTAAATGATAATGATAAGAGAAACAAAGAGGCTAAAAGAAATAAGGTTAAGAAGAGTCTCTACTTTATGGAAGATTATTTCTCTACAAAATATGTGTTGGAATTTTTTGTTGTCATTGATGTCAATAGATCATTGTTGTTGGAATTCTGTAATGATGCTTTGATAGGTTGTATTATGTTGTTGTAATTAGTAGTATCACTAATTTCAACCTCTAGTGTTGCTTTGATGAGCATGTATTGGTGATGTTCAACCTCTTGTGTGTTTGAGATGTTGTAAAGGTGTTCTAGGTGATGAGTTTGTGGTTGTGGTGCTTGGTTTCCAAGTTATTTTGAGAAAATTTGAAAAAAAAAGACAAAATAGTGCAGTGAAGAGTGTTCAGTGTGACAAAGTGGTGTTCAATGTTTTGATCCATATTTCTTCATGGTTGAAGATCTATCTATGCAATTTGGATATGTTGATCAAAGGTGTTAAAAGGTGTCATATCTAGAGTTTTAGGTGTTGGATTATTTTGCAGAGAAAGTTGTGTCCACCAATGTGTGAACTATGAAAGTAGTATCATCTGGGACAAATATTTTTTCTTTGCAGTTATCCACACTGTGGTTTTTGTTCTTGCATATCTGAGTGTGTTCTTATATTTCACATATTTATCTTCAATCTTATTTTTTTAAGTTTTGGTGCTCCACAAGGTTGGATTCAAGTGTTGTAGTGTGTGGAAGGTTAATATGTTGTGCATAAGTAATATGCTATTTTGGTTTATGATGTTGTGAAGGAGTTGTTGGATTTCAAGTTGTTGATGGAATATTTTGGATTGTGTTTAAGTGTTGTATGTGGTCCATGAGTCATCTTTAGATCAAAGGAAACACATACTCAATTGTTTAATGGTGTTAACATAGGTTCAACCAATATTTGGTGTTTACACTAATTATGAATATGCTTCAGTGTTTGTGGAAGCATGACATGGTGTGTTTATATGGATTTGGGTCTGAGTTAAGGCGTGTTGTGGTATCCATGCATTCCTTTCCATTGTGGGAATGTTTTGGTGCCAACCTAATATGAATTTGCATTGTTGAGGTGCATAATGGACCTTTTCAATTTTTTCAAGGTTGAAGATGGTATAAATAAGTGTTGAGTTGATGGAGAGTCATGAAGAAAAGTGTGTGATGTGAAGTGCAAAGGTGTGAAATGTGAAAGTGTGAAATGAAAAATAAAGTTTAGTGCCTAAGACTACTAGAAGTAGTGAGCAAAATGTATCTACATTCTACAGAGAGAGTGTGAATGTTCTAGTAAAGTAGTGGTGGATCTTTCTATTGCTTGAGATGGATTTCTGATTGTAACAATCTTCTTTCTTCTTCTTTATAATCTGGTAGTGAGCCCTCTAGTAATGAGCCTATTATATTTTGGTGTTGAAATTACTTTATATTGTGAGCTAAACCTCACTATGGTTTTTCCCTTCTTGGGTTTTCCACGTAAATCTAGTGTTCCCATGTGTTTCGATGTGTTTCTATTACTATTTCTCATGTTTACATTATGCTAATGCATGATAAGGGTTTAATGGTTGTTAAGAGTTTAAGGACTAATCCAAATTTGAATGTTAATGATGGTTTTGATGTTTAATGTACAACTGATTCACCTTCCCCCTATCAGTTGCTTTGTACATTCAACAATTGGTATCAAAGCAAGGTTCCTTGGGAGAAAGCTTAACCGCTTGAGGTAGATATCAAATGGTGCACAAGGAGGATCCTCTATTTGATGGATCTAATTATGCATTCTGAAAGATCAGGATTGAAGTTTTTCTTATTTCTCTAGGATTTGGATTTTTGTAGTCTGTTGAAACCGGATACCCAATACCCGCAAATGGTCTGAGTACTGATGATTCAATCAAGGAATATGAGAACAATGGGAAAGAAAGGTATACTCTTTTGAGTGGTCTTTCTAATTTAGAACTTGTAAAATCATGAGTCCTAAAACTTCTAGTGAAATTTGGAAAAAAGTTAGAAATTATCTATGAAGGAGATGATTAAGTCAAGCAAGAAAAGATGCAGAATCTGAAGACCAAATTTGAGAGCTTAAGGATGATAGAAGATGAAGATATTATAGGCTACATGCATAGAGTGGATGTACTTGTCAATTCCATCAAAGGCCTTGGAGGAAAACTTGAAGAAGAAGAAGAGGTGGTAAATAATGTACTAAGAAATCTTACTAAAGCTTATAATTATAAGGTTTCTTCTATTGAAGAATTTTAAATTTTAGATCAATATTCCATAGATCATTTGTTTGGTACTTTAATTGATTTTTAATTGAGAGAGTTGGTTCAAAGTAATGTGAAAAAGGAGACTACTTTTAAAGTTGGAAAAGTAGAGAAGAATGAGGAATTTGATCTAGATGAGTTTGATGAGATAGAAGTAAACTTTGTAAGGAAATTGAAAAGGGAACTTGAAAATATAGAGGTAAGTTACCTTTCAAATGCTTTAACTATGGAAAGATCAATCAGTATGCTTCAATATGTCCTATCAAAGCTTCAAAAGATAGACTTAAGGAAAACAAAGGCCGGAAGGGGTAAAAGTTGAAATTGGTAAGAAAAAATGAATTCAAACAAAGAACTCAAAAACATGAGATAGAACCTGTGTGTGAGTGAATTTTCCTACCCTAAGATGCAAACACTAAACTAATGCAACTAAGGAAAAACACCAACAAACAATCAATATTAGGCCTAAGATGAATTCAAACAAAACACAAGAAAATGTAACATTTTACCTTGTTTGAATTGATGACTTGGTTGGACCTTGTTGATGCTTGAATGTGTGCTCCTTCATTGGAAAAATATCTTAGAACCTAGCTCTAAATGATCTTGAAATGATGGGGAATTCAATGGTGCAAATGGGTATTGACGAGGGAGCAAACCCGAGACACAAAAAAACACTCACTGAATAGAGAATAATCTTTTATTCAATATTATGAAATTATTACATGCAGAGGATCACAAATCCTTGAGCTCTGTGATACATGCAAAAATTACAAAAGTTCAGAAAAGCTACAGAATTACATAAAATCCCCTTTTCGCAGCATGCGAACTCTTTCCCCAAAAATTTACCCAAACATCAGAAATTAGCCCATAAATAGCCCTTTTTCATTTTGGAGCCAAAAATAACATTCGAGATAAGATTTTGACAATTTGGCGCCAAAAGTACAATTTGAAATTCAAAAAAACTAAGTCCTAATTCGAAAATTGGCAATTTTCCAAAAATCGGCCAACTTTCGGAAGCCATAACTTTTGATCCGGGACTCCGTTTTTCAAACCGTTTGCATTGTCGGAAAGGTCTCGGAGTGAAGAATGTACTAGAAATTAGATCTGTTGGTTCTGACAATTTTTGGGCCCGTATAGGACCGTTTAGTGCCTCAAATTGGACTCAGAAGGTTTTTCAGGGCAAAAAGTAGAAACTGGAACTTGAATAACTTTCAAACCGTGAATGATCTTGATCTAATTCTTTCACCAAAGTGTTTATTTTTCCATCATGAACCTTCCCATAAATTTTTGTCTTCCCATGCCTTAAAATTCCCACCTGCTAAAAATAGCAGTTGAGTAGAAAAAGCAGAAAAATAGTTCTAAAAGTTGGAAACTCTTAATCGACGAAAAGGGTATCCAGAAATGCAAAAAAATCTACAAAAAAAAACAACAGGAACAAAAATGGAAAGCATCTTTTTGGGTGATGCAAGATTTCCCTCACACCACTGGATGCTCTTGCATTAGACACCTAGGGTAATTTGAGAAGTGACCCCGTCACGTCT
>VDFB02075321.1:192553671-192649266 GCA_007258455.2 Sequoia sempervirens
AATGTTTGTATGATAATGTGCCAAGAAGTTAGCTACTCATCATCTACTATGAATATTATGTTTTGCAAGTGTTGTGAAGATTATGTATCCTTTCCTTAATTGAGTTTTTCCAATCAAAAGATTAAATATATTGGAATCTTTTTATGAAATATTTCATGGAATACCAATTGAATTTTATTTTTTCTTTTAGATAAAGCATTTCATGGAACTCTTTGGATTAAACTGAATTGAGATATGTAAGAACAAGGGAGGATTAGGAAATACATTTCTCAAGGATCTTAAATAAACCTTCTCTCCCGCTGCAATTTTGGGTGGATTATTACTTTCAAAGTATTGGGAATGCTTTACCTATTTTCTAGTTGGAAGTTGCCATTATAGAAGGCTCATCTCTTGATATATTTTATACTCATTCTTAATAAATTATCATGTTAATAATCAGTGCATTTATTTACAGTTAATCTTTTCTTTTCACTTTGTGTAATTTTGGAATTTGTAATTTTACTATTATTCCTAGAAATATTGAAGTTGTTTAGCATCAAATAATAAAGTTGTTTAGCATCAATCAATTCAAGACAAACCATGATGGACAACAATGATCAATGCTAGGGCTAACTAATTAATAAGTATACACGTGAATAAGTCAAACATGTACATGTGAATAAGGGAAGCTCAAGTACTCAAAAACATGTAAGCCTTGAATTATACACACGAATACATAGTCTATGCAAATTAATACAAAGTATATGCATGAATACAAGGTATACGCATGAAAACATGTAAGTCGCAAAGTATACATTAGAATACATGTAAGTTGTAAAGTATATGCTTGAATACACATAACTCATATCTATTGAACCATGTATTTATATTGCAAATATGGACACCATCGATAAAAAAATATTTGTATTAACCGAATAGCCATGTAGGCATACATCAATATATTTCAATATAAGTATAAAATATAGGTACAAAATAGCCATATAAGCTTACGAGAATTCCATATAGGTATACAATGTCAAATATATCCAATACAAAATATGTACAAAAATGCCATATAGTCATACAACAAAGGGCTCTAGAATCAAAAGTCATTGCTCTCCATGCTCTCAAAATAAAATCTTTCCCTTTGTTGGTCGATCAGATGATGATATGTTTGTTACTTATTTATTCTGTGACCAAGGAGTGCTCCTGTTGGTCATCCTAAGGTTTAGTTCTTGGTCAAGTATTATGTGTTACAATAAGAAGTAAAGACATTAATATATAGAAATTACATTAAAAAAATGGTATATTTAACAAAATAATCACTTACCACCATTTGATGATCACTCTCCATGAGGGGAATATTCAAATTCCCATGTTGAGGCATGTTGAAGCCCTCTATAAACCATCCAAATAGATATTAAACTCTAAATTAATAATGGTTTGATTTTTCACTAACTAACATCTATAACAACGAATGTAAATTAAAATTTAGTAATTTTCCTCATACCTCCCTTGTCAGATACATCGAGGAGTCTATAGCAGATGAAACATCGATCTCCATTTCCCTATGAACATTTAGAGGTGTATCCGCTTGCAACATCTGAAAATAAAACAATAAATTATTCAATCACGAAAACTACAATAGCGATCCACGTCATGGCTTATAATGTATGAGATGATAAAAAAAAATTGAGTACTTATTAAACTATATATTTCTAACTATCATGCTTACTATTTTCCTTATCCATATCTTGTTTGAAAGCACATGTTTTAGGGCTTTTATCCATAGCAACAAGGCAATGAATCGTTTGATAAAATGCTTTTGTAGACATGTACGATAACTGTAGTGGTATAGAGAAGGTAGTGAACTATTGGAGAAAATGCCTCAAAGAAATTGGGTCTTATGGTGATGGAATGCCATTACAAACAAATGTGTCATGGCATTCCATCACCATAAGACCGCATTTCTTTGAGGCCTTTTTTCAAATAGTTAATTTCCTTCTATATGGTATTATGTTGGGATGGGGTGGATGGTATAGTGTGGTCTTGGTTATGAGATGGAGGGTGATCATGACATGAAGAGGGAGGGGTGGGGACATGAAAAAGTGGAATAGAAGGTGGAAGGTTACATGGATTGGTAAATTGAGTATGAGGACCTTGAAAATAATTTGGAGCAAAATTTTGGCTAATGGGTTGGTTTCTATTCTTCAAACAATGAGTTGTTTGAAAAAATACCTCAGAGAAATGTGGTCTCATGGTGATGGAATGGAATTCCATCACCATGAGACCACATTTCTTTGAGGATTTTTTTCAAATTACTCACTACCTTGTCTATGATATTGCTTACTATTATGCTTTGATATATGTTTTCCAAGCATCCATAGTTTGTTGGAAAGCACCTTTTTTAAGCTTTTAGCCATAACAACGAGGAAATGAATTGTTTGATAAAATGATTTCGTAGACATGTATGGAAAATGTGGTAGCATAGAAAAGGTAGTGAGCTATTTGAAAAATTTCCTCAAATAAATTGGGTCTCATGGTAATGGACATCACCATGAGACTGCATTTCTTTGAGGCATTTTTTCAAATAACTCATTGCCTTGTCTATGCTATTTCTTACTATTATCTTTCATATATTTCTTCCAAGCATCCATAGCATAGAAAAGGCAATGAACTATTTAAAAATATGCCTCAGTAAAATGTGGTCTCAGGGAATGCCATGACAAGAAAATGAAATTGGAAGCCACTCCTACTTATTACTTATGCTATGTGAAGGAATTGCATCACTGCTTATGTTGACTTTCTAAACAACTATATTGTAGTTGAAATTTTTTCATCTATCAACATCTAGTTATTAGTTATGGAATGTGAATTAATTCTTTGAGTTTGAAAGATGTGCAATGCAACGTAATCAACGATATGAATATAAACTATACAAATTTATTAAGTAAAATTCATTAGTTAAACTCTTTATTCTATTACCTATGTGTAGGTTTTTCTAAATCCATTGGCACTGGGAGGTGTTCCCTTGAAACCTCCAATATTATCCTATTCAACATCAAAAATCACATATTAGAATACCATTCATAAAACAATGTTATTAATATGTAATAAATTTATAATTGGTTACTAGTTACATACCTCAACGATAGATGCAATGGAGAAGTAAGTGGGTGTAGGGCTGGTGTATCTAGTATCAACACTATGACCTTGAAATTTTATTAAAATCATAAAACTAAATTAGTTAATCTTGCATTTCAAAATTGAAATTTAATAAATTAAATTCAATGAACATGCTAACATTTATTTGAGAATCGATGCCATAGGCCTCCTTCAAAATGTCAGCTACCCTCGCCATCACCATAGCTACAAATGTATCCTACGTAGCAGTTTCCTGAGTGTCAATGGGGTCATATAAGTAAGCCACCCCACAAGCCTAACACAAATGGGATCGAAGCCCACCACTAGAAGACTCCCCTAGATGGTGTTGTAGTATAGGGTTGGCATGTTGGATGACACTCTAGGTAAAAGAGTTGATGGCCTGGAAAGTCTCTACCTCAGTACTCTCCTTCACAATGGAAGGGATAATGATGTGGTCATGAGGTGGCCTAGCAAGAGGTCATCTCGCTTTCTGCCTAGGATCCTGATGTGCACCAAGTCTATCTTGAGCCAACCCCCCACCTCTCCCCTAGAAGTCCCTCCTATCAAAATAATTTGATATTTTGTTCAAGATGAACTCACGGTATAGTCTCCTCACGAAATATTGCAGGACTTAACAATTGTTGCATGGTGGATAATCAAAAACCATGTACCACCTATCCCAAAAAAGGTCCTAATTTGTTGGTGGTGGTACCCGTGAGGTCCAACCCTATCTATAAATTGTGTGACACCTTGATAAGTTTAATTATTCTTGTTGGTGAATAAATTGATGATTTAACCTAATTCCATGTTTAATATTTTGACTTTAGTAGTAACTATTGTAAATGATTATTGTGACAAATTCTCTCCATTAAATGAAAATGGGAAAACTGTTAAGAATGAATGTGAGCAGATAATATTTAGATTCTCAGACAAGTATCATATAAAGAATACACTTAGATCGATATGAGCTAAGAAATTTTGTGTATCTAATATTAGTTTGAATCTCGCTAATAAGTTTCATGTTACTTGGGAAATGATAATAGGTAGGAATAAAGCAGGACTTTGGAAGATCAGGGAGAAGTTTCCAGAAGGATCACTAGCCAAGAATCATCAAGGTAAATTTAAAAGATGACTCTAATCAATTAGAGGTATACCTAAGGTAGGATAATTTGAGGAAAAAATTATATAAATTAGATATCAAGTTGAATGATAAATTTTATTACAGGAAGGAGTGTCCAAGAGTAAATTTAGTAGTGTAAATAAAGTATTTAGCTAAGGTTAGGTTTCCATTATTATTTAATGAATGCTCAAAGTTTCCATCTTTTATAGGGAAAGGAAATGAATATATATGTGTACTATGATTTACTAACTATTGAATTAATCTTATTGATATTTTGAACAGGTATTTATTATATTTCTAACCTAACATGTATTTGGAAAAATGCATATGAGAGTAATGCCAAGGGTAAAAGGGAGAACAATCTAGACCCAAGTCAAATATCTATCTTTTGAAATTTTGATTTTTGACCCTATGACTTGGGAGGTAATTAGGGTTTTGTTTATGTTGTAATTGAGTGGAGGGTTTTAATGATTGGTGGCTTAGTGTAGGTACTTTTTGGATCCTTATTGATTATACTCATGTGGTTAAGAGTGTAAGATCTATTAGGGTTTTCAAATCCTTAGTTAGGTCTTGAATTTCGAATTGGCCTTTAAAGTTGTCTTTTTAGGGTGTTGTATGGTCAATTTGTTTGATATTAGTGCAAAAATAGACCCCTAAGGCCTATACCTATGGAAGGGGGATCTTTTGGACATGTGACTTTGTCCTTAGGACATGATATGACCCTTCAAAAGTCCACTTGAAAAAGTGTGACGAATTTGAGTCCTTGGGAGTTGGGAGAAGTGACTTGTCACTTCCCACCCCTCCCCAAAGTTCATTAATGAACTTGGGAAGAGTATCAAGGCTTTCACATGTGTGAAGCCACCTTGTAAGGGATGTTGGATAGAGTGTCATTGTATATTCCCCTTTTCCCCAAAATTCTCACACATGTGTGAGAACTTTTGGGGATATGTGTCAAAAGATCGAATGAGAGAGTGACAAGTGTCTCTCTCTCATTCAAGTGAATTCAAGTTGAATTCCTATATACTTGGATGGAAAAGAGAAAATGGATGTTACCCACTTCTCCTCTTGGAGAACTCTTTTGGAGAATTTGAGGTTTGGGGAAAAAGAAAAGAAGAAAATTGGAAAAGAAGCAAGGAGCTCTTACATATGAAAGAGGAGTTCAAAATGCAAAATGGTGGAGATAAGTGATTTCTTCTCATTTCTATCAACTTGTTTGAGTAGGAAATTTGTGTTGTTTTATTTTGTTATGGATTTCAAATCAAGTGGGATGTCCAAGTTTATGTATGGGTAATTTGTGTGGTAGGTGGATAAATAGTAAATTTGTAGTTAAGCTATTCTCTTACTCTTCCTACCTAGATCAATGGTAGTTGTTATTTCTTGCTCGGGGGTATGGCTAGAGCCCATGAGGCTTCATGACGCCATTATGGTAGGGTGGTGAGCAAGCCTCATTATTTTGTGTTTTATTTATTGTATGTGTAAATATTGTTGTAATTTTGAGGACAAATGTCTTATTGTAAACATCAAAGATTTTAAAGAGCAAGGTATATTTTATGTTCAAAATAAAAATAAAAAATGTCTTCCTAATTTTATTTGTGATAAGAGAAAGTCTTATTCTTGGGAATGTCAAGTAATTGTGTCCTCAAATGTTATTTGTCATTTTATGTGCAAGTTGTAACATGGCAAGTTTATGTAAAGAGTTTTGATTTTATTTTGACATGGAGAAGAAAATACTTTGTAAGCATGTATAAAATAAGTGTACGAGGGTGAGTGGTTTCCATTTAACATTCGAAAGAAATACTATGTAGACTCATTATAGTTCTTTTGTAAATGGATGAGTAACCTAAGTTCTCTTGACTAAAATTTATTTTGATATCATAAATGTTGATGTGGGTTAAGCAAACAAATAGAAATAAAATGAAAAAAAAATTATTTGTATAAATCATTAAATATGAATAAATATAATAATATTTGTAACATTTTCAATAGTTTTAAACTACAAAAATATGAGAGTTATAGAACATTTGAAGCAAGTCTAGTTCATATATATATTTATATATATATTTTTAAGAGTAAGAAATATGACATTTTAGTTGAATAAAATATTGTTTTAGAATAGAATTATTTTTCAAGTTCTTGCCAACTAATAAATTGGTACAAGATAAAATAAATAAATAAAAAATAAAAATCAATCATTGAGATTTCTTTCTAAAGTTGTAAAAGATTACTTTCTCATCTTTGGGGAAATATAATGCAAACTTCTAAATATATACTAACCAACTAGATAAGGAAAAAGAAACTCATATTGCTAAGTCTTTCTTTATAAAACAAAAACAAAAATAACATTCTAAAATTACTCCCTACACCTAGTAGTCATATTTAAGTATATATATAATATATATCTATTTATCAAAATATATGATTATGATATTCTGTTAATTATATTAATTATATTATACACAATATAGTATAATATTGAAAGAAAAAGAAAACAACTCATATTACAAAAAAAAAAAATCATAACTAAATCTTTCTTAAAAACATTCCAAATTTATCCTTAAATCTAACAGGCGGATTTAAAAAAGAAAAGAAAAAAGATTGTGGAATAAATCATTTTGGATCAATATATATATATATAAAGCACAATATAATATAGGTATTCATCAAAAGTATGATTCTGGTTTATTATAATATACACAGTATAATGCCTGAAAAATATATGTTTATATTCAAACAAAAGAATTTAATTAAAAAGAAGGTAGAAAAAGGTACTCCAGAAATAACAACATAAAATGAAATAAAATAAAATATACAGAGGGTTGTTTTGCTATAACAATATATAAATAAAAGGAAAATATTAACCAAAACAACAGTTCATTAAAAGAGAAAATTTGCAAAAGGAAATCTCTGAGAGGTGCCACAAGGTTTAAATCCTGCCCTCTAATATATTTATATTTATTATGCCCTCTATTATCTTTTTTTTTTGGTGCTGCAAAATAAAACAGTTGCTCAAATCTGTTCAAAACTGATACCACTGTGAACTAGTGGATTTAAAATACTATTGTATAATGCAATGAAATAAAGTAGAATTTACCTCATTAAAATTTAAACAGATGGTTCTTATAGATTTGATTAAAACAGAGACATTTGCGGTTGAAATTTAATAAAGAAACTCACTTAGACAAAGCAGGTTCCTGCAAATCTTAAATGGTTTTGAAAAATAAATAAATAATATTAATAATATTAACAAGAATCGGCATAGAAGTTTAGGATAGGAGAATAATGGTTTTGACGCCATCTGTAACCTGCAGTGGTAGAATAGAAAATAATAATAATAAGGGTTTGAACAGTATGATAAGTTTCACGAAGGAATAAAACCCACAACAATGAAAGAATAAAACCCATAGCAATGAGATGTATTTGCATCAAAACAACTCTGATCCCCTCACATAAAATATAAAAATATAAACCAGAGTGATTATGACTGGAGGCGTTCCTCTTCTCATCTTGATTTTTGTGAGTTTAGGGCACAACCTCTTGTCTTGATAGCTTCCATTGCCACACCTCTTCCAGTAAGCAGATCTGTGCACATCATGGCCTTAACGTCCTATTGCATTTGACTCTTTGAATTACAGAGTATTGCAATGCAGGGAACAATAGAGGGAAGCACCGCTTTCTTTAGGGTTAAAAGAGTTTTGTTGGAGTATTGGGGCGTAGATGAGATTAGGGTTGGGAGTATTGTCAATGAAGTAAAGCTATTTCCAGTAACAACATTAATTGCATTGTTAAGACATTTAGAATTATGAATTTGATCACAAATAGAAATATACCAATAACCATTATTTTATTGATTTTGGTTGTTGTGCTCCGGGATAAGTAATTTAATAATCAGAGTATATAATAAAAAAAAGGTGAATTATAATATGAATATTATGGGAAAAATAAAATAAAATAAATTTAGAATTAATAGATGAAAAAAAATATCAATGATAACAATGTTAATTTTAATATATAAAAAAAAAAGAAACGTTAAATTGATATTTGAACACAAAAAAAATGAGAGAGTAGAAATTGGTATTCATCTATCAATCTCCACGTTATCATTGGCTTGTCAAATATCCATGGTGAAATTAATATTTTCAACTATACATAAATATTGTTGAAAAAGGATAATAATACTGATCATGATAGTAATAGTATATGAATGAATCTCTCAAACATGTAATATCTTGTTGAACTGTTCGTGGAGAGGTCTTGTCGCACTATCAAGCTGTAGGTAAGAATATTTGATTTATGCTACCCATTAGGAGTGTTAGTAAACATAATTACTTATGTAAATAGGTGGTTTAATATTAATGTTATTATTCAATCATACAATAAAATAATACTTAAATATTGGTAACAATATGTTTGGGTGCAACAATAATATGCTTGATGTTAAGATTAGTTTTTCAGTTAAAGGACGATAATATTAACATTAGTTTTAATATTAATATATATCTTTGTATGGAGATTTAAGTCAAGTGCATTATTTTATTATTACCTTAATAAAAATATATATATGTTAGGTTTTTCAAGCAAAAATTATGGGCATGACAGGACCAATGGATAGGAAACCTCTTTGCACTGAGGGTAAGATTTGTATTTGTGTGCGGGTCAGTGAATAATGAGCACAAATCTAATTTTATAATTTTTAGATTTGTTACATCTTTATATGATAATTTATCCTGGTATTAATCCCTAGCCACCTGCCTCCTATCTTTCCAACCAGTTAATTGTTTTATAATTGAATCTACATGTTTTAACATTTCTTTGAGTGAATTTTCTAGGGTCATTCTTTCCATAGTTGAAATGTTTGGATCATTCAACCTCTTGATTAACTCAATTTTTTTTTATTGTTTTCAATTTCACTCATTAAGTTTTGCTAAGTGCCAGGAGGATGTTGAGGGATTGGTGGAGGATATTGTTGTTGTGGTTATTCAACTTGAGGATTTTTTTGATGTTGTTGTTGATGTGATTTTTGAGGATTTCATTCCTTTTGTTGTTGTTGTGTTTGTTGAGGATTTTGAGGAGGGTTTGCAGGTTTATTAACATCTACAAATTCAAAAAATAAATATCAAAAACAACCTAAAACTAACAAATTCACAACAAAAAAAAACAATCCTTACCTCTCAAACCTCCTCGTCGACGTGGTGGCATCCTAGCGATGAAACAACAACAATTTGATGAAAAAAATTGTGAGATGGCTCCTCCCAGAATGTAAGCATGGAAATGAAGGGTTTTGGCTATGGGTAGAAAAAGACAGTCACATTGAAAATTATTTTGAATTCCTTTTTTTTTTTTTTTTAATACCTCATAATGCGAGTGCCTTATAACGTCTTCGCATTATAATGAGCTCATGTTATGAGCTTTCAAAACTTTTTAAAAAATTTATCCACAAATTGGCCCCCCATCTTTTTGTACCCACCCTACTAAATCATTATAATAGATTAAGGGTTAATTGTATTAATGTGGACCTAAATGTGTATAAGGGTTTTGAAGTTTTAAGGTACAAATTATTCACCTCCCCCTCTTAGTTGTCTTATGCATTCAACATGTTGATCTTGATGCTTGAATTCTTGAAACCTACATCATAATGTTATCTCCAAAAACAATCATGAATGCAAATAAATTTGACGTGATACTTGAGATCTTGAATGTTGCTATAGAAGAAAGATAAGTGTTCTCTTGAACACCTTTGATGATAATTTTAACTCTTGAGAAAGTTTCCTTAATGTTTCCTAGTTTGAATTGATAAAATCCATTGCATTTATAGGTAATTTTCTAATTTAACTATAATTAAGCATCAAAGGCCGACAATTGCAATTTGAATTTGAATCATAAAAATACTACAAAAAACATATTAAAATTTGAGATCCTCAACTTAAGGAGGACCCATTCAACCTTGGGTGAATGAGTCATAAGACCTAACTCTAGGACACTCAATTTCCAAGGCAATTTAATTAATGTTTGCAATTGTTTAATACAAGTTCCTCTTTTAGAAAACAATATTAATTAGGATTTTAAATGCATAATTGGGCCACTTAGAGGATTAATTAAGTATAATTAATTAAGGGTCCCAAACATAGTGTGAAAATGTAAAGGAATACATTTTTGACAATACATGTAGCCCCCACTTTACTAAGAGGATGACCCCTATGCTAAAACTCACACTAAAGAAGAAAAATAAGCATCAAGAGGGGTCCATGTGTACAAATGTTAGTGATATATGATGACAAAGATCAAAGAGGTTGTGCAAGCCCCTAGGATCAAGATCCCATGGAAAACAAACATAACCACAAAGGAACACACACATATATATTATATACATTAGCAAGACAAGATACACAAGCATACAATGCCAAAATTTATGCAAAGAGAAAATAGAAAGGGGTGGATCAATTATTGACTATTTTTCCAATAGGTATGGATCAAGCCTTAGTTTTTTGTCCAAAATATGTTCACAAGTGGAAACCTATTGTCCAATATGCAAAAAAAATATATTCAAATGGGCTAGTGAATTTTGTTGTCCACTAGGTGAGCCCCAAAAAGGTGGCTAATGGGAAATTCATTCCAATTCTATAGGATCCCATATATAAACCATACCAAAGTTATACCTCCTGATAACTTTGATAAGGTGCCACAAAAAAGGGTTCCACAATGCTAGAAAGTTGCATTGTGATAGGAACTCATGAAAACCAAGTCTCCACTAGCAAGCACGTTGTGTTATGTTTGGTGGCCATAAAAAACATAAAGGCTCCATTGGCAAGAAAGTTGTGTTATTCTTGATGGCCATTTTAAATATAATAGGATAGGATATTCAAAAGGGGATTTGCTTAGTTCATGAAAGTTCTCACCTTAGGGAACATCGTGCTTGGTGTCACCAAGAGAGGACTAGTCAAGGATAAAGATTGACAACTTAGGGAATGCACACCATAACATTACCACTAAGAGGAATTCCATATACAAATAAAGGTCACACTCTTGAGGAACATCAAACCCAATTTCACCACCAAGAAGACATATAACATGAGGTAAGAATACCACACTTTGAAGAAAATAATGAGTGGGGACACGTATGCCCCCACTTTAAAGAAATTTCTAAACACCGTGTTGTGAAAAATTAAGTATTCAAATTAGAGAATGATAAATTCCAATACATGAGAGATTTATTTGGAAAGCCGTATTCCAAAAATATTTTTCCAAGATAGAGCTACATCATGGAAAGGAGGTTTCCCCCATATGTAATCCTAAGATAAAACGTAAATGATCCATAGATCTAGGGTCAACATATGTCTTTTCTATAATGATATAATTGAGATCAGAATCGTCATCATTCCCCAAATAATTCATGAAACAATGAGCACAAACAAAGGAGAGATTTTGGGTCAACATGGAAGAGACCTAAATTTCTCAACGCCTTACATCATCCCTAGAAGAAAAAAACAAGAAAAAAGAAAAGATAAAGGCTACGATAGGTAGAAGAATGCAAATACAAATAGAAGAATGTCATGAAAGATTCACTTCCTTTGTATTGTTGCACCAATAGAGTGACAAGGGTAATCAAAATTAGGCTCACAAACATATAAAGGCATGCCAAGTAGCACTATATGGGGCATCAAATTACACACATGCAATAAAAAAGAACATGAAAGGAGAACAAAGAAAAGACTAGTATGGAACATGAAAGTCAACCTATAGCAAGTCATCCACATCCCAATCTTATTCATCATATACAAAAGGAAAACAACTAGATAAAGGGACAACAACAAGTGTTGTACTAGGAGCATCAATAGTTTCAACATGTGGTGAGTCACTCTTGTTAGGAGGATTATCATAGTTGTTATAATATAAGCTAATAGAAGAGGAAAACAATAAATTCAACTCATTATGCACTTCCTCATTAGTCTTAGAAATCCAATCATCATCATTCAAGTTAATCACAACTGGAGGCCTAATGACAATGTCCATAGAGTTTTCATGTTTTTATTGTTTTGGTGAAGGTTTTGAATCATCAAATGCTTTGTTTGAGTTATATTTTGATCTTGATTTTCTATTTTATTCTCTTTAACTTATGATCAATATCATGATGTCTACACGTACGCTCTTTAGCATTTATATTTCTTCTTGTGTGATTTTCAAGTTGATATTGTGTAGGAGAGGGTTTATCAACCATTGGTTTATGTTCTTCCCATAAGGGAGGAATGGAAGGAACCATGGAAGGTTGTTCAACCACTTCTCTTTAGCTTCATAGACTTGTTAAATATTTGGAGGGACAATAGGAATTAATTGGTTATCTTGTGGTATTATATAGGAAATAGGAAAAGGATTTGTCATGGGTTTGTCTTGTTTACTTGGAAAGGTTTTCGGTTCAATCATGGTTTCATAAATGATAGGAGTCTCAATCATGCATTGAGTTATGTTACTAAGGGATAATTTTTCTATTTTCTTTGCCTTGAATTTTTGATAAGATTTGAAAAATAAATCCTTAGGAGGCTTAAGAGGTTTGATTGGTTGGGGTCAAGAGAAATCTAATGATAAATTCCCACAGGAAGACACATGATTGAAGCCACTATGATGCATAGTAAAAGTTTCATTTTCAAATGGAAACTTTAAGCATTTATGCACTAGCGATGGGAAACCATCCATTGAGGGTAGCCATGGATAACCAAGCTTCACATGAAATTGGTCTGATGACAAGCTAATGGAGAATGATACATTCAATTTTTTGGTCCAACTTTTAAAGCAAGAGTGATCAAAACCATCGTAGGCAAAGCAAAACAATTATATGTTTTGATCCATGCTTTTTGTTGTGTATAAGAATCTTGATAAATTTCATGCACAAATAAGGATTCTTTGGTGATCACATTTTCTATACGCATAGGATCAATCAATATCCCATTAGTAGGCATGCCATTGATTCTTCTGGCAATATAAAGAGGACCATTGGGTGCACATCTAATTATGTCATTTTGTGAGAAAGAAATGTCAAGGGTCATTTTGGTCTGGCCCTTATGAGGTTGAACATCAATGAAGCCAACCAAACATTGTAAGTATTCTTCATTATTACTCATATTGTGATTATTTGTATCTTGAAGTTTTTCAACATTCATCACATCATTCTTAGTATCACTAGCTTTCACAAAAGAGATTAATTTTTCATGGGGTTGGAAAAGATCTATAAATTTTGGTTGGGTGGGGCAATGGACATATTTCCTTGATCATTAACACCACCAATCTGGATGTGATTATAATCAATGAGGCCTTGCATAATATGTTTAAGACATTTACATTTCTCTGTATTGTGTCCATTTTGTCTATAATAATGGCAAAAGGAATTTGAGTTAAAGTTTGGAGGGAAGGGCTTAGTGGTATCAATGGCTCTAATAGGAGGTAAGGTAACTAAGTTCTTACTTATAAGTTGCAACATAATGGAGTGAAGGGTATCGAGTAATGGGGTAAATTGTCTACTCCTTTCCATAAATGGATATGAATTTTTTCATTTCTATGGAAACCACTTGGGAGTTAACATTTTTACTTGTTTGAGGTGTATTTATTTGTAAAAATCCCTTTTCTTCGTGAAGGGTTGGAAATCTTTATGGGGCATGGGTTCAAATTTCTTAGGATGGTTGGAAGAAGTTTTTGTTTCACAATGACTAGTTAACTAAATTCTAATAGTCATGAAGGGCCATGCACAAGTGTGTAAAGGAGGTAAACTTCATCATACCAAGTTTTTCTTGTATTTTATATTGCAAATTTTCAATGAACATTCTTTGAAGATCAACATCAGGAATCTTAATGTTGATTTGTGAGTAAATAAATTGATAATAGGTGATAAATTATGTAACCTTTTTCATCATCCTTTTGTTTACATTGCATTAAGTCAACTAAGTTCATCTTGGGACCCATGTGCAATTGGAAATGGTTAAGAAAGACATCAACAAGTTCATTGAATGAATGAATTGAGTTATTCAATAAAGAACAAAACCACTCCAAGGCATTATCTTTCAAGTATCTAGGGAAAATTTTAGCCAAGAGCTTATCCTAAAAAAATAAGTCACTACATAAGGTTGTGTATGGTGATACATGGTTGGTAGGATCTCCTTTACCACCATATTTCTTAAATCTAGGAATCTCTATGCCTTGTGGCATTTGTGCTCTCACTATCTCCAAGGATAAGGGGTTTCTTTTGACATATTATGAAGGTTGGACATTTTAATTTTGGCTCAATGTGAAAATTTGTTGTTTGAGAGATGAAACATTTTACAATATTTCATTGAGGAAAAAATCATTGGTTGTTTTGTGAGATGGACACGAATGAGGTGGAGGTGTATATGTATTCGAAGGATAAATGTACTATAATTTTGTGAGGGGAGATGGATTAGGAGATATTAGATTTGAATGCACAAAGCTAAAGGGATTCCCAATGGAAATACCTAAGTTTGTATTGACATTCCTAGTTGGTTGTATGATTGTTGTAATAGTTGGATTAGTGTATGTAGGATTAGAGGCCAAGGTTGTAAAAGGGGGAATTCCATTTCCACCTTGAATTTGAGTGTACCCAAAAGTTTTGAGCACAACTATCCATTGTAGGGACATGAGTATCAATGATATGAGATAGGATACACACAAGTTCTATTACTTGTTCATTATCAAGAATTTTACTCATGTTATCTATGATAGGAATTGCAGTACCAACATGTATTAATAAGTCACAAAGTTTCACAATTTTTTTAAGGATTCATCTATTTTTTTAGGTTCTCTTGAGGAATATTAGCAACCATTGCGTCAACATTAGTCACATTTTTTGTGGGTATAGTGGGTATGGGAAATGTGGTGTGAAGGCTATGATCCATAATGGGTTGACTAATGTCAACGCTATGAGTGAGAGAGTTGGAAAACTCAGGATCCACGACGGATGTAGTAGCATGGGATGGAATGAGTCTCAAACTTTTTCTCACTAAAGAATTGACAATAGGACACCAAGTTCTGAAGCTCATACAAATTTTGACAAACCTATGTGCACCCAAAATGGAGAACATGCACTAAAAAAATGCAATAAACACTCAGAAAGTATGAAGTGAAATACAAGTATGTAAAAAGTGAGCAATTTTTAGATTTAAAACAAGATAATTTACTGATTATGCTATTCAAAAACTTGAAAATTATATCTTTTAATGTCAATTTTGATTTCAAATCATATAGTTAATTTTACCAATTGAACTTAATGCAAGAAATTATAGAATTTTCTATTTTTTGAAACTGAAGCTTAAATTTATCAAAACATAATGAAGTAAACATAGAAACAATGATTTCTTGAAATTTTAAATAACACCTGTACATGGATTGATTTTCCCTAGGATGAATGGGTCCCAGATTAGGGTTCTAAAAAATCAAAGTTTGAATTTCTTAGTTAATGTTTGAATTCCCAGTTTCAGGTTGCAGACTGTGGTTTAAGTGACAAAATTTTCTAGATTTATGTGTCCTAATGCAAATAAAATTAATGAAAAATGATGAAAAAAGTGACACTTTTTGAAATGCAATTTTTACCAATTTTGTGAATGTAAATGACTTAAAATACACTAATATGCAAGAACTATGCAAAATCAATGTAATATGCATGCATGTTTTTTGGATTTTTTAGATTTTAGATAATGCAAAATGCAAATTTAAAGCCTTATGTGAGATGCAAAATAATGCAATGCAATGAAAACTAATACAACGCCTAGATCTAGGGTTTGAATGGCCTCCAATTTCAGAATTTTAGATGTATAATGTCAAGTTCATCAAAATGAAATGATGAAAAATGAGGTGTTAGGATTAATATGGGATGATGTACCTATATTCCTTGTTTCATTAGTAAAAAGATATCCCCAAAGGTAGGATTGACTTTCAACCCTTAGGTGAGTCAACCCTATTGGAAATCTATCATTTTTTTTCCTTATGATAAGGTAAATATGCCTAAAATACACTTTTGGGAGAAAAACTAAAAATACTAAATGAGCTCAATTATGCAATGTGAAACTTGAATCATCAATTTAATACAGAACACAATAAAAAACAATAGACTTTCGACAAATTTGAGAAGGGTAAGTTGATGTGTACTAGCCACCAAAAGCTATTGTTGGGTGTCCTCCTCGGATAGATTCACCCTAGGGAAAATGGGTCTTGCTATAGGGATCAAAAATCTATATTGATAGTCCTCTACTCGTATATTTGCACTCTCGATTCCTCCAGATTTCACTATCAAAAAGTCAAAATTAAATTCTATAAGTGAGTTTTCGTGGCTTGACAACTTTGATGACAACTTTGAAAACTTTACAAAATTACACTTTTGATCAATCTTTAGTCCTTCTTCACCTACAAATTTGCAAACATAAAGAGAGGGAAAAATTGTTTGTTTTTTGTGAATGGGGTTTTTCTTGGTTAAACCTTATTTTGGTAATTAAAACTTGAAATGAAATGAACCATGAATGAAAGGAATGATAAATGATCAATGCTATGTTGCAACTCACCAAACCATGAGATATTTGGAGGATTGAAGTCTAACACATCTCTCCAAGGGGTGATCCCATAATAGTGGTTTACAATTTTTTGCCAAACTGGACACTGAAATTATTATTTTTAACTGAATCTTCACATTCGGGCACCTATAGTGGCTAAACTGTGAGGAATTTGAAGATGGTGCAAACTAGAGTCTCATCAAATTTTGTCTGTAGATTCTAAAAATATTTTTTTCAAAATTTTTGGAATCAAATTGCACTTCTTTTTCCATCTCCCACGAAAATTGATTTTTTTGAGAAAACAACATTTTTAAAAAAATTGGCCATTATAGCATAACTTTTTTTCCATGAAGGATGAAATTCTAATTCTTTCAAATTTAGATTTGTAACTCCTGATATCTAGTGCTTCCACTTGGTTAGATAGTTTTTTATTGAATATTTTTTCCTTAATCAAGTTTCAAAGTCAAACGAATTACAATTCAGAAATAGTGCAATCGTATAATCGTCTTTTTGTATATGTCAAAATTTTAATTTTTTTTTGTTGGATCAAGGACTTCAATATCTGGTGCACTCATATTTTTCAAATTTTTTTTGATAATCTTCTATTTTTCCACATGTGAAGAACAAAGAAATTCATTTTGATGAAAAACCTATGTTTAATAAAACTTAAAAAACAAATACATAACAAAACCAAAACATATTAAAATTATATTCATTGGATAGCTTGTTCTGAGGAATACCATAATCATTTGAAATAAATTTTAAATGAATTCATTTGATCCCCCAAAAGCTAAATCAAAAGTGATTTTTTATCAGCATTTTGATAGGTGTAAAGGAGATGCATTTATAGGTATGGTTTAAAACTAGCAGGTTCTATCCAAGGGGGTTTGATCTAAGGTGATTTGATCAAACCCTCTTCAGTTGGAATCCTTAAAATGGAACTTTTAAGGCTTAAATCATTATATTTTCTAAAAATATGTGATTTCAGCTAAAATTCGTTCCTCTCAGGAATTGTAAACCACTATTATGACAGCACCCCATTGAGGTATTAATATTGCATGAAATGGCTTGATTGGATGTTGATCTTGATGTTTGAATGCTTGAAACCTACATCACAATGTTAGCTCCAAAAACATGCATGAGTAAAAATAAATTTTACATGATGATTGAGATCTTGAATGCTATTGTAGAATACTGATAAATCTTCTCTTGAAGACATTTGATGATAATTTTTCCTCATGTGAAAGTTTCCTTAATGTTGCCTAGTTTGAATTGATAAAAAGACCTAGTATTTATAGGCAATTTTATAATTTCTTGACGATTAAACATTAAAGGTCGAGAATTGCAATTTGAATTTAAATCAAATTTTTTTTTCCAAAAACATATTAAAAATTGAGATCCTCAAATTAGGGAGGACCCATTTTCCCTTGGGCGAATGGGTCCTAGGACCTAAATCTAGGACACTCAATTTCCAAGGAAATTTAATTAATTTTTGCAATTATTTAATACAAGTTTCCCTTTTGAAAAATGGGATGAATTACATTTTTAAATGCATAATTGGGCCAACTAGAGGGTTAATTAAGTTAAATTAATTAAGGGACCCAAACATAGCGTCAAAATTTAAAGGTGTATATTTTTCAACACTACACAGTAATTATTATTTACTTTCACTAATATACAATACAATTTATTCTTACTTATACATGATGTTACATAGTTCAATGTGAAATAATTTTTTTGTATGTTTCTAGCTTCTACAGTAAGGGCTCTCTATTGGAAGGCATGCTCAATTACCAAATGGTGGTTATTTTATAAGAATTGCTTATATTTTATTCCCTAATTATCTAGTTCTCCACTATTTTTATTAATATTTATATGTATCATTTTACTACATCTTATCTTGTGGTCTCATTATTAACATCCATTGCATAACCTTGTCATGTCTCATACAAAACACTCTATTTGTCCTCTAAAAAAAGTGTAGTCCCATTTCTAGTGGTTCATCAAGTCATGTGTTGTGATTTTAATTTTCTACTTGGATTGAATTGCATAGGTATACAAGTATTACTTAATATGTGAAAGTTGGGAGTAATGTGTTTTATAAATATTATCCTAAGGTAGATATATTTTTATGGTTAAATTATGTTTTGGAAGTTCCTATTCAATGCTTTGGGTTTGTTTAACTTGTTTATTTTTCTACATGAGTTTGATTCTCTCTTATTTTTGTCTTTGATACATGATGATGTCATAGAGTTAGACAATATACTATTAGACTAGATACATTGGGAATTTTTGATATTATATTAAAATTTTACAACTTTGGGGGTTTCTTACCAATTTATATATCATTAAAGGGATCAATACTACTTGTGAAATTTTGCATTTTTGCAAATTTCTTTCAACCCTTTTCTTCCTACTTCCTTTATTCATATAAATAGAGAGTTCAATGTGAAAGTTTCAATTTTTTGTAAATTACATTCCAACCTCTTCTTCCCATTTCCCTTTGTTCCTTAAAAATTTTAGAGTCCATGTGTAAGTTAGAAAATTTTATAAATTGCATCCTAACCTCAACATGCTCCTACCTTTATTCCTGTAGTGTAGAAAAATGTATCCCTTTACATTTTCACATTTGTTTGGGCCCTCCCTACTAAAATTGGGATTCTTTATGCCTTATTTCATCCTATTTTGCATCCACAACCCTTAATTAATGCATCAGTTTTAGGATAATCCCAACACATATCATATATCCTTTCAAAATTTATTGATTTTAATTTGTATGGACCATATTTAGTGATCTAGGACTCGTACACCACCTTGGTCGTATGGGTCCCACCTAAGTTTTAGGGCCTAAACCTGAATTTAACATAAAATTAAACATTTCTTGAAATTTGTGTCCTGAGATTAGCCTATTGGGACTCATACGCCCCAACTTGTGTATGAGTCCCACTTAGCTTGGAACTAATTTGAATTCAAATTATTGGTAGGATTTTATTCTCCTAAATCTGATGTCAGCTTGTAGTATTGTAATTTTAGGAAATTTGGTATAAACAAGTATAAATACAAGGTTATTTCACATAACTTATCCTAACAAGAAATCTAGCAAGTTCATAAGTCATCTAACACTTTTTGAGATCAATCATTCTAGAATTCAAGAGCATTCAAGAGTGATTATCAAGCATTTTGGAACATTATTCAAGTATCAAGCATCATGTCAAAGTCATCATACATCATGTTTGTTTTTGAGCTAACATTTGTGATGTAGGTTTTTATGATTCAAGAAAGGATTCAAGTCAAGATCCATATCATTCAAGAAAGCGTCAAGATCCACATTCATGCTATCCATGGCATATAATATTGCAGCCTTTTGTTCAAGGGTTTTGTGAGTTGCAACATTGCATATTTGTTCACTCATCACTTCTTCATTCTATTTCAATTCATTTCAAGGTTTGATTACCAAAATGGGGTTTGACCAAGGAAAACCCCTATCCACTAACAAATAAACATTTTTCCCTCTCTTTGATGTGTTATTTTCAGATCTGGGTTGAGGATCCATTAAAGAACAAGTTTGAAGAAAGTTGTCAAGTTTTCAAAGTTGTCATCTACATTGGAAGATAATGGAAAGTCACCTATGGGTTGCAATTCAGTGTTCCAAACTTAGAGATTTGGTAGGAGAAAAGCTAAAGGAAATCACTAGAGGATACCAGAGTTTTAGATGAACCCTAATACTGAGACTAAATTTCCACTTGTGGCATATGAGTCCTAGTATAGGGTATGTGCAGGATCATGGTATGCCAAAAAGTGGCAATATTTGTAGGGTATGTGGCTGACGACTTTTTTTTCACCCAAAATTAATGAAACGAAAAGGGTTTTTAGAGGAGATTCTCAGCTTTCCAAAAATATAAATTATGATTTAATTTGAATTTAATAAATAATTATTATTCATTTTCTATTAAATTACGACTAAAGTCCTAATCGATAGGCTGATTGAAAAACATCTATAACTTTCAAAGCGGTATCATATTTTTGAATCCAAAACATCGTCACATTCCATGCTTTACATACTATAGGATTAAAAAAAAAATTAAATTTCATGAATTTTGACCAAGTTAAGGTGGTCAGACAGTGAGTTTTTATATTTTCTAAAAGTTGTAATAAAAATTCATAATTAATTATTTACTTGGAAAAAATTACAAAAAATATGCATCACATCCGCACATGAGTCCTCTACTTATATATAAAATCTTACAAAAAAATATTATCATTTTATTATGGTTAGGGTGGTGCAGGACACCTACTTCTTATTTTTTCCTGAAATTTAAGTACTCTTGCATTGAAATTTCAAATTTTCACCAAATAGATTTTATTTATTTTAAATAAACCTAGTATTTTAGAAACTACATTCAATTTTCTATAAATTCTATTCTTACATATTTTTGAAATAATATAGATAACTTATTCAAATATTTACGTCAAGTTGCCTAACACTGATTTTTCTGAATTTTTTGCCACTTAAGGGCCTGTTTGGCATACCATGATCCTGCACATGCCCTATACCTAATTTCATACATTTCCAATAGATCCCGAATTACTAGTTCCAGATTCTAGTTTCTATCAATAACCCTAATCTGGGACTAAATCGCCCCTACTGGCATATGAGTCCTAGTGTGCATTAAAATTTAGTATTTTTTCAAGATTTTAGACCCTAATTCAAGACTCTTCAGTTTCTAGGTGTACCTTTGTCCTATCTCAGCTCATTCTTCTAATTTTTAGTTTTATATCTTGGATTACATAGTTGGGTTTTCATATCATTTCATTTCTTATCTTTCTAGCCATTGCTTGGTGGTGAACCCCATTTTAATATTTAATCATTCCCTAGGATACCTTATTGCAAATCTCTTCCCCTCATTCTATCCCTTGATTGAGATCTCTAAGGTTTCCTTGAGTGAAACTTGTAGGAAATTGGTTGTACTATCTCCCTAAACATAGAGCCACTATTTTTTAGGTTTCATTTTGGTGAACATACCCTTTAGAACACCTTATTTATGATTTGGATTCCATCATAGTCCTAGATCTAGCTTGCATTAACTTTGCATTAGGTCTTGCATTAGTTAATTTGCATCTGGGGTTTCTAAATATTGCATTAGTGAAAGTGCATATAGGTTGCTTTTTTTCCTCTTGCATCATTGAATTTCATTTGAAATCTATAATTGCACTTAGTCTAGACACCATTCAAACCAGAAAACTTAATATTAATTTATAATTTTTTGAAATTTGTGCAAAAATCCTAATCTAGGACTCATACACCCCTTTGGGAAATTTAGTCCCAGTACAGGTGGTTTTTCCTAATTTTTGGGTCTTCTATGTTGACTATTTATTAGCCTTTGAACACCTGAAAAACCCTCACTAGGACTCATATGCCCCTCTGGGCGATTTAGTCCCATGTCAGATCTAAAACTGCATTTTTTGGCATTAAAAACTCTATTTTTGTGTTTCTAATTATTGTTGTTAGATTTATGTTCTAGTTATTACATTCATTTCATTGAATCTAGCTTAATTTCATTTGAATCATAATTATAGAATATCATTTATCTTGTGTTCATTGCATCTTGCATTTCCTTGATTGTTCCTTACATGAACTTTACAACTTGGTGTCCTATTCCTAATACTATAGTAAGACAGTTTGAGACTCATGTAATCCCATGATACAACAATCATGGTGGATCTTAGATTATCTTTCTCTTTCACTACTAGTGTTGGCACTAGTTCACTAGGTATGGACCATACCCTTAACAACTCTTTTCCTTCAACTAATGTGACAAGTGTTGAAACAATGGTGGCTAGTATTCCACAATAAAACATAATCCATATCCATGAATACTTAGAAAACCTACAAAATCAACAAAGTACTTAAAAAATTTCAACCACTACTATTCCTACCATAGATAACATACATCACATGATTGAAAGTGAAGGAGTTAAACTTGTACATAACCTAGCTCAAATTTTTGAAAAACATCTTACGTCAACAATTGGTTGTGTTCAACTTTTGAAAAATGTTCAAAGTCAAGAAAGAACCCAAATTCCTCTCACAACCATTGCCTCTATTCCTACCTATACCAACCCTCAAGCTACAACAACAATGCAACCTACTAGTAATGTCATTCCTACCTTGGCTATTTCTGCTAGCATTCCTAGTACCTTTGTGGCATCGCATGTTATATCCCTTACCACTTTACCTCCCATAACCATTCCATTCACTACTCCCTCAAACACATAGAAACCTCCACCATATTCCCCTCCATCTCAAAACACAACCAATGACAGCATCATAAATAAATTTTTGCAAAATGTGTCACCCTTCAAAAGAAAATTTCCACCATAAACCAAAACCAAAATGGCCAACCTACATACTATGTCAAAAGCAATCCCTTATCCTTAGAGATATTGAGAATTCCAATACCACAAGGTCTAGAGGTCCCTAGATTTGAGAAATATGGGGGGAAAGGAGATCCTTGTAACCATGTTTCTACTTATACCACATTATGTAGTGATTTTTTCCTTGAGGATAAGCTCTTGGCTAAGTTTTTCCCTAGGTCCTTGAAGGATACTACCTTAGAATAGTTTTCCTCATTACCGAACAACTCAATTCATTCATTCAATGAAATTTTTGAGGCATTTATAAACCATTTCCAAGTGCATATGACTCCTAAGATGACATTAGCCAATTTGATGAGATGTAAACAAAAAGATGATGAAAAAGTTATTGACTTCATTTCACGATATCAATCACTTTATTCCCAAATCGACATAAAGATTCTCAATCCTCACCTTCAATGGATGTTCATTGATAACTTGGAAACTAAGATACAAGATAAGCTTACCATGATGAAGTTTCCTTCCTTGGTACACTTGTGTACTACCTTGCGTGATTATCAAAATTTGGTTAGTAGTCATGAAACAAAACCCACTTCTAGCCATCCTGAGAAGTTCGAATCCGCAAACCAAAAAAATTATCAACCTTTTAGAAAAAAAAATAAAGGATTCCTTCAACTTAACCCCACTCAACCAACTCAACATGTTGATACCCAAGTGGTTGCTATAAGGAAGATGACTTGCTTTCACATTTGGTGATCCAACTAGACAATTTACTCCCCTACCTGATACCTTACACAATACAATGTCACAACTCTTAGAACAAAAAATGATAACTTTTCCTCCCATTAAAAATCTTGATCCTAATAATCCTTTACCTTCAAACTTTAGATAAAATTCTTCTACCATTATCATCAACAAAATGGACATGACACAAAGTATTGTAGGCATCTTAAACATCTTGTGCAAGACCTCATTGATTCCAGTCAACTTCACATTGGAGGTGTTAATGATCAAGTAAATAAGTCTAATGCCCCCTACCAACCAAAACTTGAAAATATTTAACAACCCTATACCAAAGATTTCATAGCATTTCATTTGTCAAAGCTAGTGAAACTAAGAAGAATGATGCAATAAATTTTGACACAGATGATGACAACATTGATACTATTAAACAAGATCCTATAGATGATGATGAACAAGGTCCTATGGATGATATGGTTGGAATAATAAAAATTAAACCTCGTAAGGGATGAACTAAAAATGATCTTGACATTGCTTTCTCATCTAAAGATATTTTTAAAAAGGCACCTGATGGTCCTCTTTACCTAGCCAGTCGAATCAATGACAAGCCCACTAATGGGATATTAATTGATCATGTCTATGGAGAGAATGTGATCAATGAAGAATTCTTACTTGTGCATGAAGAAACTATGATTGAACCTAAATACATTCCATGTAACCAAGAACAAGCTAAGATAGATACTTTTCCTATACCCTACAAAAAACCAAGCAATAACGAAAACAATACCATCATGTATCCTAAGATAAAACAAGTTTACAAAGCTAAAGAGAAAGTGGTTGAACAACCTCTTATGTGTTGCAAGAATGAAGGTGTTGTCATTGATCTCATCTGGTCAATTGGTTATCAATTAGTTTCTATTGTCATTAATGTAGGTTATTGGCTGTGTATATCGAGGATATTGAGAAAATTTTAACGAAGAAAGGTTGTAGGTGTTCATTGGTTGCTCTAGGTTTTGATCCATAATTTGTTCCTACCTTTTTATGGTTTAGATATGTTGATCATGGTTTTTGGAAGCTACTATATCCAAATTTTTGGATTTTGATTCATTATATAGTGTGAGTTATGTTCACTAGTTGTGAACTGTGGTTTTCTATGTATCTAGCTAAGGTCTGAGAGAAATGTTGTTGGTCCAAATTTCCTTTTGGCTATGTATTATGACTTGCATTTCTAGAGTTAAGTTTTTATGATCATTTTGAAGATAATTTTGGTTTCTGGAAGGATTTCATTGTGCTAAGGATTGTGTGTGCTTAATTTTTTTGTGTTTTACATTGGTTTGGTCGTCCTTGAGTTGAACACCACTTTCAAAGTTGTTGATGCGTGTTGGGACCTATTTAGGTCCTCATCAAGCATGTTTTTGGGTCGCCCTCATTCTAATTCCACCCTAGGATGTTTTGGTACCAACCTAATTTGAATTTAATGATGGATGGTTGACTTTGAATATGTTTCAAAGTTGAAGATGGTATAAATACAAGATTAGTTATTGATGAAAGCTATACAAAGAGATAAGTGCAAAGAAACAGAGTAGATAGATGTGAAATAGATGTGAATCAATGGGTGTGTGCGATGTGAGTGTGGTATATTAGTGCGAAGTCTAAATGATAAATTTCTAGATGCAGTTAGTTGAAGGTGTACTCTATCATTCATGCATGTCTTCAAATATTTGAGTAAATTATGGTTGAAATATCTATTCCATTGAGATCATCTTCTCTCTATAACATATCTCTTTTATCTTCTTTGTATTTTTGTGGTTGTGAGCCCTCCAGGTGGTTAACCCTATTGGATAGTGAGTCTTGATTTGGACAGTGAGTCCTTTTTTTGGTAGTGAACCTTTTTATTTGGAAATGAGCCTTTGTAATCAATTTTGATATTCTCTGTAGTGTGAGTTAATCCTCACTGTGGTTTTCCCTAATTGGATTTTCCATGTATATTTGGTGTTACTGTGTTTGTGTGTTGGTTTTTAGTTTTTGTACTTGCTCATAATGTTTAATTATTTTAGCAAAGTTAAGGATTTGTGATTGATCTAAGCTACGGTGAATGTTTTAAAAAGGTTTAAATTTTCTACAACTGATTCAATCTCCCTCTTAGTTGTTTGGTTCAACAATTGGTTTTGGAGCTTGGTTCCTTGGAAAAGAGATTAACCACTCAAGGAAGGTCCAGGATGGTTGGAAAAATTACTCATGATTATCCAAGGTTTGATGGAACTAATTATGATATCTAGAAAATTTGATGGAAGAATATCTGGTGTATTGTGGATATGATGTGGAGAAAGTTTATAGAAATCCTTACACTCCTCCTGCTAATGGTCTAAGTATGACTGATGAGATCAAGGAACATGAAGTGAACAATAAGGAAAAGTACATTTTGAAGAATAATTTTATTCATTCCAAGTTGATTAAAGTTCAAAATCTAAAGACTGCTAAGAAAATCTAGGATTCTTTAGAAAAGGAACATGAAGTTGATGAAAGGGAAAAAGAGGAAAAGTTGCAAAAGTTGGAGATGCAGTTTGAGCTCTTACATATGTATGAAGATAAGAATGTTAAAGCCCATGTACAAAGATTGGATGAGGTAGTAGTTGGAATGTGAGGACTTGGTGCTACAATAGATGAATGTAGGATTGTAAACAAGATCCTTAGAACTCTCCCTGATGCTTACAATGAAAAGGTATGTGTTATTGAAGAACATATAGATTACAATAATTACACTAAATATCAGTTGTTGGGAACTCTTACATCTTATGAGATGAGAAAGTCGAATTTGAGAAATGGATCCAAATCAGAGAATGCTTTTAAGGCTACAAAAGTTGAAGATCTAGAAGAAGAAAATCCTAATGAAGTAGAAGCTAAATTTGTGCAAAGGATGAAGAAAGGCTCTAACAAGTATGAAGGTAAGTTAAATTTTAAATGGTTTGATTATGGAGGAATAGGTCTGTTATGAAATAACTTGCACAATGGAAGAATATGATATGAAATATGCTGAAAATACTTGATAATAATTGAGAATAACAAGCCACTTCGAGGGGGCAAACCTCCAAATATCTCTAATGAGAACACACTTCACAACTTGATGATGAAATAAGACTCACAACCTCCTATATATACCTATTTATGCCAAGGATATCACCTAGGCCGACTTGGACACACCTATATAAGACTTAGGCCAACCTAAACAACTAAATAACAATATACTAATGATAATATGACTTAATAGAGAGTTAAGATAGCCACAAGCCAACTATTCATAACCCGATGTACAATAATATTAAGGGCGTAGCATGCCCCCCTTCTTCAAAGAAGCATTGTCCTCAATGCTAATCAAGTTTGGAAACTTTTGAATGAACTCCCCATCTTCCCATGTGGCATCTTCAACTGGTAAATTCTTCCATTGGATGAGATACTCAGTGATAGTTCTATTCCTCAGCTTCTTTGTGCGTGTTTGACGAATGCACTCTGGTTCCAAAATGATTCTCCCTTCTTCATCCAGCTTAGGAAGTGTTGTTTGAGTGGGAATATTATGCCCAATTACCTTCTTCAAACAGGAAACATGAAAAACTGGATGTATCTTTGTTGTAGGTGGCAACTCAAGCTTGTAGGCAACACTACCGATCTTCTGCATGATTTGGTATGGACCATAATACTTTGGTGACAACTTATTATTCTTTCTTTGCTGCTTTAGTGAGATTTGCTTATAAGGCTGTAGTCTAGAAGACCCAATCCCCAACTTCAAAACTTCTTTCACTACGATGTTGGTGCACTGTTGTTTCATTCGATTTTGTGCCATGGCTAAATTCTCCTTGAGTCCTGAAAGTACTTGTTGTTGATGAAGCAAGTGGTCTTCTACTGCACTGAACTCTTGGGGACACCTTAATTGATGATGTGATGGAAGGGGATGATATCCATAAAGTGCCAAAAATGGAGACATTTTGATGAGCTATGAAAAGAAGTGTTATACCACCATTCCGCAAGTGGTAGCCAATCTACCCAGGACTGTTTCTGAAGTGAAACAACATAGATATCCTTCCAAACACTTATTAACAACCTCTGTTTGCCCATCGATTGAGGGTGGTATGAAGAGCTAAGAGCCAATTGAGTACCCAAACATGAGAATAAATCTTTCCAAAAGTGACTAGTGAAGATAGGATCACGATCACTAACAATAACTTTAGGTGTACCATGTAGCTTTTGGATATTCTCCAAAAAGCTCTAGCCACTACACTTGCTTTAAAAGGATGTGCTAATGCAATGAAATGTGCATATTTAGTGAGCCTATCAACCACCACCATGATGACATTATGACCTTTAGATTTGGGAAGCCCTGTGATGAAGTCCATGGATATCTCTTCCCAACGCTGGCTAGGAATAGATAAGGGTTGCAAGAGACCGTTAATTGTCTCCCCTTTATGCCTTTGACACACCAAACATTCAGCCACAAATTTTTGAACATCACCTTTAGCCCTTCCCAAAAGAAATCTTGCTTGACTCGATGATATGTCTTCAAAAATCCTGAATGACCACCCACTGGAGACTCATGCAACTCTGTGAGAATCTTGAATTTAAGGTTAGAATTCTTGCAGAGATACAAACGCTCTTTATACCAAAGAGTATCACCCTTCCAACAAAACTTATCTGAACTACTAGGATCACTTTTTAATTGCTCGATGAGATTACTAGTGCAACATCATTTTGCCACTCTACTTTGGCTTCCTCCACCCAATTTGCTTGTAATATTGAAAGGGCACACAATAAGGCTTCATCTTTCTCATCCTTCCTTGACAGTGCATCTCGACAATATTTTCTTTCCCTTTCTTATATACAATCTCAAAGTCATATCCTAACATCTTAGTGACCCATTTTTGTTGCTCTTCAGAAGATAGTCGTTGTTCCAAAAAATATTTTAGGCTATCATGATCTGTCTTAACCTTGAAATGTCTACCCAATAGATAAGGCTGCCATTGTTTCACTGCATGGAGTATTGCTAGCATTTCCTTCTCATAAATAGGTTTTAGTAGATTCTTACCTTTTAATTGACGACTCTCAAAAGCAATTGGTTGACCTTCTTGCATAAGCACTGCTCCTATCCCATTTCTAGAAGCATCACATTCCACAATGAATTCCTTGGTGAAGTCAGGAGTGGAAAGTACCGGAGTTGAACACATAGCCTCCTTCAATCTCTCAAATGTTGTATTGGTAGACTCATTCCAATGAAAAGAATCCTTCTTCAATAGAGTGGTGAGAGGTGCTGCTATACTACCATAATTCTTCACAAATCTTCTATAGTACCTGTCAATCCCAAGAATCCTCTCAGTTTCTTAATGGTTTTTGGAATAGGCCATTCCATGATAGCCTTAATTTTGTTAGGGTCCACCTTTACTCCTTCATGTGAAACTATGTGTCCCAAATACTCCACCTCTGTAAGACCAAAAGCACACTTGGATGGCTTAGCATAGATTTTATGATCTTCAAGTATTTGTAATGCTTGGTCCACATGTTGCAAATGTTCTTCCCAAGTCTTGCTGTAAATCAATATATCATCAAAGAATACTAATACAAACTTTCTCAAGAACTTCTTAAAAATGGAATTCATCAAACTTTGGAATGTAGATGGTGCATTGGTAAGACCAAATGGCATCACCAAAAATTCATAATGACCCTCATGAGTCCTAAATGCTGTCTTACAAATATCCTCCTCCTTAATCCGAATTTGGTGATAACCAGATCTAAGATCTAACTTGGTAAAAACATAGCTCCATTTAATTCATCTAGCAAATCATCAATGACTGGAATTGGAAACTTATCTTTAATGGTGTACATGTTGAGCACTCTATAATCTGACACATGCGCCAAGTATCATCCTTCACGCACTATCACCACCGGGAGTAAGCACTTTGGCTATGCCATGATTCCTGCCTCTAGCATCTCTTCAACAATTTTTCTATCTCACTCTTTTGTATGTGTGGATACCTGTAAGGCCTGATGTTCGGTGGTTGGCTCCTTGGGACTAATTGTATGGCATGATCATGATCCCTCTTAGGAGGAAGTCCTTTAGGCATATCTCCAAGAACAATCGAGTGACGACAATTATAGCTTGCAACTGATGAGTAGGAGTAATAGATTGAGAGACTTCTAATGAACATAGTTGGGCCACAAATCCATCCACTCCTTTCTTAAGCAACTTTTGCATTTGATGAGAGCTAACCATTTGTGGGATTTTTCCTTCAACCCCTTAGCTCTACTAGCCTTCCTTCGATTGAAATCTCATGAATAGTTCTTGGAAGTTCATCTCAATTGTTCCTAATGTAGTAAGCCATTGTACTCCCAAAACAATATTTGCTGCACCCATGGATATCGCATACATTGGGGTATCAAGTTGATAATCTCCCATGGATAATTTAATGCTATGACACTTCCCTAAACAACTAACTGTACCACCATCTGCAATCAAAACTTGAAACTCTGGAGCTAGATATATGAAACAATTTAGACGAGTAGCTAACTTTTTGTTGATGAAATTATGAGTACTACCTGAGTCGATCAACACTGTTACCTTCTGCTTCTTTAGGAACCCCACCACCTTGAGAGTTTGTGGAGCACTGAAACCTGAGAGTGCATGAAAAGAAATGATTGGTTGAGAATCATGTGATTCCTCATTTGACTCCCTTTCATCTTCTAGTATGGGTTCCTCCTCTTCTTCCTCATTGGGACCTTCAATATAAAACAATTTCTTTTCACTACATTTATGTCCTCGACTGTATTTGCTATCACAATTGAAACACAAGCCTTTTTCTCTTTTCTCCTCAATTTTTGTGGAGTCAACTTAGTAGGTTGTGTTGAATATCCTTTCTCTCTTGTCACATTAGCCCCTTGCTTCTTAGGAATCAAATATTTCTCCTCTACCCTGCGTGCTAAGATAAAAGACTCATTTATGGAACTAGGTCTAAACATGCGTACCTCATGTTGAATGTGATCCTTGAGACCACCCAAGAATAAATCATTCAATTTTTCCTCCGTAATTGAATCCACCCTTAAGGATAGATTTTGGAATTGCTGAATATAATCCTTAACTGATCCTGTTTGTTGAAGTTTAGCTAGCTGGCTGAAGAAGTTGTCTGTGACGCTATTGCTATATTGTGCTTGGAGTTCCTCTGTAAAAATTGACCATGAGATGATGAGCCCCTTTTTACCTCGATGAGTACAAAGCCAACGATACCAAATAAATTGATCTGGTTCTAAATATAAGGAAGCCATCGTGACCTTTTGTCCATTTGGGATTTGGTGTACTTCAAAAAAATTCTCCATTTGGTTTATCCATGTTAGAGGATCCTTACCATCAAACTTGCGCATATCCACCTTGGGAAATAAATTCCTAGATCCAATAGGAGTACTAAAGCTTGTGTTAGTAGTGGCTGACCTAGAATTCTCACCTTGGTCGCTTGAGAACTCCTTTCTTGATTCTGCTATGTAGGTGCTTAACATGTTTCGCATGTCCGACATATCTCCTCGTAGGTCACACATATCCATCTTAATTGAGGAAATTTCTTCCTTGACCTTATTGTTAATTGAGGAAATTTCTTCCTTGACCTTATTTATTTCTTCATTATGAGTAATATCCTTGATTGTTTCACCATCCTTATCAGGAGTCTTCCCCAGAGTGACAACATTCTTTTTACCCCTTGTTGCAGGCCCCGTCATGATGGAAACCACTAATGTTAAAATAAATCACACAAATGAAACTTAAATTCTCTCAAATTTTTACTGTAATCTCCTTTATTATATCTTCAAAATCCCAATAAAAATCAGATGCCAATTCAACAAGATGTGCGAGATATGTAGATTCCAAAAAAATAGTGTAGAAACCCTAATTCTGTAATAATTCGCTTAATGCTGCTCCAATTCTTCTAAAATCTGGACTGCAGCTTCTCCAATATGTTCTTCAAAAACCCTTTAAAAATTAGAAAAAAATTCGACAAATTCTGAAAGATATGCTCTTCCCAAAATCGCCTCCAAAATTGAGAAAAACCTTCCCTCTATGGTGCCAAGATCATGCTCTGATACCACTTGTTATGAAATAACTTGCACAATGGAAGAATATGATATGAAATATGCTGAAAATAATTGATAATAACTGAGAATAACAAGCCACTTCGAGGGGGAAAACCTCCAAATATCTCTAATGAGAACACACTTCACAACTTGATGATGAAATAAGACTCACAACCTCCTATATATACCTATTTATGCCAAGGATATCACCTAGGCCGACTTAGACACACCTATATAAGACTTAGGCCGACCTAAAAAACTAAATAAAAATATACTAATGATAATATGACTTAATAGAGAGTTAAGATAGCCACAAGCCGACTATTCATAACCCGATGTACAATAATACTAAGGGCGTAGCAAGGTCATTATGCTTCGAGGTGTCTAGAAAGAGCTAAGAGGAATGAAAAAAGATCTGAGAAAGAAAAGAAAGGTAAGAATATTAACAGAGTATATTGTGTGAATGAGGATTCTAGTATATCTGATGAGGAATTTGATTATGGAGATCTTGATGATAATGAATGCTTGTTCTTGGCTATAAAAGATGAATCTACTTTTTCTAACTCTGAAAAAATAGGTGAAGGAATTCCCTCTAGAGAAGGAGAAAAATTAAGGTACTATAATCTCTTCCCTACATACTAAATAGGAAAAGAGCTATTGGGTTGTTGACAGTGGTTGTTCACATTACATGACCGGTGATAAGAGTAATTTTGTTAAAATTGAAAAGTATGATGGAGGCTTATTTATGTTTGGAGATGATACTGGTGCTAAGATTTGTGGGATAAGTTCTATAAGCTTTGATGGTAATCATAATACTAATGATGTATTCTATGTTAAGGGTTTAACGTATAATATTTTGAGTGTTGCAAAGATTTTCATTAAAGGATATAGTCTTGTATTTAAGGATGAGAGATGTGAAATTAGGAAATGATCTAAAACAGTGATTGTTGTAGGAAAGAAATCTAAGGGAAATATCTATCAACTTAAGGTTGTTGATGGACAATGTTTTATGGAAGATTAATGACAATTGGTTTTGGAATCAGAGAATGTGTCATATGAATTTTTATAACTTGGAAAGGATTAGTGCAGTTCTAGTCATGAGAGATTTACCAAGGATTACAAAGCCTATTAATGCTATTTGCAAGAATTTTCAGTTTGGAAAGCAAGCAAGAATACATTACAGATCAAAGGAACAATTTACTATTGGACTACTAGATTTAATTCATACAGATCTTTGTTGTCCTACAAAAGTGAGAAGCCTACAAGGTGAAAGGTAATTTATGCTTTTAATTGATGGTTATTCTAGATATACATGTGTTACATTTCTTAGAGAGAAGTATGGTGCATTAATATTAGATAGATTCAAGAAAATCAAATATGTGGTTGAGAATGAAGTAAATTTGAGGATAAAATGCTTAAGGTCTAATAGAGGTGGAAAATTCACCTCCCATGAGTTTAATATGTTTTATGAAGTGCATGGAATAAAAATACAGTTATCGACTTTGAGAACACCTCAGTAGAATGGAGTTGTTGAAAGAACAAAACAGTTCAAGAGGCCACTAGATCAATGATTACTGAGGTTGGTCTATAGTAATTTTACTAGAGATAAGCTATTCACACTATTGATTATGTATTCAATTGAGTTCAAGAAAGAGAAAACAATACAAATACCCCCTATGAGCTATGGTGTGGAGGAATTCCCTCTGTTAAGTATTTCGAGGTATTTGGAAGCAAATATTATATAAAAAAGGATCAAGAAACTTTAGGAAAGTATGATGCTAGAAGTGATGAAGGTATTTTTATTGTATATTCTACTAAAATAAAGCTTACATATGTTTCAATAAAAGACTGAGGAATATTGTAGAAAGCAAAAATGTCTAGGTCGATGAAGCAATGAAAAATCCAATTGATGTTGATGGATATTTATCTAATGAACTTGATTGCAAAAGGATTGAAGAAATTGTGGAACAAGAAAAAGGATGAGCAAGAGAAGAAAAATGAAGAAAAAGAATAATATCTAGTGGTGTCCCCTAAGAAACCTAGATATGTGCAAAAGAATCATTCAGAAAGTCAGATCATTAAAGACAAGACAAAAGGAGTATTGACAAGAAGTAGAGTTGTTGTTGGTGAGGTAAATCTATGTTTAGTTTCTAAGATTGAACTGAATATTATAAGTGAATCCTATAAATATGAGCATTGGATGGAAGCTATGAAAGAAGAACATATGTAGATTGAGAAGAATCAAACTTGGGAATTGGTCCCAAGACCAATAGACAAAAACATTATTGGATCAAAGTGGGTATTCAAAAATAAGTTGAAAGAGAATGAAGTAGTCAGAAACAAAGCAAGACTTGTGTGTAAGGGTTACTCACAAGTAGAAGGAATATATTTTGCAGAGACTTTTGCTTCAGTGGAAAGAATGGAAGCTATAATTATTTTCTTAGCATTTGTTGCTCATAAAGATTTCAAGGTTTATTAGATGGATGTCAAGTCTGCATTTTTGAATGGTTAGCTAGAAGAAGAGTTCTACATGGAACAACTGAAAGGATTTCAATTGTCAGATCAACTAGATATGGCTCATAGATTGAAGAAAGATTTATATGGATTGAAGCAAGCTCCTAGAGCTTGGTATGAAAGGTTAGATGGGTATTTGATTCAACAAGGTTTCAATAAAGGTACGATAGATAGTAATTTGTATTTTAAAATTGAAAATTACAAAATCTTGATTATTGTTGTATATGTTGATGACATTATTTTTGGAGGAAATGAAATTATGTGTAAGATGTTTGTGGAAGAAATGAAAAAATAATTTGAGATGTCTATGTTTGGAGAGATGAATTATTTTTTTGGGCTACAAATTAATCAAACAAAGAAAGGAATTTTTATTTCACAGTATGAGTATGTGAAAGAAATGTTGAAGAAGTTTGGGATGGATGGTTCCAAGCTGGTATGCTCTCCTATGGTGACTGGTTGCAAATTAGGTAAAGGTGATGATTCACCTAAGGCTGATCAAATAAAATATAGATCTATGATTGGTGAACTATTGTATTTTGCTGCTACTAGAATGGATATTATGCATGTTGTATGTCTTATGGATATATTTCAAGAAGATCCTAAGAAAACACATGTTGCATCTTATTGTACACATGTTCTATGGGTGAAATAGACATTGAAAGATATTATAGTTGTGTATGATGATCCTATTTCTATCTTTTTTGATAACACAAGTGCAATTAAAATTTCAAAGAATCTAGTGATGCACTCAAGGAAAAAAAATATATCTATGAAGTATCATTTCTTCAGAGAGAAGGTTGTGGAGAATGAATTAAATCTTTAGTATGTCCCTATGAATAATCAAATTGTTGATATATTTATGAAGGCTCTTCCTAAAGATACTTTTGATTATCTCTGGGAGAAGTTAGGGGTCATTTCCCCTTTTTCTTGAACTAGATGCATATGGAGATGCATCATTCTGGTGGGTCTATGGATCTATCTTTCTTTTGGACTAATGTTTTGTTGGCTACCTCCTAGGGAGAGTAGGTAGTGTCATGTGTTGTCATTGTATGAGTATTTTGTTGTTAATTTCAAAGGGGAAATCAATGTAAAATATCTTTTTCCTTTGCCATTGATGTAAAAGGGGAGAGAAATAATGTGAAAAAGAGAAGAGTATCATGTGAAAAACATTATCTACTAAGGGGGAGAAACATAAAGAAAAATCATGTGAAGTGTGTTCAGAGCTAGTATGCTATCTTTGATGGTTTTTCACATCATGTGTTGACATCAATGAAAAAGGGGGATATTTTGCAAGAATGAAGGTATTGTCATTGATGTCAACTAGTCAATTGGTTATCAACTAGTTTTTGTTGTCATTGATGTCATTGATGCAGGTTATTGGTTGTATATGTTGAGGATATTGAGAAAATTATAATGAAAAAGGGTTGTAGGTTTTCAGTGCTTGCTTTGGGTTTTACTCCAAGATTTGCTCCTATGTTTGTATGGTTCATACATGTTGATCAATGTTGTTGGAAGCTTATATATCTAGACTTTTGGCTTCTGATTCATTGTATAGTGTGATTTATGTTCACCAATTTGAACTGTGGTTTTCTATGTATCTAGCTGAGGTCCAAGAGAAATGTTGTTGGTCTATATTTCCTTTTAGCTAAGTCTTATGATTTGCAGTTCTAGAGTTAAGTTGTTATGATTGTGTTGAAGATAATTTTGGTGTTTGAAAGGATTTTATCATGCTAAGGGTTGCATGTGCTTAATTGTTCTATGTGTTTTACACTGGTTTGGTTGACCTCGTGTTCAAAACTACTTTCAAATTTGTTGAAGCATGTTGGGACCTATTTGGGTCCTCATGAAGTGTGTGTTTGGGTCACCCTCATTCTAATTCCACCCTAGGATTTTTTGGCACTAGCCAAATTTGAATTTAATGATGGATGGTTGACTTTGGATATGTTTCAAAGTTGAAGATGATATAAATAGAGTACGAGTTATTGATGAAATATGTAAAAAGAGATAAGTGCAAAGAGATAGAGTAGATAGATGCAAAACATATTTGAATCAATGGGTGTGTGATGCGAGTGTGGTAGATCAGTGCAAAGTATAAATTTTTAGTTTCCAGATGCAGTGAGCTGAAGATGTACTCTATCATTCATGCATGCCTACAAGTGGTTGATTAAATTGTGGTGGAAATCTCTATTGCATTGAGATAATCTTCCCTCTCTAACATATCTCTTCTATATTCCTTTTATCTTTGTGGTACTGAACCCTCGGGCTGGTTAACCCTATTTGATAGTGAGTCTTAATCTAGACAACGAGTCCTTGTTTTGGAAGTGAGCCTTTTTCTCTGGTAGTGAGTCTTTGTAATTGGTTTTGATATTCTCTATAGTGTGATTTAATCCTCACCATGGTTTTTCCCTCATTGGGTTTTCTATGTAAATCTAGTGTTATTGTGTTTGTGTGTTGGTTTTTAGTTTCTACACTTGGCACTTAATGTTTAATCATTTTAGTAGAGTTAAGGATTTGTGATTGATCTAAGTTTCAATGAATGTCTTAAAAAGATTTAAATTTTCTACAACTGATTCACCCCCCTCTCAATTGTTTGATTCAACACTATGGTTCCTTTCGTTCCCCCCGTTAGGGAAGAAAAGAAACCTATGATTGATAAACCCAATCCTACACAAACACAACTTGAAAATAGAACTAAAAGAAACATAAATGCTAGAGAGTGTAGATGTAGATTTCGTGCTCTTGCTTGAAGGTTAAAAAAAGAAAAAAACAAATAATTAATATCCAAATTTGATTGAAGCAATATATGACAAGCCTCTCTCTCTTTCACAACAACAAGATCTTATACTACAACATGAGCTAAATCCTTCTTTAGACATTATCATTTGACCTCACATTGTGATTAACTTGGATGACGATGATGAGGTTGTCAAAATTGATGAACAAGTGCATAATGAATTGAATACATTTTTTTCCTCTTCTATGAGCTTAAACGGTAAGTCTCCTAGGAAGAGTGCAAACTTGGAAATACCCCTAGTTCAACACTTGCTATTGTCCCTTTGGCTAGTTGTCTTCCTTTTGTAAACAATGAACAATATTGGGATGCAGACGATTTATTATAGGTTGAATCACATGTTCCTTACCATTCTTTTGCATTATTTCCTTTTACATGTTTTGTGTGTGATTGCATTTGTGTAATGTGATCCCTCGTGCTATTTTTTTTGATGTGTCCCTCTCTCTTTGTGATATTCCTCTATTTGTATCTACATTCTTCTCTATGTCATAAAGCTTTTCCTTTATCTTTTCATTTGTCTTGTGTTTTCCTTTTGGGGATGATGAAAGGCATCGAGAAATTTAGGTCTCTTCCATGTTGACCCAAAATCCTTTCTTTTATCTTTTTCTTGTGTTTTTTTTTGGGGATGATGCAAGGGATTGAGACATTTAGGTCTCTTCCATGTTGACCCAAAAAAATTTCCTTTTTTGTACTCTCTTTGTGTCATTCTTCCTCTTCCATGAGTATTTGGGGAATGATGATAGTTCTGAGCTCTCTAATAATATTGTAGCAAAGACATATTGACCCTAAATCCATGGATCCCTCATGTGTTTGGAGTTTCATTTTGGGGGAAAGTCCTCCCCCTTTCATGACGTGGCTTTATTTGGAAACATATGACTTCACATAGGGATTTTGAATAACCTCTCATGTCCTCCTTATTATTACCATTCATCATTTTCTACTTTAAAGTAATTGCTCATAGCATGGTGTTTAGAAATTTCTTTAAAGTGGGGCCATACATTTGCATTATTCGTTTCCATTTTTCATGTTTCACTTGTAGTCTTCTTACTTCATATGATGCATCTTTCTCTTTGAGGTGACATTGGGTGTGATTTCCTTCAAGAGCGTGATCTCTCTTAGCATATTATATTCCTCTTACTGGCTTGATCTTAGCATATTATATTCCTCTTAGTGGCTTGATGCAACACACTGCATCCCCTAAGTTGTGAACCTTCTATTCTTTGATTGGTCCTCTCTTGGAGATATTAGGAACAATGTTCCCTAAGTTAACACCTCACATGAACTAAGAAAAAATCCTTTGAATGTGCTTTACACTATCTTGCATTTACAATATCAGTTATATGGCCACCTTGCATAACACACTTTTCTCACCTGTGGAGCCATCTTGTTTGTTCACGGGTTTGAAGAATACAAAGCTTTGCTTGCCTCATGAAGCTCAAATTTTGTTGTTGTGTGGCACCTTATCAAATATTTCAAGAGGTGTAGCTTTGGTACGGTTGTATGTATGGGAGCCAAACTTAGGCATGAATTTCCCACAACCACTTGTTTGTTTGTGTGAGTGCCTACCATTCGCGTGCATATCTGTCTCGCTGGGGGCTCACCTAATGGATAGACTAAGGTTCCACTATCCCTTGTGAGCATGCATTTGGTTTTCATATTAGACATCATGTTCCACTTCTGAACTTTCTTGGAAAAACAACCTAGATCTTATCCATAGTGTGTGAGATAAATGGTTGAAGCTTGATCCACTCCTTTTGTTTTTTTTTCTTTGTTTTTGTCTTTGGTAGTGTATGTTTGTGCCTTTTCTTTGCTCCTTACATCATTTTCATGTGTTATTTTGTGCCTATATTTTTTTTTCATAGGATCTTGATCCTAGGGTCTTGTGCAACCCTCTTGATCATTGGCATCTTATCTGACTAGCATTGGTACACTTGGATCCCTCTTGATCATTGGCATCTTATCTACTTCAGTGTGAGTTTGAAGAAAGTTCATCCTCTCACTAAAGTGGGGGCTAAATGTAGTGTAGAAAAATGTATCCCTCTACATTTACACACTTGTTTGGGCCCTCCCCACTAAAATTGGGCTTCTCTATGCCTTATTTGGTCCTATTTTGCATCCACAAGCCTTAATTAATGCATCTTTTTAAGGATAGTCCCAACACATATCAAATATCCTATCAAAATTTAATGATTTTTGTTTGTATGGCCTAGATTTAGTGATCTAGGATTCATACGCCACCTTGGGCCTATGGGTCCCACTTAAGTTTTGGGGCCTAAACCTCAATTTAACATAAATAAGTATTTTTTAAAATTTGTGTCCCGAGCTTAGCCTACTAGGACACATACACCCCAACTAGCATATGATTCCCACTTAGCTTGGACCAAATTTGAATTCAAATTCTTGGCTAGATTTTATTCTCCTAGATCTAATGTTCGCTTGTAGTGTTGTAATTTTGGGAAATTTGGTACAAACAAGCATAAATACAAAGTTATTTCACATATTTTCTCCTAACAAGCAATATAGAAAGTTCATAAGTCACCTAGCACTTTTTGAGATCAAGCGTTCTAGCATTCAAGAGTATTTAAGAGTGATTATCAAGAATTTTGGAGCATTATTCATGTATCAAGCACCATGTCAAAATCATCATGCATCATGTTTGTTTTTGAGCTAACATTTGTGATGTAGGCTTTTATGATTCAAGCAAGCATTCAAGTCAAGATCCACATTCATGCTAGTCATTACATACAATATTACAACCTTTTGTTCAAGGGTTTGGTGAGTTACAACATTGCATATTTGTTCATTCATCATTTTGTCATTCTATTTCATTTCATTTCAAAGTTTGATTACCAAAACAAGGTTTGACCAAGGAAAATCCATATCCACTAACAAAATTTTTTTTTTGCCTCTCTTTGATGTGTGATTTGAAGATCTAGGTTGAAGATCCATTAAAGAGCAATTTTGAAGAACATTGTCAAGCTGTCAAAGTTGTCATCTACATTGCAAGATCATGGAAAGTTGCCTATAGGTTGCAGTACAATGTTCCAAACTCAGAGATTTGGTAGGAGAGAAGCTACAAGAAAGCACTAGAGGGTAAGTGCATGGATCTGTGACATAATTTTCATGCCAAATGGAAAAAAAATGTCAAAAAAGAGCATTTTGTGCATGCCAAATTTGGCGAGCACCAAATTTGGTGCACACCAAATCTGGTGCATGCTAAATTTTGTGAGCACCAAATTTGGCACATGCCAAATTTGGTGCACGCCAAATTTTGTGAGTGTGAAATTTGGAACATGCCAAATGAGAAAGTCATTTGGTGTGTGCCAAATAGAAAAAGTCTATTAAAACAAAAAAAATGCATTCTTAACCTTATTTTTTGTTCACTTGCGGCTTGGCTTGGAGGTTTTCAACTCTGCAACTAACATTTGCCAAATCTCTTCCAATTTTTTGTACTCTTAGCTTGCAATTCTTCATGAGGATGCCACCAATGCATCAAAGGGGTAGAAGATTGCGAAGAGGTATATATTTTTATTGTTTTTATTTTGAATTTGATTTAGAATGTATATTTAAATAGGGTTTTTTAATTAAACTTTTTTCTAATTCTCAGGGAATGAATCTCCTCCTCCAAACATTGATAATTCACAATAACCCCCTCATAGAGAGCCTCCTATACAAGAAAACCTTGAAATCCCTCCATCAGTTCATAGGCATCCTCAAGGAACACAATAAAATATCCTAAATCAAATTGAAAACAATAAAAAAGACATTTAAAAATTAATTGGAAGATTAACTGAGCATGTTGAAACCCACCCTTATTGGAGAGGGATTTCCAAATCATTGAAGTCAATTGTATCTCATGTAGGAGAAATGTGTGATAAAATAAATTTTTGGTCAAATAAGAGGCATGAGTTCAAACTTTTTTATTCTAGTGGTTTGTCATATGCAGATGTGAAAAAACAAAAAAATAGCAAAGCCAACTTGTGTGCCCTATTTAAAAACTTGAGAACCAGCAAACCTTTGTCTCATGCATGAAAGAGGTTCCCCATCCATTGGTGCCACCATGAATTAATTAAAAATAAATTTTGGGAGTGGTGGTGGATGGTTATTGACCAACCTCCATGGAATAACCTTGAGTACCAAATACTTTTTGAGGAAGCTCTATTGTGAGTTTGTCCTCAATAAGATGCCAAACTATTTTGACATCTTAGAATTTCAGGGTAGAGGTGGGGGCTCCACACAAGATAGACCTAGTGCACAATGTAATCTAGAGTCAGGACCAAGACCCTTGGCTAAACCCATGGTGGAGCATGTTTTTCGTTCCTTCCATTGTTAATTATAGTGTAGAGGTGGACACACTGGAGTTGATTAGATCACTCATCCAGACCATTATATAGTGTGTAAGGTCTCTTGTAGAGCCTGATGTGGAGGACACGTATAGGCCCCAAGCTCCACCCCACCATTGTGGCACTTGTGGTGTTGTTTGCACATATGATTATTAGAGTGCTTGAGATGTAGCTACACATCCTACATTAGTTGTAGAGGTGATGTATATGACAAATGAATTGCTAAATAATACATACAACATTGATACTCAAGTAAAATTTAGCAAGTTCATTTAATTTTGTTTATTAAATTATATTTTGAAATTTAAGAATAACTAAATTAGTAGAATCAATATGATGAAATTTTAGGGTTAGAGTGTTCATGAGACATACTCCATTCCTACAAACCCTTATTCGTTCTTGACGTTGAGTCCATAGGTATAAAATTAGTATTAAATATATTATTATTGCATTTGAATAGTTGAATGCTATATTTGAATGTTTTTCTAATAACATGCTTTAGATGTCAAATAGTTTCCTGGTGGACCTTCGAGCTCAACACCTCACAATTCATTTCCTCAAACAACTTTCACTCAGGTAACATTTATTCATTAATGGTGTTGTAAAAAAAATTTAGCTAGTTTTCGTAATTTTTCATATACAAATCTTAAAAATTGATGACACAAACATTGGTTGGCCTTATGAGATCCTAATTATATTTACCATTCAATGTCCATCTCATTCTTCCATTCCTATCATCACACATATTTTAACCATTTTATATCACATATCCCAATCTTTAACACATTATATATTATACTACCTTCCTCCATATTTCATTTTATACACGTATCGTTACAAGAAAATTTTCCTTCTACTCATTATTGACCAAATCTCTTATACATTATTACTACACACCTCAAATTCCCATTTCATGTCCTATATTCAAACCTTAGACACCACCTAATTACTTCCCATTAACCTCTAGTATAGTTCACCTTAAAAATATTTTATTATCCCATCCTAGCTCATCCTATTAATCTCTACTAGTCCATTCTATGTTCCATCATGTCCCCTCTTGATTGTGTCACATTCTTTTCTCCTAATTCACTTTTTGTTCCTTTATTCATTCCTAATCCCATACCATTAACATTTAATAGTTCACACTATTTTCCATGATCCCCTCCTAGCCCATCCCACTAATATCTACTAGTCAATCCTATGTTTCATTATTCCCTTCTACTCCCATCTTATTGTACCCTTTATTATTTCACCCTATGTTCCATCATCCCCTATGTTCCACCCTATGTTCCTTTACCCATTCTATGTTATACCATCTTTATCCATGGTTCATCCTATAAATATTCTCTATTATTACTACACATAGGTCAACTTCCCATTTCATGTACTATAGTCAAACCTTAGACACCTCCTAATTCACCCCATGTTCCAATATTCCCTACTAATCCCATCCCATTAACCTCTAATTTTTCACCCTATATTTTGTTATCCCATCCTATCCCATCCCATCAATCTATACTAGTCCATCCTATGTTCCATTAACCCCTTCTATTCCCATCACATTAACCTCTCATATTTCACTGTATGTTCAATTATCCCCTCTTAGTGTTGTCCCGTTATCTTCCCCTAATTCACCCTATGTTCCTTTATTCCCTCCTAATCCCATCCCATTAACCTCTAATAGTTCACGCTATATTTTTCTATCCCATTATAGCCCATCTCATTAATCTATTTTAGTCCACCCTATGTTCCACTAACCCCTTCTATTCGCATCCCATTACCCTCTCTTATTTCACCATATGTTCCATTATCCCCTCCTAGCCTTGTCCCATTATCTTCCCCTGATTCACGCTATATTCCTTTATTCCCTACTAATCCCATCCCATTAACCTCTAATAGTTCACCCTACATTCTATGATCCACTCTTGGACCATCCCACTAATATCTACTAGTCCATTCTATGTTCCATTATTGCATTCAACACCCATCCCATTGTACCCTCTATTTTTTCACCATATGTTCCATTATCCCCTCTTGGTCTTGTCTCTTCATCCCTTCTATGCTATAGCACCTCCATCCAAATTTTATCCTATACACATGTACTTTTAAAAGAAATCTTTCCTTCCACTCATCATTGACCAAAGTTATCTTCTCCATTACTGTTGCACACCTCAACAACCAGCTTCATGTGCTATAGTAAAACCCTAGACATGCCCCAATTCATCGTATGTTCCATTATCCATTTGAAAGCTATTAGTAACATAGTAATTCTCACTTCATTCATGTGAACGTCATTGTGATATTATTGTGCTATGTCGATAGCATTCCCTCACTAACATTACTTCATTAGCATATGAAATTTGAATGTCAATGAGCACTTAACTTGGGAATTTGCAAGAGTTTTGACTATTCCAGTGGACTTAGTAATTTCAACATTTTGTGATCTATAAGAACTATAATATAGTCTCAACTAAGGCCAACCTTTTACTCTTTCATGCAAGGTCACTACCACCAATAGGGATTATACTGTTGCATAGAGTGCCATCACTTCCCAAAGTTTTCTTAACATTGTGTTTCAATTTATTTCAACTGTCATTGACATTTACCTTGTATTGAATTTTGTTATTAGTATCACCATTCTTCACTAGCTTCCTTCAAAAGTTGTTGCACTCATGATGCATGAATTTTCTACATTTTTATCTGTGAACTTGTTGCACTTTTACATTTTTAATTCCTATTCATTTATGACAGTCATATTGTTTCTCTTTTCATTTTCATTTGTTGCTCATTTATGATAGTTATAAAGGGAATACCTTAACTTCTTTATATGTTTGCTAGATATGTTGCTTCAATTTCATTTGAGAATATCCAAAATTCCTTGGCAATGTTGGTGGCATGATGGACCATGCATTTTCTGCAACAATAGAAAGTTTTGATCCTTTGAGAGAGGTATGCAATAGATTATTCAATTTGACATTATATTTTATCTTTTATGGTTTATTATTGAAAATTTTCATGATACTTGTATGTAGTTTAATTTCTATCTTGATGGTTGCTACAGGTGGTTGTCACTCCAAGTCATAGATGTGGTAATTTTTTAAATGTGCATGATGAATATTTTTATGTGGTAAGTGACTATATTTTGTTATATGTCATTCCATAATTCATTTTATATGGATTAACATCTATACTTTTTATTCTATTAGTTGTAGCTCTAGAGGAGTCTAGAGAGGAGGTCTAGTGAGTGTGTTCAAAAGACAAGAGAACCAACATGAAATCTATCCATCCAAATTTCAAAGGCAGTATAGGATATTTTTCCTCTCCCTAGAGGGAAATGACTGTGTTAGGGTTTTTTGTTGTATGCGTATGTGGTATTTTGGAACATATGTTTAGTACTATCGATATATATGTGACATTTTATGTCCATATGGCTCTTTTTTAGTAATAATGTATGGATTTTTTGGATATATACAATATATTTTTATCAGTATATATCATTGCATAGCCTTATAACTTTTTGATTAAAGAAAATATTATTTTTTTACTACCATTCTTGAATTATTTTATCATGCATATTATGTAAATTGTATGCTTGAATGTTGTAGGCATGGGTTTTGTTTAAACCTAATGCTTAAATAATTATGGTTGATTGCTCAATAAGCTTCATCTAATGTGTATTGTGTAAATAAGCCCCATTCCTAGTGGTTTGTATCCTTTGAAATTCTTCAATTACTTGTGCTTCACTTATTCACATGTACGCTTCACTTATTTGCATGTATGCTTCACTTATTCACATGTATAATTCATGTATATTATGTGTATTTACGTGTATGCTTCATGCTTCCAATGTATAATTCATTTTTTCATTAGTATTATTCATGATTCATGTGTATACTTCATCTATTTGTGTGTATTCTTCATACTTCTTGAGTTCTATTGTTATCTAGTGGCAAGGATTTTAACACTAAAAGGTTTCAAATGAACTGCAAGAGTTCCTTCCCATAAAAAAATATCATATAGAAAAATGTATTGCTTTTAATTCATGTTTGAGGTTGGCATCCAACAAATAATGGTTTTGATTCTAAATATTAGCAATCATTGCATTTGCATCTATAAAACAAGTGGATGTTTTAAACCTCACAGGCATATATATATACCTCTATGAACTTGAATGAATGTGCATCAAAACACATGATAGTTGTTGATTCAACCAACAAAATTTATTTGCATCAATTAATATCACAACAAGGGTATGTGCAGGATCATGATGAGCCAAAAACTAGCGATATGATGTGTATGTGTAGGGTATATGGCTGACGACCTTTTTTTAACAAAAAATTTTGAAACAAAAAGGGTTTTTAAAGGATATTCTCAGTTTTCCACAAATATAAATTATTCTTTACTTTGAATTTAATAAATAATTATTATTCATTTTCTATTTGAATTACGAGTAAAGTCCTGATTGATAGGATGATTGAAAAACATCTATAGTTTTCAAACGGTATCACATTTTTGAATCCAAAACATGTGTCACATTCTATGCTTCATACTATATGATTAAAAAAATTGAATTTCATGAAGTTTTGACCAAGTTAAGGTGGTCAAACATACAAATTTTTATATTTTTAAAAGTTGTAATAAAAATATCATAATTAATTATTTACTTGGAGAAAATTTCAAAAAATATGCATCACATTGAGACATGAGTCCTCTACTTATATCTAAAATCTTATAAAATAATATTATCATTTTATTATGGTTAGGTGGTCGACAAACACCTATTTCTTATTTTTTCCCTAAAATTTAAGTACTACTACATTGAAATTTCAAATTTTTACAAAATAGTTTTATTTTTTAAAATAAACCTAGTATTTTAGAAACTACATTCAATTTACTATAGATTCTATTCTTACATATTTTTGAAATAATATAGATGACTTATTCAAATTTTTACATCAAGTTGCCTAACTTTGTTTTTTCTAAATTTTTTCGCCAATTAAGGGCCTATTTTTCCATGATGATCCTGCACATACCCAGAATTGACATCTCATTAAATAAAATCAATACATAGGTAATTTTTAATGATATTATAAAGATATTAGATGTGTATGAACAACAATATACATTTGGTTTCCAGATGCATCACCCATGTGCAGTTATCAAATTTCTCCCATAGTCATCTTTTAAATAAGTTAAAAAACCTCCTTCCATTTTCTATGTGTGAAATAACATGACAAATCATTTGGAAACATGGTCCTATAACTGCTGCCACATCATGTTTTATAACTCTAGAGAAAGAAAAACCATACATCATGGATATTGAATATATGGATCCAATGTTTCACTTGTAGGTTGAGTTTTGCATCTTAGCAAGGGTGCACTATTTAGTGATAACAACTGTAGTTCAGACTCTTAAGGGATTAGGTTGGTTGAACATAGCTCAGAGTGATTCAACATGTTTGGGTGTGAAAGAGGACCATTCCTAGTGTAAACGTATCCATCCAGATGCATTTGAATAGTTCTTTTGTTCACACGAGTTGAGAACGAAAGTTGCATTATTTTGCAACTTTGTTTGCATTTGACAACTTTTTCCCCAAGTGAAAATTTGTCACCATGGGAAAACACCTCTGAGATAGAAAAAACCAAGAGAGGTTATTATAGAGGGCCCCAAAATGATGCCATAAGAATAGATGAGAAGTTTCTAAGCATCACAGTATCCAAATAACAACCCGCCAAAGATTGCAGCCATTTTTCACTTTGGACTCTTAAGAGATTTTGTCGGTTGAACGTAGTTCAGAGTGTTTCAACATGTTTGGGTGCAAAAGATGACCATGACTAATGTAAATTTACCCATCTGGACATGTTGGAACAATTCGTTTGGTCACACAAGTTGTAGAATGAAAGTTGCACCACTTTTCAACTTTACACTACATGCATTTGATAAAAAAATTTCCAAGTGAAAAGTCACCACCATGGGAAAGCACATCCGAGATAGAAAAAAAAAGAGATATTATTGTAGAGGGGCCCAACATGATCTCATAGGCTCAGATGATAAGTTTCTAAGCATCACGGTATTCGAGTAATAGTCTGTTGAATATTGTAGCCATTTTGTACTTTCAACTCTTAAGGGATTCTGTCAATTGAACGTAGCCCAGAGTGTTTCAGCATGTTTGGGTGAAAAAAAGGACTATATCTGGTGTAAATGTACCCATTTGAATGTGTTGGAATATTTTGTTTGGTCATGTGAGTTGCAAAATGAAAGTTGCACCACTTTGCAACTTTACACTATTTGCATTTGACAACTTTTTCCCCAAGTGAAAAGTTGCCACTATGGGAAAATTCCTCTGAGTTAGAGAAAACCAAGAGATGTTATTATAGACGGGCCCAAGATGATCCCATAGGCTTGGATGATAATTTTCTAAGTGTCATGATATCCGAGTAACAGCCTGTCAAAGATTGCAACCATTTTGCACTTTAGACTCATAAGGGATTCTATTGGTTGAACATAGCTAGGAGTGATTCGGTATTTTTGGGTGTGAAAGAGGACCATTAATATCATAAATTTACTCAATTGGATATGTTGTAAAATGTTTTTTGGTCACACGCATTGCAAAATAAAAGTTGAACCACTTTGCAACTTTACACTACTTGCATTTGACAACTTTTTCCCCAACTGAAAAGTCGCTACTATGGGAAAATTCCTCCGAGATAGTGAAAGCCAAGAGAGGTAATTGTAGAGGGGCCCAACATGATCCCATATCCTTAGATAAGAAATTTTTAAGCATCACGGTGTCCAAGTAATAGCCCATCAAAGATTGTAGTCATTTTTCACTTTAGACTCTTAAGGGATTCTGTCGGTCAAACATAGTTCGAAGTGATTCAACATATTTGGGTGTGAAAGAAGACCATGCATAGTGTAAATGTACCCACCTCAATACATTGGAACAACTCATTTGGTCACACAAGTTGCAGAATGAAAGTTGCACCACTTTATAACTTTACACTACTTGCATTTGACAACATTTTCCCCAAGTGAAAAGTCACCACCACAGGAAAATGCCTCTGAGTTAGCAAAAACTAAGAGATTTTATTGTAGAGGGGCCCAATGCTATCCCATAGGCTTAGAAAAAAAATTTCTAAGCATTACGGTGTCCAAGTAACAATCCGTCAAAGATTGTAGCCATTTTTCACTTTGGACTCTTTAGGGATTCTGTCAGTTGAATGTAGCTCAGAGTGATTTGACATGTTTGGGTGTGAGAAAGGACCATTCCTAGTGTATATGTACCCACCTAGACACATTAGAAAAGTTCATTTGGTCACACAAGTTGTAGAACAAAAGTTGTACCACTTTGCAACTTTACACTACTTGCATTTGACAACTTTTTCCCCAAGTGAAAAGTCGCCACCACAAGAAAATGCCTCCAAGTTAGTGAAAGATAAGAGAGGTTGTTTTAGAGGGACCCAATGAAATCCCATAGCCTCAGATGAGATGTTTCTAAGTGTCATAGTGTCCAAGTAACAACCCATCGAAGATTGCAACCATTTTTCACTTTGGACTTTTTGGGGATTCTGCTAGATGAACATCGATTGGAGCGATTTAGCATTTTTGGGTGTGAAAGAGTAACATTCCTATCATAAATGTACCCACCCAAACATGAAGGAACAATTTTTTTGGTCACACAAGTTGCACCACTTTGCAACTTTACACTAGCATTTGACAAATTTTTGTCTAAGTGAAAAGTCGCCACCACGGGAAAACACCTTTGAGTTAGAAAAAACTGAGAGAGGTTATTGTGGAGGGGCCCACTAAAATCCTATATACTTAGATGAGAAATTTATAAGCATCATGGTGTCTGAGTAATAGCCCATTGAAGATTGTATCCATTTTGTACTTTGGACTCTTAGGGGATTCTATCGGTTGAACGTAGCTCAAAGTGATTCAACATGTTTGGGTGTGCAAGAGGACCATGCCTAGCATAAATGTACTCACTCACACACATTGGAATAGTTCATTTGGTCACGTGAGTTGTAGAATGAAAGTTGCACCACTTTGCAACTTTACACTACTTGCATTTGACAACTTTTTCCCCAAGTGAAAAATCACCACCACAAGAAAAAAGCCTCCGACTTAGAAAAAATTGAGAGGTTATTGTAGAGGATGCCAAAAAAATCATATAGGATCTGAAAAGAAGTGTCTAAGAATCACAATATCCAAGTAACAACTTGTCGAAGATTGCAACCATTTTGCACTTTGGAATTTTAAGGGATTTTATCGTTTGAACGTAGCTCAGAGTGATTCGACGTGTTTGAGTGTGAAATAAGACCATTCCTAACATAAAAATACCCATCCAGATGCATTGGAATAGTTCGTTTGGTCATGCAAGTTATAGAACGAAAGTTGTACCACTTGGCAACTTTACACTATTTGCATTTGATAACTTTTTCCCCAAGTGAAAAGTCGCTAGCACAGAAAAACACCTCTGAGTTAGCAAAAAATGAGAGAGGTTATTGTAGAGGAGCCCAACACAATCCCATAAGCTTTGACAAGAATTTTCTAAGCGTCACGGTATTTGAGTAACAACCCATCAAAGATTGTAGCCATTTTGTACTTTGGACTCTTAAGGAATTCTACCGATTGAATGTAGCTCAGAGCAAAAGCCAGTGCCTCACCTAGTTAAGCTAAAAGTTAGTGAAAAACTATTTATTACCACAAAAGTAAATCCTTGGAAAATTTTGAAATCTTCTTGCTTCAAATGAAGTATCTTGGAAACATTCACTTGGAAGTCCTTTCCATTGACCTTTTGACTCTAATTACAAAAACACACACTTTTAATGACTACCACTTTTCCATCACTTAAGTTTGTTGTTTGAACTTTACTTTAACAAAAAAAATTCCTTGGAGAGCAATAAAATGTTGTGTTAGTTGTAAGACAGTGCTAAGAAGAAAGAGGGGACACTCTACAAAGAATGGAGAGTCATGCCATTAGAAAATTTGTAGGGACAACATGGTGTAAATTTCACTATGCATGGAGGTGAAGACCATAATGTGAGGTAAATGACAATAAATAGAGAACCACCATAAAGTATGGGAAGTATCAAAAGAAAATACTCAAAGAAAAATCATATAAAGTATTTAAGTCAAAGGTCTTTTATTTTATGACAAAAGCATTGAAAAAATTATTTCATGATATTCACATACATGAGTGAAAAGGGATTAAGTTTCATCTTTGATTTTTGAGTTTGGATCAATAGTAGTGCATCATTTATGCATTGTGTCAATAAACCATAATATTGATTTGTGCCTTGGAATGTTGTATCATGGAAGTCTAAGTCCAAAAACAGTTGAGAATCATCATGATATATTTTTAATAACCCGAGAAAACCCAAGGTATGTGCTCATGGTTTTCCATCCTTTGTTTGTGCTATTGGCCATGTTACTATGTCACCAAAGTTGACAAGAGAACCAAATTCCAAGTGACTATTTTGAGAGATTGGTTGGTTGAATTTTTTTTGGGAGTTTTCAAAGGTGTTGGAGGGTATTGAAACATTGTTTCCCCCACTATTCATGTTGTTCTTCCCTTGTTGGTGTGTTTTTCCTTTCTTGGATGCCCACTAGGCTAGGTTGTCAATGGTGGCAAGGTGTACTAAGATGTCTTGTGCATTACTTTTCAATGAATCCCTTGAAGGGTGACTGAGATTATGTAAAGAGATAGATCATGATGAAAGTGAATCTAAAACTCATCCAAGATTAGAGTATATTTTGGAAATCCAAACACAAAAAACCTGAGAATAGATAAGCTTGACAACGATGGATTCCCTTTTATTGGTTTAGACTTATATATAGTGGGGACATCGTAATTGGAAAGGTGAGTTCACAACATTCTAATTCAAAATTTAGCCTCAAGTTGAAGCATACTAAACAAGGAAGAGTTGATCAAGTTTTAATGTCAAATAATGATGATGGAAGGAGTTCTAGGGTTTATAGAAGAGCAAGAAAATATGCCATAGAAGGCATTGTTTTAGATTTTGTCATAAATCCACATTCTTTTCCTTCAAGACAACTTTAATAAACAATTAAAACTAACTTTAAATGTAATTATATACACATTTAATTGGGGCATATATTAATGAATATACACATTTGCATGTATTAATTTCTCATAATTTTTGTATTTCAAAAAATACACTAAGTCAATAACAAATATTACAATAGTGATGGAAGAACATCTTGAAAATCCTCCTATTTATTAATACTTGTAGTAATACATGTAGGGAAATAATGCTCCCATTTGTAGCCCAAATCAAGAAATATATTGTACAAGAAGAAACAAAAGGAGTTGTTGCCCATTTTATTTTCTCCAATCCACCTCAGGTGGCCCAATTATTTGCATTCCAAAATTCTTCAACCCTGCTCCCTTGGAAACACATGGGTAGTAGCCTCTTTGTGGTTGTGTACTCTCACTATAATTTGGTATAAGAAAAACCTCCAAAAGCATAACAATTTTAGACATGGACTCACATAAAAATCATTAAAAGAGAAATAATTGAATAATGTCAGACATACACCTTTTGACTATATCTATTATCACCTTCATGCATGCTATAAGTAGATTGATTGAAGGTCCTACAATGGTGATGTGGTTCATCCTTTGCTAATTTATCATCTCTCGATAAGCCTATGTATAATGTAGTACCCCTCCGTTTGTGCTTATGCTTTCTGTTGATACTTTTTCACACTATTAGACCTATGATGTTTTATTGGATATTTTGATCGCTGGTTTTGAGCGATAGTGGATTATTCTATGACATGATGATACTTTGTATGGTGATTATTGATTTTTGACATGATTGGATATAGTTTAGATGTTTTATTATCAGTTGATTATTGCTATGTATATGTTATGATGGACTAACAACTATTTATTTCGTCAGTTTGTTGTGAAGTGTATTGGTGTGGAGAATGGAATCGCATCACTCGCTTGCGAGTGCCCTACGATATCTGTGATTTTCTCTGCACGGTGTGTCTGTTTAATGCTTTATATATATATATATATATATATATTTGTATGTATGTTATTTTCTTGGTTGCAGGATTTGCAGGTACATGACACCGACTCCACCTGTGTAATCAGGTCTGAGCGTGTCAAGACTCAACGGAAACGTTGATCGGGAGATAGTAGTTTGGTTTATCCTAGTCTAGTTTTTAACCCTGGTCTTAGTACTTTATCTGTTTTCAGTTTTGAGTCATAGGTTGTATTGTCATTTTTGTTTGGATAAATTGTTTGAAAAGTAAATTTGGTTAATTTTAATGTCAGAATATTGTGTATTAAATTATTGTTATTTAAATTAATTTTATATGTTAAAGAAATTACTTGCTTGGTTATTTAATTAATTAATTAGCTTATTTGGTTAAATGATTTGATTATAAAAGATCAAATTTATTTAATTAAATAAATAAATTAGTTAAATTAAAATATTAAGTGAGTAAATAGTGTAATTGAAAATTAGAAAATAAAATAAAAATAAAATGCATGTAAATTAAAATTGAGTTTTGAAAATTTAAATTAAAAAAATTGAAATTGCATGCAAATTGAATTGGCAAGATTGCCGAGAAGTGGAGAGGATATTTTCATAACCACTTCTCAACATGTGTGCCAGTGCAATAATTGCATTGGGGTTGTTGAGGAAATTGGTTACAGAGGATTATTGGGATCTCGGGAAAAGGAGAGGATGTCTTTTTCATTCACGGGAAATTGGATTTGGCTCTGTTAAAAAAAAATTCTTGTTGTGTTAAAAAAAAAATTATTTTCGAAGAGGATTTGTTATTTCCTCTGGGGTTGTATATTTGTGGAAGATCCCTTGGTGGGAGGATCTATTGTGTTGGTTGGAAAAGCTTGTTTTTGGATTGGGATTTACTGTACGGGAAAGGATTGGAGCCTACAGGCAACAAAGGGAACAAAACTTTTCTTCACCAGATAGTGAAGGAAAAAACATGTATTTATCTTGTATATGTTAATTTGTTAGCTTTAAAAAAAAAAGGGATATCTCTGTAGGTAGAAAATTAGAAAATTATGCTTTGTTGTGAGAAAATTAGAAGATTTTAGAAAACTTCTGTAAATTTTGGATCTGTTCAAAGTTATGAGGGAAAAATTTGTGAAAGAGAAAATTAAATTTCTGGGAAATTTTGTATTGGTATGAAATATTGTGTTTATTCTTTTATAAAATTCCTGTTAAAAAATATATTAATTTATTTTATTTTCCTGTGATTGCTTCTCTGATTTTAAAGAAAAACCCTCTTAAATTTTCTAGAACCCAAAGAAGTTTTTCTTTATCAAAGTTATGAAAATTAATTGTGAATTCGCCGTACGGAATTAAATCCGCAGGAGAAATTCGTCAGAATTTTATTTATATGGCACAATATAAACTTGTTATATATTTTCGTTTGAATCCGTATAGTAAAATAGAAATTTTCTTAAAAAAAAATTCAAATGAAATCGCGTATTTGTTTTACACATCGCCGAAACGGCGATTTTTTTTAAAAAAAAATATTAAAAAAATGTAGAGAAATTACCAGTGCCGAAGCACTGTTGGGCGGGGGTTATCCCACGACCGAGCCCGCAGAGCACGGCAGCAAGGGATGAGCCAGCACCGCCCTCGCGGGCAATGCTTGGCACAGCCATCACGACCAAGCACTGTGGGCGGGCTGCGAAGGTAGCCCAACCCACAGTGTGGCACGCGTGGGCTGCGGCCAGCGTAAAAAGGGTAGAAAAAGAAAATAAAACCCTAGATAAAATTGTTGTTTTAAAATTCGAAATTTATATTTTAATTTGATTCATATATATATATATAATACTTTTATTATATATTATATATATTATATATTATTATAATGTTATATATATATATATTATAAATAATATATATGTTTTAAATGTACATTAGTTTGATTTAAAATGTGATATTTTCGTAATTAAATCAATTAGATATTTTTGAAATTATAAATATTGCAATTATATGCACGGATATGTTATTGGACAAAGTAGAAATCTATTTTTAAATTAAATGGGAAAATAAACTTAATTTTAGATGAATTGTTTTATTTATCATATTCCGTTTGATTGGATTTAGTATATCCGAACTAGAGATAATTGTTTTTCTTGATTTATTATTATTGTGTTATTTTTGGGCAAAATTGGGAAAACCATTGTTATGTAAGCCTTCTAGAACGAATTGTGTAAAAAGGGTGTTTAACTATTCAAAAGTATTTCTTAAATTGACTTGGGTTTGTGCTAGAGTTAAACATGGTGTCTAATACTGCTATGGGTTTATTTGTTATTGTGAGTAGTAATTTGTGCACTTGGTAAGCCCTAGTCATGAAAACTTAGGAACCCTTGTTATGTTTAGGGGAGTGGCTATTTGTAAGGGCCGACACACAAAGTGGTGTCAGGGTAACTTGCAAATAGTTTGTAAGTCAATGAAAATTAAAGAACACAATAGTTAGATTAAAACACTTAACAAGATGTACATGCCTCGCTTATGACTCTTGAGCTACTACAGTCACGAGTATAAGTTGAGAAGGCCTGGAATGGAAAATCGGTGTCTTGTTCCTTTAAAAGACATTCGATTCCGCAACAGTATGAAATAGGGGTCGGGTTTCGTAAGAGGTTACCAGGGTAACCCAAGGATTGGGGGCCGAAACCTAGGAAGAAACACTAGGGTAACCTTTGCATCATTGTGATGACACTCCACCTAGAATAACCGTTAATCTTGTTTATATAGTTCAATCAATTGTCAAAATCTGGAAGCAATGTAATCAATAGTTTGTTGTGTACTAATGTCTAGGGTTAGTAGATTAGGTCTAGGTAACCTTATTACTATCTCCTAGCATGGGGGTGGACCTACGGGTACCACATGGTTGGGTGGAACGTGCACCTTACTCCGTTGGGTCCCCAGTTTGATCTTGGCATCTAGAGCTTCATGGATGGAGAGCTCGCACTTGGATCTTATGTGTACTTTCATTATTGTATATTGTAAACTTGTATTTGAAAACATCCCTCAATTTTATAAGAGGTGAACAATGTAATTGTAATTGTAACTATTATTTGAACTACCTCCTCATCAGATGGATGAGTATTGTAAATCTTATCAAATGCAATGTATGGAACAATTATGTAATTTATTATATCTTGAATGGATATTTCAATGTTATGGAATGTTTATCTTTATGTTATTAATTATATGTGCAATGCGAAATACTTAAGTCACTTATGGAAAACTCAAAGTAGTGAATTGTTTAGTAACTTAACGAATGTATGCAATTAATTAACTTAATATTAAATATTTAAAAAAAATTATTACACCTTTATTACACATTTGCAACATTCTTAGGTTATTTAGACGGGGCATTACATATAAATTTAAAATATATATAAACATAATTATCATAAAACATGTAGCATATAAGAATCCAACAAATATACGAAATGGAAAAGAAAGAGAAGATTGAAAACAAAAAAATGCACTAGAAATAGATGTTTCTCATACCACTAAACACTTGCACTAGCAAGTGATGTTATTTTCTTAAGTTGATAATATTTAATGAAACCGTTCCCTTTTTTCTCCTTCACTAGTCTTGCATACCTCTTCACTAAAGAAAACATATAATTAATAAGTGGGTTAAAAGACAGTCACAAATGCATCAATGATAGTCCTAAATGCATATGACATCAAAAACCAATAGAGAATACCAACTTAAAGGTAGTCAATAGAGAGCGGCATATTATTATCATTTTGTGAATTAACAATAATGCAATTTTGCAAACCCTTCTACAATCAAACTTAAATGCTTGAAAGAAATAAGTGATCAATAACATGAATTTACAAATTCAATGTGCATACTTACAAATCAATCTAGGGAACCATCCAAGTCTTCTCTACTCTTTATTGTGTCAAGTATTGCCTTGTGGTCAGACTCACACACTTTCCACAAGTTCTTGTTCATAGGTCTTTCCTTCTATTTGATCAAATGAACGTTGGTTGCGACAACAAGGTTTGAGTGGTAAATAATCTTCCAATGAGTTTCAATATCCTCAAACAACCAAACTACAACATTTTTAACTAGGTACCTTCTAAGCCATGTTTAGTAACAACCACCAAACTTGTAGGATATTATATGTTTTCTCCATCTATAATTGGGGCCTCCAATTTCTTTTTGGCCTTGATACAATGACATGGGTAATAATTTGTACCCTCTTCATTGTCTTCATATGCAATTACCACATAAACATGCCCTTTATTGATATGTTCATCTTGTTAGATGTATTTAATGAACATTAAAATAAAACAAAAAAGTAATATATATTACCTAGTTCTAGTAGGTCTGATTCATGATCAAAGTCAACAGATGATTGCATCTCCATGATATGTAGAGCTGTCAGGAGCTGATAAGTGTCAAGTGGGATTAGACTTCTTACAGACCATTTGTCAACCCACTCTATTGACTCACAATCATTCCATGCTTGAAGTGTACATGCAGAAAAAAAGCACGCCATCTTTTGTGTATGGATAGTCCATGTACCTACATTGGAGCTTCTAAAAGAGTGTAGCTCGCTTGATCCTATTAGTGTACAACAATCCTCATATTTTGCAATGTTGATATCATCTACTAAATGAAAAAATATATGAACTAAAGAATTACCTTCACTACCTAGACCCATTACATGATTGCACCACTTGATAATTGATCTTGCGAATGTCAACTTTACACTGTCTTTGTACTTTAACTCTTCTAGTGCTAAGGCTCTTTTGATACATGCACCTGCTCCATCATGCTCCCACTTTCCATTCCCACCCTCTAAGAAGTTGAACATATGGGTAACACCACTAATCTTATGCATCCCGCTCAACCAATAAAAAATTATGGAGTTCTTGAATTGTGATGTATAGTTATCTGACCATATGATATGCTAACTAAATGATATACCCCTGCTAGCCAAATCAGCATAAAACATCTAAAAGTAACCTTTCACAAACTCTATAGAATGTGTGTGATCATCACTGATGTAAAAGTGATACTCCCTCAATACTTTCTTGTTATCCTTTGTACTATCATTTGCATGAATGAATCCTATATGCACAAATATAGCAACCTGAGTGGAGTTGTAGTATTGTGATTGCACCTCGTTCTATGGTTGTAATGTGTAGTTCTTTGTAAGGTCGAAAATTGAAACTATGCTATGAAGTGGAAACATGTGCTTGCATAACTTGAACTATGAGTCCAACCATCTAGCTCTATGTGTATGCCTTGCATACTCGTAGACCACCTGATCATATAAAATTCCCATAAAGTGATACACTAGAATCTTATCACTGACCATTTCACACTTCTTTACTTCTTTCCCATCTTTTAGACTGTAGGCCACTATCTTGTATTTGCCAAATTCCACGATTCCATTTCCAATTATGTGTGTACTAACCATGTGTTGGAAATTGGAAAACGTTGCATGCCACCACAATGATCACATGTGCCATCCAAACATGACTTCTTATAAAAAATTTGACCATCCACTCTTTCACATAAAATGGAAGATAAGAATTCCCTTGAGGATTTAGGTGGAGGCCTTATGTTAGATTCTTTCAAAACATTGTTAGTACTCATATCTACACATATACATCGATAAATATCATAATGGTTAGAAAAATAAATATGTACTCTACAACAACATGTAGTGTGTGTGTGATTTATTTTGACATAAAAAGGATTTAGGATTTCAAAATACCTTTGACATATTTGAATTTGAGGAAACATTCATACAAAATTAGAAAAAGAATTGGGTTTGAGTGGTATCCAAATAATGCTTTGGATGTGGCTCATGGATTTGACTACCAATTCTCCTTCTTACAACATATCTTTGATTGGGAGAGGTCCTTGTGCTATCCTTCCAATAATCTTGTATTATAGATCTCAAGGCTTGAGCAATTATTTTATCTTTCTGTGGCACTCTACCTAAGAATGCCCATAACTCATTTCTATTTGGATCCTCCACTCTTTCACACCTTCCTTTGGCTCTCATTAGAGATGATCTACTTATTTTCAAAGAATTACTTTTCTTTGTAAGGTTCACCTTGTTGCTTGTTTGACTGCTTAACAATGTTGTTGTCATCACACGTCATGTGGCACAACTAGCCTTCGTGTGTGATGTAGAACCCATGCTCTCGTATGCACTCATCAAATTCTTTACAATGGAATTTTCACTTGAGTCATTTGAAACTCTTAGCCCAAGAGCCTTCATGGTGGGCCTAAATTTGAGTTGCCTCATCATTTCAACAAATAGTTTACATCTTCCACCCTCACTTAGCTTCTCATGAAAAAATAAAGTCCATATCCTTTGTGCATATCTTTGGCATGTATGTTTTGGAATATTATAAGGCATCCATTTCAAAACATTAGAATCAATATCAATAAAAATTTAGGATTTCTATGCAAAACTCTAGGATGAGTTGTCAAATGTAAAGTTGTGTCAACATTAGGAATGTCAACAACATTGAGGATAGATTGTGTACCTTCAATTGAAGGTGCAATTGATGACATAACTTGAGATTGAAATGTAAATGATGGTGTACCTCCAACTTGAGATGTTGTATGTGGAGTTCCTTCAAATAGAGATGTGTTTGTTGATGTACTTTCAAAACCCAATGTTGTTGATGGTGTGTCTTCAATTGGAGATGTGTTTTTTGATGTACTTGGAAAACCACATGTTGCTGGTGTGTCTTCAATTGGAGATGTGATTGTTGTTGTACTTTGAGCATGATATATTGTAGATGGTGTGCATTTAACTTCACCTATGGTTGATGATGTGCCCCAACTTTGGGATCCATTTATGTCCTTCCACAAATTTTGTTCACTTGTGCCCTTTGTGATGCCAATTGGACATCTATCTTAGATTGCACACAAATTTCTTGTTGTATGGGCTGCAATTCCTTTGCTTCATGAGATTTCATTTTTTATTCTCTTCTCCTTGCTTATATAACTTCACATTCTTTTGGTGTTAGAGACTTTGGTCATTTCCTCGATATGATGTTGAATGCTACATGTTCACAAACACACATAAAACAAAAGTAAGTAATGCATTTTATGATACATATTGATATCGTTGATTACATTTCATTTTGTGAAACACACCAAAGAATTTTATGAAAGAAGGTAGCGAGCTATTTGGAAATATGCCTCCAAGAAATGTGGTCTCATGGTGATTGACATCAACATGAGACCACATTTCTTTGAGGAATTATTTCAAACAACTTATTGTTTTATTCTATGCTACCACATTTTTTGAACATGTCTACCAATGCATCCTATCAAACATGTCTATGCTACAACATTTTTCATACATATCTACCTCCATACTATAAGAAAAGTAAGTAATGCATGTTTTCAAACATATCCATACTACTGATTACATTGCATTTTATGAAACACACTAAGAATTTTATGAAACATATTCATATCACTGATTACATTGGATTTCATATCTTTAAAACTAAAAGCATTACTTTACATTGCATAACTAATGTAACTTATCAAACATTGTTTTACCCAATCTAGGGTTTATAGCGAGCTTCAAAAAACCCATAACTTTTGATGCGTCTTGTGAAAATATATGAAACTTGGTACTAATTTTTTGTAGGCCTATATGCATGTGCTAACAAAAGGAGGGCTGCTAAATCACCATTTTGTGTGACTTATTGAGGACAATTTGTTTCTTTTTGCAACTATACTATGTAAAACCTAGTACTTTTAGGGATTTGTACAAAATTACTTCATGTAAGTGTTGATCAATGTTAAGAAGAGTTTGCAGGGAGTATTTGGAGTGAGGAAAAGTGCTTAGGAGCAAAGAAGTGTCAAAACCAGGGTATAAGTTTCTGCCACCTTTGGAAACTAGATAATCTTGTGCTTATTGTTGTCAAAACAATGTTGTGATTTTCAACCAAGCCATGAAGAACATGAATTAAAAAGAAGGGTTTGTGATGCTATATCTTGGAATTATTCACTATTTCTTTGGCAATGAGGTAACGTAGAAAGAAAAAAATCATTTTCAATTGCACAAAATTTTCCCTTTTTTTAATTTCTTAGAAAGGTAAATGGTATGAATGAATGTAAACTTGCATTAACAACTATTTCAAGTCACTTGAATTTATCTAAGCACATGATGAAGGTGATTTTTTTATGGCACAAAAAAGTTAATGGAAACTTGCATGAACACTGATGAAAGCTCTTAGGTTTTCCAAATTAGTTGAAAATAAAAGTTTTCTCACAACCATCACTAATAATGAATCTGAATCTATTATGTCATGTTTTCCATTTTTTATCTTCAAGATCCTAAAAATTAAACTTTTACATGCAGGATCTGAACCATTGATTTTTGGGTTCCTATAGACTCTCTAACTCTTATAGGGTTTTTCACCTAAAAGGAGAGAGATAGGACGAAAAATGCTAATGATTCATTCAAATTATATTGCATGCAATGTTGTCTAAGCTAAATGAAGTAAAATAAATGCAATTGAATGATTTAAATGGATGAAAATGAAAGAAAAACTAGGATTTAAGCTATGTTTGAAAACACGATGTGATATGCAAACAATGAAGTAAATGAAGAAAATATGCAGAATAGAAAGAAATAAGATGAATCTGAGTGCACCTGGGCAATGTTTTATGATTCTAGAATGTTGTGGATGTTGGTTGGAATCATTGAATTTTCAAAGTGGGACTCATTCGCCCAGGGTGGCGAATCAGTCCTCCTCTTGGTGAAAAAGTGTCAGAAACAAGTTTCTAACTATCGAGATCCAAAATCTAAAAAAATTCAGATTTTCAATCCTAAGGTGGGACTCATCCACCATTGGTGGTGAATCAGTCCCCTCCCAAATTTTAGAAAAAATAGGAGACAACTCTGCAACACCAGATCTCAAAATCATTGATTGTTGAGTTGTTGAAGTCAATTCTACAGGAAATGAACCAAAAACCTTCTCCAAGCTGTAAATGGACTTGAGTTGACTAGAAGCACCTAGTTGACTTGTAAAAAAATCTCCAACACCAAAAATCTTGTTAAATCTACACACAAAAGGCTACAAACAAACATGCAATAGGGGAAAAATGGTTGAGGGTTAGCAAATAGGGGTTTTCCTTGGTCAAACCCCACTTTTGGTAATTAAACCCTTAATGAAATAATGAAATGCAAGAGAATGGTAAACCAATAACATGCAATTGCTATCAACTTACCAAACCTTTGATGATGCAAATTTGAAGTAATGTCAATGGATGCTCCAAAGTGCTTGAATAGTGCTCGAAAAGATGTAAAATTCTTGAATACTTGAATGTGATGTGTGATTGAATGCTTGAATGAATGGGATATTATAGGAGAGGATGTAAAATGAGATGAAAATCACTTATTTATACAATATTTTTCCTTAGTTACCCATTCATACCTCATCACAGGCTGACATCAAGTGATTTTGAATAGAAACCCAAAAGGAAATTTAAAATATTTTGAATTTGGGGGCAAGGGGGACTCATTCACCACCCATGGCGAATGGGTCCCACCTAGGACCTGAAAAAGTGTGTCGGGAAATATGTTATATTCAATGTTGTTTGTTAGGATAATATTCAAAAATACACTTAATTAAGTCATATGAGGGCATAAAGGGACCAAATAAAGCATGAGAAAGGGATAAATAATGAAGATATGCCTAGAAAAGTGTGAAAGCTTGTTACAAGACTTTATAACACTTCAATATATGACTTGTTTAGTGGTGAAAAGGTTGGTTTTAGGTGAATTGTAATGAATAGAGTCTAGAAGAATGTAGAAATGTCTTACAACACTTCACAACACCTTCACAAGATGTCATTCATTGAATTTTAGTACCTAAATATGCATGTTCAAGCCATGTTGCAACATAAAATCATAGAAAAATAGTTCAAACACCATGAAACAAGACCTAGAAGGCCATGAAAATGACAAGGGGTCATTTTTCTATGACACATTTAGCCCTCACTTTAGTGAGAGGATGAACTTGCTTCAAACTCACACTAAAGTAGCCATGAACATCAAGAGGAGGGTTCAAATGTACTTATGTTAGCAAGATGGAATGACAACGATCAAGAGGGATGATCAAGCCCCAAGGATGGAGATCCCATGGAAAACTAAGCATAAGAACAAAGGAACCCACAAGTGTTGAAATGAATCAGATGAAGCTTTGATCATCAATCCAACTAGTTGATTAGATCTAGGCTTATTGTTTGAAAAAAGAATGTGTACTCACTTTGGGGTGATAGAACTCATGACTGTCCACCAGGTGAGAAGGCCTAAATGTACTCACTCTGGGGCCACATAACTAGTTTTTCGAGGGGTGAGAAAGCCCAAAAAGGTAAGATACATACGCTAGTTGGTATGCACTCACAAACACAAAGGTGGTTACGGGGAAAAGTCATGCTAATAGGTGGGCTTCCTACTCAACCATATTAAAGTTATACATGTTGATAACTTTAACAAGGTGCCACAAGGAAAAATTTCATGAACAAAAAGAAAGGTACCACAGTCATGCAAGTTGCGTTATGCAAGGTGGAAAAAGTGAAAAATGTAAAAATGTAAAATGCAAAAGAAGTTCAAAGAAGTCTTGTTCAGTTCATGAAAGGTTAGTCTCTTAAGGAACATTGTGTCTAATGTCTCCAAGATAGGACCAATCAAAGAATAGTATATTCACAACTTATACAATGTGTCACATTAGGCCATCAAGAGGAATGTAATATGCTAAGATAGATCACACTTATGAAGTAAATTGCATCGAATGTCATCCATAAAGTGATGAATGCATCACATAAATGACAAGGATACACTAGGAACCAAGAATGAATTTATGGTAATGTATGCCCCCCACTTTAAAGGAATTGCTACACATTGTTCTATGAGCAATTTCTTTAAAGTAGAAAAGGAAAAATGCAAAATAAAACAAGACATGAGAGCCAACATGGAAAGCCCTATGCCAAGTCATATGTTTCAAAGTTAGATTGCATCATGTCAAGGAAATGAAAACAAAAGGAAAGGAGTTTCCCCCCAAAAAATAAAGCACACTAAACACATAAGGGATCTATGGATTTGGGGTCAGTATGTTTGTTGCTACAATATTTTTATGAAAGAGCTCAGAAATTTCATCATTCCCCAAAACACATAGAACTAGAAGAATGACACAATGAGAGCAAAAAAAAAAGAAAAATAAGATCTATTTTGGGTCAACATGGAAGAGACATTGTGGTATCAATGCCTTGCATCACCCCCCAAAAGAAAAACACAAGCGAAAAGAAAAAAAATGAAAAGGTGAAAGACAATGAAAAAGCTATTGGGTCAACATGAAGTAGACATTTTTGTCTCAATGCCTTGTGTCATACCCAAAAGGAAAACAAAAAAAAAAAGAGAAAAAGACAAGGACCTTTTGGGTCAACATGGAAGAGACATAGGGAATCTCTACACTTTGCATTATCCCCAAAAGGAGAACACAAAACAAAAATGAAAAAGACAATACATGACAAATAGAAGAATAGAGATACAAATAGAAGTGTACAAAGAGAGGAAACATCAAACACATGATACGAGGGAACATGATAAACACATGAAAATGAAAAAATATAAAGGGACAAGTAATGCAAATGTAAGTACACCATTAACTAAGTTATTGGTTTCTCAATCTCAAATGGCTAAGTAGGAAAGGAATAACATAGTTAAGAGACAAAGGAAAATGCATTACAAGGACAAGGCTAACAATGTCTTGGCCCCCATAAAGTGCAAAGACAAGAATGAGCCAAGGTGGGTGATGGGAAAGGATCATGCAAAAGTTAGAATAGGGAATTCTACAACTATGGCATGATAAAGGGGATCTGATTGCTTTAAGGTATGACAGGGAAATAGTCAGTATCAGTGAAGTGATACTTATCTAGTATGTCCTTCAATGTCTGGAATTCTTCTGTTTGATGTCCAAGAATACGATTATATTGAAAAAATGGTATGTTAGAATCTTTGGAATGAATAACCAACATATTCATAGGTTGTAAAAGTATAAGACCTTTATCTAAATTCAGTTGAAGTATCCTTTCACATTCGGGTGGAGGATGTGTAGGAAACTTGAGCTTCTTCAATTTGTAAGGTCATTTTCGTTTGCTAGATTCTCCGTGTTCATGAATAGAAGGAGGAGAAGGACCCATAGGGATCCTAACATACCTATCATTAGAAGGAGATAATGTCTATTCACGTGGAAGGAGAATGCTTAAGTCAGGAGGAGCATCAAAAATCATTGTGCCATCACCCCAAAGCTTCCAATATTTAAATTGTTGTTCATTAGGATGAGGAGGATCATGATATCCTAGACCCATTGTCGTTAGTTTTTGTTCAAGAAGTTGATGAATTCCATGTTCATGTTTTGTGTCACAACCTTGTTTACTTAAGATAGTGAAGCCTTTAACGTATGATTCTTCAAGATTTATAGGAGTGTTTGTAACTTTATGATCGTAAAAGGGTTTGAATTGTGGTGGTTTAGAGGAACTAGGTCTACTTGACGGAGGAACCTTAGGTCGTTGAGTGGTTTCAGGATGTAAACATGCAAAGTGATCAGGAGGTGCAATAGTAAGAAGATCTTGTGACTTCATGGATGAATAAAAGGATGCATTGGCTTCTAGGTTATCAAGGTAGTGATTGTAGAACTTGTTCATGCTATCATCATCTTATCCAATGATGTCTACTACATGAGGAGGAAAATCATGAGGAGTTGAAGGAGAATGTGTGAGTTCAAGGTCATTAGGGTCACAACCAAAGGCACAATTGGACATGTCTACCAATGATTTTAATGAATTCCAAAACTTATTGAAGGAAAATGCCATGATGAAAATAAACTAAGATGCAAGAAATGATTAAAAACAAAGTTGCTAGAAATTAAAATAGAATGCAAGAACAAGAAACAATAATGTAGAAAAATGTCAAAAAGCTACCAGAAATGTTCTTTAAAAAGTCCAGAGGGACTAATTTTCCCTGGGTGGTGAATGAGTCCCAGTATGACATTTTGTGTGTTTTTCAAAAAAATTTAAGATGATTTTAATGCTCTACAAAATGTGATCAAAGATGCAGAATGAAGATGTTTAGTTTTTTCAATGAGATGTTATGTAAAAAGGAAATCTAAATGAATTTTTCACTAATGTAATGTGAAAAATTTGAGAATGCAAAAATAAAACAATGTCCTAATAGAATGTTAATGCAAATGTAAACTAAGATGCAATATGTGAATGAAAGAAAAAATGAAAAGTGTTCAATAGTCGGGTTCACGAAAATGAACTGTTGATTTTTGGGTTCCTATATACTCTTTAACTCTTCTAGGGTTTTTCACCTAAAATGAGAGAGATAAGACCAAAAATGTTAATGGTTCATTCATATTATATTGTGAGCAATGTTGTCTAAGCTAAATGAAGTAAACTAAATGCAATTAACTAATTTAAATGGATGAAAATGAATGCAAAAGTGAGATTTAAGCTATGTTTGAAAACATGCTATGTTATGCAAACAATGAAGTAAATGAAGAAAATATGTAGAACAAAAAGAAATAAGATGAATCTAAGTGCACCTGGGAAATGTTTGATGATTCTGGAATGTTGTGGATGTTGGTTGCAATCACTGAATTTTCATAGTGGGACTCATTCGGTGGCGAATCAGTCCTCCTCTTGGTGAAAAAGTGTCAGAAACAGGTTTCTAACTATTGGGATCTGGAATCTAACAAAATTCATATTTTTCAGTCCTAAGCTTGGGACTCATTTTCCACTGGTGGTGAATCAGTCCTCTCCCAAATTACTTAAAAATTAGGAGACAACTCTGCAACACCAGATCTGGAAATCACTGATTGCTTGGCTGTCAAAGTCAATTCTATAGGAAATGGACAAAAAAACCTTCTCCAAACATGAAATGGACTTGAGTTTACTTGAAGCACCTAGTTGACTTGTAAACCAATCTTCAACACCACAAATATTGTTAAATATACACACAAAAGGCTACAAACAAACATGCAATAGGAGAAAAAGGGTTAAGGGTTAGAAAATAGGGGTTTGCCTTGGTCAAACCCCACTTTCGGTAATTAAACCATTAATGAAATAATGAAATGCAAGAGAATGATAAACTAATAACATGCAATTGCTATCAACTTACCAAACCTTTGATGATGCAAATCTGAAGTAATGTCAATGGATGCTGCAAAGTGCTTGAAAATAAGTTTTAAAATGCTTGAATACTTTAATGTGATGTGTGATTGAATGCTTGAATGAATGGGGAGATTGGAGGAGAGGATGTAAAATGAGGTGAAAATCACTTATTTATACAATCTTATGCCTTAGTTACCTATTCATACCTCATCATAGGCCGACATCAAGTGATTTTGAATAAAAATCCGAAAGGAAATTTAAAATATTTTGAATTTGGGGCCAAGGGGGACTCATTCACCACCCATGGTGAATGGGTCCCACCTAGGACCTGAAAAAGTGTGTCGGGAAGTATGTTGTATTTAATGTTGTTTGTTGGGATAATATTCAAAAATACACTTAATTAAGTCATATGAGGGCATAAAGGGACCAAATAAAGCATGAGAAAGGGATAAATAGTGAAGATATGCCTAGAAAAGCGTGAAAGCTTGTTACAAGACTTTACAACACTTCAAAATAGGACTTTTTTAGTGGTGAAAGGTGGTTTTTAGGTGAATTGTAATTAATAGAGCCTAGAAGAATGTAGAAATGTCTTACAACACTTCACAACACCTTCACAAGACATCATTCTTTGAATTTTAGTACCTAAATATGAATGTTCAAGCCATGTTACAACATAAAATTAGAGCAAAATAGTTCAAACACCATGAAACAAGACCTTAAAGGCCATGAAAATGACAAGGGACCATTTTTCTACAGGACAAGATCCATCTAATTTAATGTTTAATTTTATGTGTAACTATTACCCATTTTTCACCTACGGGCTCAATCAGGTAGAGTAACCTGTGTTTCAGATGTTCATAAAGGATAGATGGGACATTTTTTGTGCATGATTAGATCATCCCCCTAATGCAAAAGAAGGGAGTTTAGTTGAAAGGTCGGCCCCAGTCAAGTTTGACATAATTTTCCTTTAAGAAGAAAGTCGGCAAGACCTTCCATATGTCTTGCTAACTAGCAAGGGTTCCATGAAGTCTGAATGCTTCACCTACAGGTTCCTATCAGCAAGACATCGATCATCATCCTAGCAACTAGGGGTTTCCCATCGGCGTGAAGGTCCCCTTCAGAGAAAGGTCTTGGAAATATCTTTATGTCTCACCGACCGGTGACAAAATGATATGCATATCGGTGAGAGATTTTCCTTTGGGGTGAGGTCCCAGCAACTTCTTTGGGTCTCACCGACTAACTGCATTGGGTAAAAATTTCGGTAGGAGTTGTCTTCTTTGGTGGGTGGTCTTGCTGAGTCCCTTAAGTCTTTCCGACCACCGATAAAGATATGCATCTCGGTGAGAAACTTTGCGGCAGGGAGATGTCTTGGCGAATGCATTTGGTCTCACCGACAAAGCATAGAAAGCTTCAGATTGGAGTAAAGTCTCACCGACTGAAAAAGGTCTCGCTGGCATGAGGTAATATTGACATAAGTCTTGCTGATCCATAAGAGTCTCAATGAATGAAATGACATCGGCAAAGCAAGTTTTCATTACCACAAGGTCTCGGCGATTAGGAGATATCTCGCCGATAGAAAGGGGACCCCACAGAAAGAAATGGACTTCGGCATAAGGTCTTTCCGAAAGCTACAGTCTCGGCAAAAGAAAGTAGATTCGCCATAAGGTCTTGGTGAACGAAGCTTGTCTCCTCAAAATGTTTTGTGCTCACCCAAAGATAAAGGGATCGGCGTAAGGTCTTTCCAACCCAAGCATCTCGCCGACAGAGTAGCAGCGGTATGAGATGGTGGTCTCGGCATAAGGGCTCATCGACCTAGCAATGTCTCCCCAACTAAAGAGAAAGTAAACTCATTGCTGAAAGATAAGGAGCTTGGTGAGAGGTTTGGCCGATAGGCCAATGTCTCGCCGACAACAAAGGGGGATCGCTAAGAGTTGAGGCCATCGTCATGAGGTCCCGACGACCAAGTAATTTCCCACCAAAGGCCGGGGGTCTCACCCAAGAAAGGTTAAGTTGTCGTGATGTCTCACCGATGGCTTAGTGTCTCACCAAAAGATAAAGGAGGCAGAGCATAATGAAAGAATGAAGACCTCGGTGTGAGGTCTCACTGACACATGGGTGTCCCGCCAAGGAATTTTTACTCGCTGGCAAAGGGCTTAGTCGGTGTAATGTCTCACTGATCGACAGGGAGTCTCATCGAATGGAATGAATGGAGATCGGGGAGAGCAGAATGTGTTCGACATAAGGTCTTGCCGAAGGGTCAAGGTCTCAGCGATGAAAGAGATATTTGTATGACTCCTAATGGCTTGCCGTGAAGTCTTCCCGAAAGCGATTGTCTTACCGATGGTTCCAAGGGTGTCGATATGACTTTTTCTGCTCGACGTAAGGTCTCATCGACAAAGGCATGCTATGCCAATAACAGATGAAGAGCCTAATCGCATCGGGGAGACATGATAAGGGTCTCACCTACATGCGTTTCAGTCTAAGTGACCCTTGACCATTTGGTGATCTCGTGTGTCATATGATCGACCAATCAGAGTGAGCTAAGGGTGAGCCATGGCGGTCTGACTAGGGAGAAGAAGATTAACATAATGAAAAGCAACGTGTATCTGTTTTGAGCTCAGGAGCATTCAAAACAGCTTGCCAGAGGATCCAAAGGTGGACATGAGGACCAGAAGTGAATGCGGTAGCTACAAAAGATCTAAAGGCTTCTCTGAAGAATGACTCTTCACCGACATGGACAACAGGGATGCAATCAAACACAACATTAAATCCATTAAAAGATCTATGGGAGATTTTTTTCTGAACGATAGATATTTTGTAAGCCCTTGGGGCTGACACACTTTTGTATATAAGGTTTTTTTTTCCTTCTTGAAAGGGAGTTCTCCTGATGCTTTTATGAAGTTTGTGACTTTTACAGTCCTCTCTCTGATTAGCAGAATTCTGTAACTCATTTTGGAGCATGATATATAAAGTTTTCCTTGGTGACTATTGATGTTTGGATTTCCATCTTGTTCTTGCAAAGTGTTGTGCATTTCAGGTTCATAATCAAGTTATTTTTGTGAATTTCTTTCATTCCTTCATGACTTTATCTTGTGTTTTCATGCCTTCCTTTGCAAAAAGCATCATTATACAAATCACAAATTGTGTTTACATAATCACATATAGATTCTAGTCTGTGAAAAATTGTTTTCCTCTCTGGGAAAAGTGTGTGAATCAAACCTGTTGTGACATATTAATGCATAGCTTATACAGATTTGATGTGTAATCTTATGTTCATCATTAGAATTCAAGTGTAATCAAGCTATCTCATTGTTCTTATCAGTTTGATGTATCACCTTAGGTTTTAGCTTTATTTTATGCATTCCTTCTCCCTTTTCCTTATAGAATTAGTAGTTAGGTGACACCAAAGGAAGTCGGCCTTCTCCGGAGGTTCATTTCAGTATTAGGTGACCCACAACCTTGAAATGATCCCATGTTTCTCTAGAAAGCTTAGTTTTCATAACTCTACATAGGGTGCAATTCTTGGAGGTAATAGTAACAATGAAGATTAATAAAATCATCAATTGAATGGTCTATAAGTTGTTAAAAAAAAAAAAAACTCAATACAAACATGTACCTAAAATGAAAGAGTGAATTCCACTAGCCATGCTGGAAATGGATTACTATAAGCAATGCAAATAGAATTCATAAGAAAATTTGTGTTAAGTTGATGTCGTTTATATAAGTTTAAACATGAATTCATCTAAATTATGTCATTTTCTAAAAAAAAAAATCATAAAAATTAAACTTTTTTATTTAACTCCCATCTAATTCAATGTTGAATTCTATGTCCAATTGTTATGATTAATAAAATCATGAAAGGAATTTAGTTTATATTATAAAAAACAAACAAATATACTAAATAAAAACATTTCAATATTACCAAAATGAATATATTACCTGAGATAGTGTAAAATGATGTAGAAACTTCAAAATGTCTTCTTCTGCATTGTCTAGCATGCAAAATGGTGGTAGAAAGGTGATCGATCAAGCATAGATTGGTACAACGAAGAGTCAGCTGCATAGAAAAGGAATTTTTGAGTTGGATAAAGTGTTGAACCAAAAAATTCAGAAGCATGTGGACCTAGATCACGGGGTTAGCCCCTATTTTACCGTTTCAAGGTAAAAACACATTTGGCGCTCACCAAATTTGGTGAGAACCAAATGTGTTTCTTTGAAATGTTTTCCAAATATAGAGAGGAAGGGAGTGAGACTTGAGATAGAGAGAGAGGGGATAGGAGTGAGAGAGATTAGTCTAGATAGTGTGGTAGGGAGTGAGACCTGAGAGAGAGAGAGAGAGAGAGAGAGTTGAGAGGGATAGAGAGATATCTAGTTAGGGTGGGTGGAAAGACTTGACAATGGGAGAGGGGTTGGGAGGGATGAGACCTGAGAGATAAAAAATACCAAAGGGGGAGAGAGAGAGGGAGTGTGGAAGAGGGGGTTCGAGTGAAATATATTTTTGTAGGTAGGGTGGGAGGTACATGAGACCTGGCAGAGATGGAGTGTGAGAGAGGGGATTGGAGTGAGACAGATCAGTCTAGGTAGCATGGGAGGGAGTGAGACCTGAGAGAGAGAGAGACTTGAGAGGGAGAGAGAGTTATTCAGTTAGGGTGGGGGGAAGGCCTAAGACCTAGACTAAACCCTCTACCCTCTACCCTCTACCCTTAACCCTTAAACCATAAACACTTAAACCCTATACCCTTAAACCCTAAACCCTTAAACCATAACCCTTAAACCCTAAACCCTTAAACCCTCTACCCTTAAACCCTAAACCCTAAACCCTCTACCCTCTACCCTCAACCCTAAACCATTAACCCTTAACCCTACACCCTCTACCATCTACCCTCAACCCTCAACCCTCTCTCTCTCTCAATCTCTCTCTCTACCCTAAACCCTCTACCCTCTACCTTGAACCCTTAATCCCTAAAAACCTCAACCCTAAATCCTCTACCATCTACCATCTACCCTCAACCCTCAAACTTTAAACCCAAAACCCAAAACTCTAAACCTTCTACCCTCTACCCTTAACCCTTAAACCCTCTACCCTCTACCCTTAACCCTTAAACCCTAAACTCTTAAACCATCTACCATCTACCCTTAACCCTCTACCCCCCTCTCTCTCTCAACCCTACACCCTCTACCCTCTACCCTCTACCCTCAACCATCTCTCTAACTATATCTCTACCCCTAACCCTCTACCCCTCTACCCCTACTCCCCTCTCTACCCTAAACCTTAACCTTTCTCTCTCTCAACCCTACACCCTCTACCCTCAATCCTCTCTCCCTCTATCTCTCTCTACCCTCAACCCTCTACCCTCTACCCTCAACTCTCAACCCTAAAACCCTCTACCCTTAACCCTTAAACCCTAAACCCTTAATCCCTCTACACTTAACCCTTAAACCCTAAACCTTTAATCCCTCTACACTTAACCCTTAAACCCTAAACCCTTAAACTATCTACCCTCTCCCCTTAACCCTCTACCCTCTACCCTCTACCCTCTACCATCAACCCTCTCTCTCCATCTCTCTCTCTCTACCCTCTACCCTCTACTCTGAACCCTTTACCCTTAAACCCTAAAACCCTCAACCCTCTACCCTCTACTCTCTACCCTTAACCCTTAAACCCTAAACCCTTAAATGCTCTACCCTTAAACCATAAATCCTAAACCCTAAACCCTAAACCCTCTACCCTTAAACCATAAACCCTAAACCCCTAAAATATCTACCCTCTACCCTTAACCCTCTACCCTCAACCTAAAACCCTCAACCCTCTCTCTCTCAACCCTCTACCCTCTACCCTCTACCCTTAACCCTCTCTCTCTCACTCTCTCTCTCTCACTCCCTCTCAATCTCTCTCAAGTCTCTCCATCCTACCCCCTTTCTCTCATAGGTCTATCTCTCTCCCCCACTCACTCCATCCATCTCTCTCTCCTCTACCCTTAACCCTTTACCATCTCTCTCTCAAGTATCTCTCTCCTACCCCCTCTCCATCTCTAAGATCTCTCTCTCTCTCTCTACCCTCAACCCTCTACCATAAAACCTTTACCCTCTACCCTCAACCCGCAACCCTCTACCCTCTACCCTTAACCCTTAAACCCTAAACCCTTAAACCCTAAACCATTAAACCCTAAACCCTAAACCCTAAACCTTCTACCCTTAACCGTTAAACCCTAAACCCTTAAACCATCTACCCTCTATCCTTAACCCTCTACCCTCTACCCTCAACCATAAACACTCAACCCTCTCTTTCTATCTCTCTCTCAACCCTACACCCTATACCCTCTACCCTCTACCCTCAACCCTATATTCCCTTAACACTATAGTTCCTCAACCTATACCCTCAATTATCAACTCTATACACTATACATTGGATCCTCAACCCTCATCTATCTCTATCCCTCCCTCCTTTTCTCTCCTCTCTATCTCATGTCTCCCTCCATCTCTCCCTCCATACATTCCTCCTTCTCTACCCTAATCCCTCAACTATATACCATCAACCCTTAAACACTCAACCCTAAACGCTTAACCCTTGACCCTTAAACTCTAATCCCTTAAACCCTCTACTGTCTAACCTCAACCCTAATCCCTCAACCCTATACCCTCAACCCATCAATACAAATAAACTCTCTACCCTAATGCCTCAACCCTCAACCCTTAATCCATCAACTCTTAAACCCTCTACCCTCTACCCTCTACCCTCTACCCTCAACCCTTAAACCCTAAACCCTAAACCCTAAACCCTAAAACCTAAAACCTAAACCCTCTACCTTCTACCCTTCACCCTTAAACCCTAAACCATTAAACCCCCTACCCGAGCTACCCATAACCCTCTACTCTCTACACTCTACCTTACATCATAAACCATCAACCCTCTCTATCTCTCTCTCACTCCCTCCCTCTCTCAAGTCTCTCCCTTCTACCCCCTCTCCCACTCTTAGGTCTACCCTCTATCCTTAACCCTCTACCCTATAGCCTCTCCCTCTCTCTCTCTACCTCAACCCTATAGGTCCTCAATCCTATGCCCTCTCCCCTCTACCCTCAACCCTCATCTATCTTTGTCCCTCCCTCCTCTTCTCTCCTCTCTATCTCATCCACTACCCACCATCAACCCTCTCTATCTCTCTCTCACTCCCTCCCTCTCTCAAGTCTCTCCCTTCTACCCCCTCTCCCACTCTTAGGTCTCTCTATCACTCACTCCCTCTATTTCTCTCCCCTCTACCCTTAACCCTCTACCCACTACCCTTAAACTCTCTACCCTCTATCCTTAACCCTCTACCCTATAGCCTCTCCCTCTCTCTCTCTACCATAAAAAATCAACCCTATAGGTCCTCAATCCTATGCCCTCAATTATCAACCCTCTAACCTAAACATTGGATCCTCAACCCTCATCTATCTTTGTCCCTCCCTCCTCTTCTCTCCTCTCTATCTCACTTCTCCCTCCATCTCTCCATCCATCCATTCCTCCATATCTACCCTAATCCCTCAACCATATACCCTAAACCCTCAAACCCTTAAAGAATCAACCCTAAACCCTTAATCATCAACCCTTAAAGCATAAACCCTTAAACCCTCTACCCTCAACCCTCAAACCAATACCCTCTACCCTCAAACCTAATCCCTCAACCCTATACCCTCAACCCTTAAACATTCAACACTCAACCCTAAACCCTCAACCCTCTTTCTCTCTCACTCCCTCTCTCTCTCACTCTTTGTCAAGTCTCTAATCCTACCTAAGAGGGGGGAGAGAGAGAGAGTGAGGGGGAGAGAGAGGGAGTGGGAGATAGAGTAATTGTAGAGAGATAGAGGGAGTGAGAGAGATAGAGGGAGACAAAGAGATAGAGGGAGTGAAAGAGAGAGAGGGAGTGAAAGAGAGAGAGAGGAGTGAGAGAGATAGATGGAGTCAGTGAGAGAGATACTTGAGAGAGGGAGAGGGGTGGGAGGGAGAGACATGAAAGAGAGGGAGAGGGAGAGAGGGTGGGAGGGAGAGACCTAAGAGAGAGGGAGAAGGATATAAAGGGGGAGAGAGGGCATGGGAGGGAGAGACCTAAGAGAGTAGGAGAGAGAGAGAGTGAGAGATACAGGGATGGGAGAGAGATACAGAGAGTGAGAGAGAGACTTGAGAGAGGGAGAGGGGGTGGGAGAGAATGGGAGTGCCCGAGATAGAGGGATGTGAGAGAGATAAAGGGAGTGAGAGAGATAGAGAGAGAGGGGGTGGGGGGAGATACTTAATAGAGAGGGAGAGAGAGGGAGAGGGAGCACGTGTGAGGGAGATACCTGAGAGAGAGGGAGATAGAGAAGGAGCGGGTTTGAGGGAGATACCTGAGAGAGAGGGAGAGAGAGGGAGGGAGTGCAAGAGAGATGGAGTGGGAGAGAGATAGAGGGAGTGAGTGAGAGAGATAGAGAGAGACCTGAGAGAGGGATAGGGGGTAGGAGGGAGAGAATTGAGAGAGAGAGGGAGGGAGAGGGGGTTGGAGGGAGAGAACTGAGAGAGAAGGAAAGGGAGAGAGAGTGGGAGAGATAAAGAGGGTGTGAGAGAGATAGGGACCTAAGAAGGAGAGGGAGAGGTGGTGGGAGGGAGATATTTGAGAGAGATGGAGAGAGAGAGGGAGAGAGAGATAGAGGGAGTGAGTGAGGGAGGGAGTGGGAGAGAGATAAAGGAGTGACCATGAGAGTGAGAGGGGCTAGGATGGGGAGACTGACAAAGAGAGAGAGGGAGAGGGGGTAGGAGGAGATAATTGAGAGAGAGAGATAGAGAGAGAGGGGCGGAGAGAGAGGAGAGAGACAAAGTGGGAGAGAGATGAGGGAGTGAGAGATAGAGGGAGTGGGGAGAGAGAGGGAGAGGAGAGGATGTAAGAAGAGACTTGAGAAAGAGAGAGACCCAAGAGAGTGGAGAGGGGTAGGGGAGAGACTTGAGAGAGAGAGGGGAGAGGGGTGGGAGGAGAGACCGAGAAAGAGGAGAGAGAGTGGGGAGAGAGACAGAGGGAGTGAGAGAGAGTGGGAGAGAGAGAGTGGGTGTGTGTGTGTGTGCATGTGTGTGTGTGTGTGTGTGTGTGTGTGTGTGTGTGTGTGTGTGTGTGTGTGTGTGTGAGAGAGAGAGAGAGAGAGAGAGAGAGAGAGAGAGAGAGAGAGAGAGAGAGAGAGTGAGACTTGAGAATGAGAGAGGGGGTAGGAAGGAGAGACTTGAGAGAGAGTGATGAAGAGAGAAAAATAATGACCTAAGAGAGGGAGATGGAGTGAAAGAGACAAAAATACCATAGGGGGAGAGAGAGAGAGGGAGTGTGAGAAAGAGGGTTGGAGTGAGATCGATTTATTTAGGTAGGGTGGGAGGGAACGGGACCTAAGAGAGAGGGAGTGTGAGAGAGGGAATTGGAGTGAGAGAGAGTAGTCTAGGTTGTGTGTGAGGGAGTGAGACCTAAGAGAGAGGGAGACTATAGATGGATAGAGAGTTATCTACTTAGGGTAAGGGTATGTGCAAGATCATCATGGAAAAAATAGGCCCTTAAGTGGCAAAAAATTTAGAAAAATCAGAGTTAGGCAACTTAACATAAAATTTTGAATAAGTTATCTATATTATTTCAAAAATATGTAAGAATAGAATCTGTATAAAATTAAATGTAGTTTCTAAACTACTCAGTTTGTTTAAAAAAATAAATCTATTTGGTGAAAATTTGAAATTTCAATGCAATGGTACTTAAATTTCAGGGAAAAAATAACAAGTAGGTGTCTGTCTGACCACCCTAACCACAATAAAATGATAATATTTTTTTATAATATTTTAGATATAAGTAGATGACTCATGCCCCAATGTGATGCATATTTTGTTGTAATTTAATTCCAAGTAAATAATTAATTATGAATTTTTTATTACAACTCATATGTTTGACCACCTTAACTTGGTCAAAACTTCATGAAATTCAATTTTTTATTTTTTTAATCCTTTAGTATGAAAAGCATAGAATGTGATGCATGTTTTGGATTCAAAAAATGTGATACCATTTGAAAGCTATAGATGTTTTTCAATCAGCCTATCAATTAGGACTTTAGTCATAATTTGAATACAAAATGAATAATAATTACTTATTAAATTCAAAGTAAAGAATATTTTATATCAGTACAAAGCTGAGAACCTCCTTTAAAAACCCTTTTCATTTCATCAATTTTGGGTAAAATAATAGTCGTCAGCCACATACCCATCATATTGCCACTTTTTGGCCCATCATGATCCTGCACATACCCGTAAGGAGGTAGAGAGTGTATGAAAGGTAAAACCTCAACTATCCATCTATGATCATAAACCATGCACTCTCAGCATTATCAAAGTGGTCAACCAAAGAGAGGGGAAAGTTAGATTTTTTTCAAAGCGGATCATTTGGTAAGCACCAAATTTGGTGCTCACCAAATGACACATCGCATTTGGTGCACACCAAATTTAGCACTCGCCAAATGTGATGTGCCATTTTGTGAGCACCAAATTTGGCGCTCACCAAATGACCTGCTTTCGATGAGTGAATTGACATGATTTTCCAAATTTCCTCATATTTTCATTTGTTCTCACCGTCACGCTTGAATGTATTTCAATGAAAGTTTATAAAAAACGTGATGGAGTTAACCTCTCTATGAGTTATCTAAATATATAATTCATTTTTTCGTTTTGATTCAGTTAAGGTTTTGATCCATAACTTCTATTGTAAATTCCTTTGTTTTGTTCAAAAACCAACATGTGCTAGTTTTAGGATAGATTTGTACTCATTTGTTGAAATGTAAAACAAATTACATTTTTTAAAACTATACTCCATTCTACACATGATGAAAAAAAATCAATTTTTGATTAGTTTTCAAAAAAATTAGTTGGGATCATGCTCAAATTTTAGATTTTCAGGATGTGTCCACTTTCAAAATTCATAAGAAAAAAATTATTTGAAAGAATGAGGATAAACTACATGGTGTTAGCTAATTTCTCATTGTTTGGATTTTTGAAATTCTAAAAAAAAGTTAATCAAAAAGAGGGGGGGCTCTCAGGCGCTATGCTATTTTTTTGATAAAAATATGACCTGTTTTGTGCCCCCCCTTTTGAGACCCTTAATATTCATTAATTTAAAAAAGAATTAGTAGCTTAGAAACTAGACTCAGAGCACTTCAACTCTTATTCTTTCCGCATCTTGAAATTTTGAGCATAATTATCTTCATTTTCTCATGCAAATCAGGTTTTTCTTATTTCAGAAAAAAAAAAAGTGGCATCTTAAGAGAAAAAATTGTGTCATAGATCCATGCACTTACCCTAGAGGATATTAGAGTTTTATATCAACCCTAATACTAGTACTATGAGTCCCAGTATACCTGATTTCAATCATTTCCAACAGATCCTGAATTGCCAGTTCCAGATTCTAGTTTTTGTCAGAAACCCTAATCTAGGACTAAATTTCCCCTATTGGCGTATGATTCTTAGTGTGTATTAAAAGTTAGTATTTTTAGGATTTCATACCCTCATTCAAGCCTCTTTAGTTTCCACATACACCTTTTTCCTTTCTCAGTTCATTCTTTTGATTTTTAGTTTTATATCATGGATTGCATAGGTAGGTTTTTGTATCATTGCATTTCTTTTCTTTCCAAGCCTTTCTTGGTGGTGACCCCCCTTTTAGTCTCTAATCACACCCTAGGATACCTTATTATAGATCTCTTTCCCTCATTCTATCCCTTGATTGAGATATTTAAGGTTTCCTTGAGTGAAACTTATAGGATATTGGTTGTTTTATCTCCCTAAACATAGAGACACTGTTTTCAAGGTTTCAATTCCTATAGACTTATGGGATCTATATGATTTCTTTTCATTTTGTGTAAATTTATTCTTAGCCTCTACTTCCCACTTCTCTTTATTCCTACATAATTTCAATGTATATACAAAAGTTTATACTTTTTGTAAATTACTTCAAAACCTTTGGTTCCTACTTCACTTTATTCCTAAAAAAATTTGGATTCTAAAACTTGCATGTTTACATTTTTTCAAGTTACTTCTCAACCTTCACTCCTTGCTTCTCTTTTCTCTTGAATTTTTTTTGGGTTCATTTCATGCTTACAATAGTTTCAAAAATTCTTCTCGAGCACCATTTACCACTCCCTTTAAGGATATTAACATTTAGAGTCTATAGGTAAGTTCATACATTTTATAAATAGCACCCCAAACTTTTGTTCTTACTTCTCTTTGTTAGATCCCAACATTTACTTCCTAATTTCTCTTGTTCTTATAAAACTTTGAATTTTACATGTGAATTGTAATTTTTGCAAACTATATCCCAACTTATACTTATTACTTCAATTGATTCCTATAGAATTTTAGGGTTTGTGTGAAAGTTTATTTTTTGAAAATTTCTCTCCAACCTTCGCTTTTCACTTCACTTTGTTCCTAAACTTATTAATCGCCCATTTTCAAGTTTGTGGCTTTTGCATATTACTTCCCAACAACAAATTGCCACTTCCTTTTATTATTGTATATTTTTTGAGTCTTCATACAAGTTCATAATATTTAAAAACATGCATTAGAATTTTGAAACCCTGCCTTGATGTGAAAAAATTCCTCACTCTTCCAAGTAAACACACCAATATGATAGAATGAAATAAAATTTGAAACCTTTCCAATGTGAAAGCATGTACCATACATACAAAAATTGACTTACTATGTCTATATCCTTCTTGTAGATGTATTAGGCAATCATATTTCACATTCTAAAAAATTTAACCAAAATTTGGGAACTTATATTGAAAATGATTCCACTATCAATAATTCACATTTTTTTTATAACAACTTCCCTAGATTTATAAGGAAAGATTACTAATGTCATTTGATATCTTGATTTTTATTTTTTCTTCTAGTTCTAAACTATATATAAACAAAAAATAAATTAATTAATGTCTAATTCCTCCCTTGCTCTCTCATAGATCCCAAAGGTATTGAAACAAATTCACCATAAAAACTACTAGATAGCTTGGTGTATTATGGTTTATTATTGTAATGTATGAAATTTAAATCTAACAAAAGGAAAGCTAGGCTCCTTTGAGAGTAAATATCACTACATACACTTATATTAAATGAACCAGTTAAAATGATTAAAGAGAAATAAAATGATGAAAAATATTTGTAGACTAATATAAAAATACAAAATGTAATAAATATATAAATGGAAAATATAGATCATAAGTAACTACCATTAAAACTTGAGAGTCATAGCCAAGGATGCTAGCATGTTGTGTAGACATATTCATAATGTATTGTTGTTTGACACATACGCAAGAAACAAGTCCTAGAGTGAGTGGTTTGAATTCAAGAATCCACCCAACCTACAAATGTAACAAGATGAGAATACTTTTTGGGGTTTTCTAAGGATTTACCTTAGTCAAACCTTTGATTTGGTGTTTCCATCTCCATAGTAGGAAAGATATATAGATAAAAAAAATAGATAATGCATTATTATTCTAAGTATATCTAGAAGTAAGAACAATTTTTAAATTAAAATAATTTTATAAGGGATGTGATAATCCCAAGGTGCTCAAGGGCATAAGAAAATAGAATGATATTACCTAGACAATGCTTTAGGAGACCAAAGTGAGAAAATAGAGCTAAAAGAGTCATATAAAATAAATTGAGAGAGTTTTGTAGTAGGTTGTAACAAGTTGTACAAAGTTGTGTGCGAATTTGAGAGTGCCAAAGAGTAGAGAGAGAGCTTCCAAATAAAACATTAGTTTCAAAAATGATAAGAAGAGGGAAGAGGAAGACATTGAAAAGATATTATGAATCACTCCAAGTTTTTTTCACTAACCTAGGAAGGTGACAAGGGAAATTTTTCTTATAAAAATCCTTTAAACAACAAGTGATGCTAGCACTATATGTGGATGTCCATGCTAAGCTCTAGTTTCTAGACAATTTATGTTAAGAAAATGACAAGTTACAAGAACATAAGGAAAATACAAAAGTGACTTAAAAAAGTGACCCTAAAAGGTAGGATTGAGCATCCTAAAAGGGAAAAAGGATGATAGAAGGGTTGAAATGAGCTTATAGAAATACCAAGGAAAATGGACTACAAGTAGAAAAAAAATAATATCCATCATTGGTATATATAAATGTTATTTAATCAAACTCAAAAAAGACTATGTATTAGGATAAAAAATTAAAAGAAATTTTGAGGATAGGATCTAGGTAGAGTTTTGACTTGGTATATAAGATTTTGTTTGAGGATGATTTCTATCTCCTCAAATTTAAGGATCCTCTAATATTGTAATCCCTTTTTGATGCAAAAGAAATGGGTCTCGACTATGAAGCCTAGCAAGGTACCCAAGTACAATGCAATATCTCAAAAGTGGATTAAAGAAAAAAATCATGTCCAAAAAGGAAAATTAGAAAGATTTGAGACATTCTAAAAATTTGTTCATTTCTTATCTCCACCCTTCAAGTTTTATGTTGGGGAAAAGGTGGCTAACTATGTGGATACTCATAACACTATACATATTTTTAAGCCTTGACTCCTCATCTAACCTTCAGTTTCTACGTCATGCCCTATAGTTGGAAAAAATCATCTATTTTCATATTTTCCAACTTGAGATACTAAATGTTCTTGTGTGCATGAAATCTTCCTTTAGTTTATACTTTGTTAGTTGGGGATATGATGACCTAATAAATTTTACTTAGTATAGTTTCCCTTGGTCAAGGGTGTGGATTAAATACTATATCCCCAACTTCGACCTCTTTTTTGGTCCTCTATTCAAAATAATTTTCACTCTTCATAATCTATAAAAATGAGTTTTTTGTTTCCCAATAGGTTCCCTCTTTGTGAAAATTATTTTCAGTGTATGTAAAGTTTATTATTGGACTACCTTTTGCATTGAAAACCATTGACTATTTATTGAGTAAGTTTGAGTTATGTTGGCCTCAACTAGGATCATTTTATTATTTCATCTTCCAATGTTCCCCATCTATTTTCTAACGCCAGCATAAAGGATCACTAGTACCTTGTTCTTCCCTATTTCTATAACGGCATTTTGGTAAGAAAAATGCTAAAATATTTTTTTTAAAAAGATAGAACCATCTAAGGGTTAGCTTGAAAATATACAATTCTATTGCTAAAAATGTTACTTCTATTTAAAAATAAGGGAAAGGGAAACCAAAATCCCTATTAGTAGAGGAACATATAATTTCTTTTAGTTGAGGTTATAATGTTACTTTGATCAATTTTATGGATAGAAAGAAAAATATGAGTCTCAACACTACATAGGTCTAGCCTAATATTAGATCATTAAAATTGAATTTCAATGGGTCATCCAAGGGGAACCTAGGCCTATATGGAGTAGGAGAAATGATTAGAGATAAAAAAAGAAAAGAAAAAAGAGGTGGTTTAATGGTTTCTTATGTGAGAAACATGGGAATGAAAAATAAACATGTAAAATATAGGGTGACCTTGAAGAGAATTCAATGTGATAGAGGAATGTATAGTAGAGGAATATAGATTATCAAAGGAAAGTTTGAATATCTTCAAGGAAAGGAAAGCTAAAACTAAAGAAGAAATGAAGGCTTGCTTTAGAGGAATGGAGAAGTTAGTGATATTTCAAGAGGTCTATCATAGAGAACATATGCCCAAAACTTTGGATATGGTACACATTCAACTGATAAAATTTATTACTCTTGAACGCATATATAAATTCAGTTTTTCCTACTATTTTACCAGGTTAATCTAATTCAAACATAGGAAACTAGTTTTCTTCTCATTCTACTTATATCCTTGGAGCTATTTGTTGTTGATGTTTGGTTCAAAAAGGTTGAAATGTTAGTTCACCAAGGCTTGAATTTCCTAATTTATCAATTTTAAAAATCCAAGTTAGTGCATAAGGAACCTTCCATAAGTATTAATATTATGGAGTCCTCTTAGCATGATAATAAGCCCTTTGAACCCTATTTCTGAAAGGAGAACCCTATCCCTTGTTGAACAGTTTAGATAACTGAGAGGGGGTGAATCAGTTATCATAAAACAATCTTATGTACTTTAGTTAATCCAAAGCAAGATTATATCAATCATATAATAATCAAATAGATATGAACATGAAAGGACATAACAACACCATGCACAATGAACACCAAAATTTACATGGAAACCTAAGAAGGGAAAAACCATGAAGAATATTAATTCTCAATTATAGAACATTGGTTAAGGTGACACTGATTAAGGTGATTTTTACAATGGGCTCACTGCCAAAATGCTCACTACAAGTAAGGCTCACTACCAGTGGGCTCACTACCCGATTAATACATCTAATTACAAAATAGTCTCACTAACAAAAATGAACTGATGAAGTTGCATCTACATATGCATGAATTTAGTTCCAATTAAGAGCACAATATTTGTCTATAGCAGATCCGATCAAGAATCTTATGCACACCTTCCTTGCACAACCTTTGCAAAATATATTACTTCTCCCTGACACTTGTCTTTAGCTTTATTATACCACAATCCTCTGCACCCTTTTATCTACTCACATACACCATACACCGCACTTCTTACTTCATTGAAAAATAATAATTTTTACTTATATCATTCCATGCTTTCATAATCTCCTAGGTTGGCCAGACACAATGTCTTCATAATCTCCTAAGTCAGCCTAGCAAAAACATGTCGGCTTGAAAAACAACCTTGAAATATTCAATAAGGCATGGCACACTAGCACAAACTAAAAAGATAAGTTGCACATAAAGATCTTCTTACTACATCAACAAGGGACCAATAAATAGGTCATGCATCAGATAGGTTCATTACATAACATATTTATCAAAATATAGCAAACTTTGAATTACATGAAATATATTTTCAAGTCGATGGGAATGCCACAACCAAGACCAAATCTTGATTAGCATCACTTTTATTATCAACCAAAGAAACATAATTTGACATACCAAAACTTGTAACATGCTTCATGAATGTTTGGATAAAAAAGATACCCAGAGTAATCTTTGAGCACAACATCCAACATCAAAAGATTAGTCTTCATTATTGTGCATTAACTGACTTCCATGAATGTCCCAAAAAGAAGTACTACCACATCTGGATCAAGGATAAGATCCATACTACATACTCAATAGGATAGATCATTTTTGTATATCATACAGAGCATAACCTTCCAAATCCCAAGTTTTGACATCAATGTCAACAATGCTAAATCATGTCAACAACTTCTCAACATCCCTCATTGCATCACAATTGAAATACTTTTGCTTTAGAGTTGAATTCTCACCCTCAAATTAGAGATAGGAAGAGTAAGGTCATTATGTTTTTGAAGGATAATAAGGAAAAAGATATGGAAGAGGATAGATAAGGGAAGGAGAAATCTATGGTAGTTGATGGGTAAATAGATGGTATCAAAGGTAAGTGGATTATTAGGGCCAAGACTTTTGAGTAACTCAATAAATGAAGAGGAAGTACCTTAGAGAGAGTGAAAAGTTGATGTAATCCAAGAAAACCAAGAATAATAGAGAAGAGGATAAGAAAGAAGATAGTGCTACTAATGTTGTTGAGCAACTTTTTATAAGGAGCCAAGTTGTAAAAGTGGACTCTTTGGAGAGGGATTATAATCTCCAATAAATCATCCTAAAGTGGTTCATGAACAAAAAATAGAGATTGAAGAGTAGATTAATCCACTTGTTTAAATAGGTTAATGGTGATCTTTCTAAGTTTGAGGTTAATGTGGATTTTTATGAAGACAATGGTAACAAATTCAAGGGTATCTATGAATTTAGAAATGATATAGAAGGGTTTGGCTCCTACCTAAGTAGGCTTGATAAAAATAATAAGGATTTGAGTGCATATTTGAATATGATTATTTTTCTCAAGTATACCACTAATAAAGACTTAGTAGTTGGAATAGCTATGCTACATGTCAATATGTTAAAAAGAAATAATCCTAATGTGTAAGAGTAAAAATAGAAATCATATAATGTAGGAGGACACAATGATTAAGCCAAATAGTGATATACTTGAGGACCGCTTAGAATTATCTATAGAATTTAGGACACTATTAATTACTTGAAAAATCTCTCTACTGCCTGTTAGTGTAATTAATATTTAATTACACTTGCATAACTTTACATAGTTAATATTTAATTTCCTAGGTTAATTATTCTCATCCTTATCTTGTTGAGCTATCTTGTTGTTCAAGATAAGATTAGGGTTATGCATACTTGCATTTATAAAGCAAATTATCTCATGTAATTATGAATTCCTGAATAATAATATTCTGCACATCTTTTGCAAAGCTTTGCTTTTTCTAATTTTCTCTTATGTGGAAGGCTTTTCTAGTTTGCATCTCAGATCTTGGTTTCCAACATGGTATCAGAGCCTTGATTTGCAGCCCCTTCTCAGAGTTTTTTGAGAAAATCATTGCAGAGTTCGTTCGAGATTCCTCGAGGGTATCATGCCTTAAGTTCATTTATGAGGCGTTTTGGATCAGATCGGGCTTCACCATTGGATTCACAGTGCTGGAAAAAGTTAGGATTGGCTTTTATTTTGCAGATTTTGGTCATCATTTTCCAAATCTGTGAGGGTTTCAAGCTCAAAGTTTTTTTGCAAGCTCTAGGGGTAGCCAAATTTTTGGAGCATTTTGGGCACAAACAGAGGTCACCATTGCATTCATAGCGGCCAAAAACCCTAAGAATTCCCTTTATTTCATCGATTTTGGTGAAGTTGATCTGGAAGGCAAAAACATTTTGCCAGGGAGGCCGTACGGCCTCCCCAGCACGCAGTTTGAGGCATTTTTTTTCAAAAATATTAAAATATATATATATATGTATATATATAATGCGTTATTCAAAGCGCTGCCCACACAGAGAAAGGGTGCCACCTCAGCGCCACCCGGTGGCCACTAGGAGTGGCGACCACTGGGCGTCAACCACCACTCCACCGCTGGCCCTCAGCCCAGCCCCTGTGGGCTCCTTCTGGCTCCACCCTGGTCACATGGAGGATGGGGGGCCCTCTACTAGCCCCTAAGGGATTTCTTACCTGTAGCGGTGGTCATATTGATGACCAAGGGCCCGCACCAAGATCCACAGGCAATAGAATATTCTGCCAGCCAGAGAATATTCTGGTGGACTTGCAAATTTTGACAGCCATCAAAATTTTTGCAGGGGGGCGTTTATTTGCCCTAACAACCTCCAGGCCATCAAATTTAACATCATGAACTACTAACGTTAGCATGATGTCATCCGGTCATACAACACTCCAAGCCCCCTCCTACCCCTGATTTTCCCTAAGGAGCACTTTTTTTCTTTTTGGCATAACTTGGGCATACAGTATTGAAATCAGGCAAATGAGATATCGCCGGAAAGCTAGTTCCGAGAAATTTCTAGTGGTGTAGTTTATTTTTTAGTATTTTTCTATATAGCTACATTTATTTTTGTTTGAAGTCAGATACATTGATTTATGGCTTTTGAGCTCATAACTTTTTTCCACGATCTCTGATTTTCATCTTCTTTGCGGTGTTGGAAAGGTATTGAGGAGCTCTATTTTACTGTCCATGCACTTTTTTTTGTATCTATCCCAAGTTTATCGTTATTCTAGATTTGTCCCAATGGGTGTTTTGGAGATTACTTGGATGTTTTGGCAGTTGGAAAGGTGAAACTTGAATATTTGTACTTCATTTTAGTACCACATCATCTTATTTTCTATTTATGCATGTTTAGCATTCTCTCTTTTTACAATCATTGGGTTATTGTAATAAATGAACTGAGATAAAGTTCCATCAGGGGGGTTTCTTGTATAATAATCTGATTAGAGTGTGCATGCACTTTGATCTTCATCTTGTTTTGATGGCAAATCGCATGGGTTATCTAGTTTCCTAGTTTCTTTTGGCCACATCTTGTCTTTTCTTGACACATATTAGATTCACATCAGTTCACACTTTAGATTGGGAGTTTATGTTTCTTGATCCGCATTGGTTCAGATCTTTTTTCAAATTGAGGGCCATGTTTTTATGGTTAATGTTCCAGAGTCTTTATGATACTCCTTCCCATGGAAGAGTAATAGTCTCAGTTTGGAATCGACATCAAGATACATGGTTTCTAGATTCTGTCATCATTTCATGTACTGTTGCTTCACAGATTCTGGGGTTGTTCCATTTTGTGAGTTTTCCAGTGTTCCATGGCATCAGGTCTGTTGTTGCATGATTATGATTATATTTTGGTTTCTTGTAGACAGAAGTATCTTTCCTTGCTTGTCGGATTTCAATTCCAGTGTTACTCCACAGTCTTCTTCTAATACTTATTTGCAGCAGTGTTAGTGTAATTAATATTTAATTACACTTGCATAATGTTGTGCAGTTTTGCACACACGCCCCACTTGGAGTAGGGACCCTATTTTGGGATGTCTTTTAAGCTTTGGTTTTATTAGATTTACCTTCTTAAGGTCTTGGCATGTTGGTCTTCTTGGCTTTGATCCCTTCCTGAGGCTTAAATTGGTTAAAATGGGCTTTCAGTGAAAAACTGGGTCTTGACCTAAATCCAGGATTTTCCAGCTCCGGCGGATTTTCCCGGGCTCTGGTTCGTTATCTGGTCATCGCTAAATTTTCCGAATCTGGGTTTTTGCTTGACTCCGGGATTTTCTGACTCTAGCGGATTTTCCCGGACTGCGTCAAAATCTCGAACTTTATTAAAATCCTGGTTTCTACTATTTCCGCAGAATTCGTGTTCATCCGGATTTTCCGTGTATTTGGGGATTTTCTAAAATTTCATCCTGGGCTCGGGTTTCCAGATTTTTCAGATACGTCTTGTCGTTCATTAATGACCGAGGTACCTTTGCTCAGACATGCATATGGGTGAATTTAAAAAATTTTGAGCATCATTCTCACTTCATTATTCACTTGCTTACTGCTTTGGCGATTAAGAGTTTTCCATTTGCGCTGTGAAGATTGATCTTGAGCCGCTTGCGTGTGGATTGTCTGGAGTGCTGATTAAGGTTTTCATTGCTTGGGTGTGCTTGATATGTGGTTGCTTCTTCGAGTTCGAGTTTCATCCACACTGATCCATGGTAGGTTATCATTGGCCCTTTCATCTGTTTGCATGATGTTTGAGCTTTTCTTTGTTGATTGGTGGTCATATCGGGTCGGCCCATGTTTAGTCACGATTTTCCTCTTATCAAATTAGGGTTGGATCCATCTCCTCATGAAAACCTCACCACCCGTTCCAGGAATATTTGTATTTACTCATTCGATGTTAGATGGGTCAGTGTTGATGGACGTTCGGGGTAGGATTTTGTTTCTAGATGCGTCGTTCATCATTTTTGGCGAGATTAGGGTTTTGGGTGTTTTGCTCGAAACTGCTAACAATGGTTAAACCATCATAATTTTATATCTTGTACCGAGGTTTAACTCGCCCCTGCCTTGTGAGGATTCAGAGTGCCTTGGATTGACCTTTGCAGTTGGTATTTTAGACCCCGAGCTTACACTGTTTTCCATGGTGGAAGTTTGGTCATCAAATTAGGGAATCATTGTTTTTTCGTGGAGAGTGGTCATTTGAGAGCCTTGAGAGTTTGAATTCATTTGCATTCTGAATCTTGATTGGTTGGCATTGATTTTGAAATCATTTGAACCCAAGTGAGGAAGTCTGCATGATCATTTGGACGCTGGTTCGCTTGTTGTCATTCGTCGAGTTTCCGAGGTGTCCACGGAATTCTGCCCCGACTGGATTTTCCCGGTTTTGGTAGATTCCACGGGGCATGACGATTTCTGGAGTACTTCGAACTGTCCACGAAAATCTGTTTTGTCCAGACTTTTCCGGTTTTCCTGTCTAGTTTTACTTCTTTCAATTTTCCGAAGATAGGATTAATGGAGTAAATGCTAAATGCTTGTTTCTTGTTGCTAATAACCGAATTTCATGATAATCTTATGATATTTTGTCCGTACTAATGCTATGTTTCACTAATGATGTCTTGGCAATAGGAATCCGTCTGGGTCGGATTTCTCTGAAATTCCGCCCCAACTGGATTTTCTCGATTTTTGATGTTTTCCCGGACTGCTGTATTTTTTTGGATCTTTAAGGATTGGCGATTTGTGATAGTTTTTAATTGCCTTATATGATTTTATGCTAATCCTTTGGTTGGAATATGTATAATAATTGAATACTCATGGCGATCTTTTGTGAGTGCAGGCTGAATCAAGCAAGGCTGCAGCGGGAAAGTCCAAGGGTGACACAGAGGGGTCCTCCATCTCAGAGGCAGAAAGACTAAGGCTAGATACTAAGAGTCAGCTTCCTAAAAGCAAGATATCTTCTGTATGGTCTGAGGTGTCTGATACTAATGTTGGAGCTTGTAGGTACGAAGAGTTTAAACAGAGGACAACTAAGAAGAATCTGTCAGTCCTAAGGAATGGAATGATGAAGTCTGGACTGGTGCATGTGGTGGGGTTTCCTCCTGCAATCCAATGCTATGAGCTGATTTTAGAGTGTGCTCGGCAGTATGATTTTGATACACAAAGGGTTGTCAGTACTGAAGGGAGAGTCTTGGCTAATTTCAGTCCTGTCTCTATTGCTCAAGCCTTTGACATACCGGATCTACCTTCTATGTGTGCTTTAAACATGGACATGGCCAGGACATATTATGAGAATGATCCAACCAAGGCTCAACAGATGATCAATGCTTGTTGGAAAAGTTGAAATCACATCACTCAAAACTGCCCAAGCAATTGCATAGGATCAAATTTAGATCAGATATCTATGATGCCATAACAATTTCTGAGCAGGGTGGTAGGATTGAAGAGTGTCGGAGTATTGGAGAGTTGGATGGTCCATGTGATCACCAAGATTGAACAGGGAACCAACTACCATTGGGCAGGGCTTATCAGCACCATAATTGACAAGCAGCTGAGAGATGTCCTGGAAACCAAGAGGTTCACCATGTCCTCTTATGTGGTGTATGTACTAGCCAAATTCTACCCATACAGGGGTTTGAATCCACAAGGGACATTCGAACAGGACATCGATGAATATGAAGGCTCCAGTGCGGTAATCATTGGGAGGTTAAGAAAGGAAGCTCAGACCAAGCATGAGCTTAGAAAAGAAAATGAAAGGCTTAGGAAGTGCTTGGAGGATGTAATGAAGCCTCTACAATCTCTCCACCCCTCTTCATCTGCCACTCTTGGTCGCTTACCCAAGGAAACTATTTCTGAGATTGAGAAAATGAAAGCCTCTGCTCAAACTACAACAGATTGGTTGAAGGATGTGCAGGTAAAAGGAGATAGTGCAATCAAGGATATCCTGTCAGTTGGGAAGGATGCGGTTAGAGCCAAGGAGTTATTGGAGCATGTGCTCTCCCAGGACAAGGAAGACATTGATCTTCTATTACAGAAATCCAAGGCCATCATGGGATATGGTAGGGATCAATTGGCTACGGATGGGATTCTTCCTTCTTCTAGGTTAAATGAACCTTGGGAGTGGTTTGAGGCTCTGCAGATTCGGCATAAGACCATGAAGAAGATTCAGAAACGAAAGAAACAAATAGATGGTGATCTTACTGGAGTATATGAAGGGTGTATTGCATTCTTTGAAGTCATGACTGGAAGGAGAAAGATTGCTCCTAAATACCTAAGTCTGGAACAACTAAGAGAGTGGTGGCATGAAGTTTATACCCCGGATTCTGAGAATGTTATAACTGGCCACCAGTTAGATGATGCAGCCACATATCTGGCAGTAATGGATAAGTATCATGCCAACAAGGATGATTGGGATAAGACGGTTAAACAGTCAAAGGAGGAGATTGGCTCCATAGAATGTCGGCTTAGGATATTTCCTTTGCCACCTGTCACCAAATTGGATGGAACATTTTTGAGGGTTGAAGGATCATTGGCCCAGAGTGAGGATAAGGGAGGCGGCAGTTAATGCCTATTTTGAGATTTGTGCTTCCCTATTATTATAGGGCATGTATTGATCCAGGCTGCATTGGGGACCGTGTCTAGGATGAACTTGATGATGTATCAGCATTTAATGTGTGCCTTATTTTGAATTCCTAAGGCGGACTTGTTTTAGCGGTTGTTTTGTTTTGTAAATGTTTGGATGGGCCGACATATCTTGTGAATTTTCTATAAAGGGAATTCTTGCCTCATTGTAAGGGGTTAGCTAGAAAATAATAGAGATAAGTAAGAGAAGAAAGAGTTAGAGCATTTGGTTAATTTCTTGAAGCAAGTATTGTAAACAAACAGTGGAATTGTTGCAGCATTTTGGTGATCTAATACAATTGAAGACATTGTGGTTTTCCTGGTGCAATCTCTTGTGTTATTTCATCTTGCATGGTTCCTGTTGTTTTATTTTTCAGATTGCTTAAAGATTTAGGGTTTAGTGTTCAGAATTAAATTAGTTATAGTTTGGTGAATGGTGTTTATGATTTCATATTTGGAATGTTTGTAGCAATCTCTAGTCTATACTCCCAGTAACTATCTGATTGTAGTAGGTTGGTGAAGTCAACCTGGACCATATATTTACATGTGCTTAAGTTTGATTGTGGATGAATGTCTATGATTTGAAAATATATATACCTTAGAAGATTGCACCGTTCTTGTGACATTGCATTGTGGGTTAAGCAAGAATTGGTTATTTGAGATTGGTTCATTCCAGATATCGGTCATTTGCATTACTCATTCTAGGAATAGTTTAGATTTCATCATATTCTTGCACCCTCTTCTTTTGCTATTTCTTTATTATCTGGTTAGATTTAGGATTTGAGATCATCATATTGTAAAGTTTGATAATTGAAAAGATACAGTTTGCTTGTAGTAAGGTCCGATTGTGATTATCAGCATTTCACATTTTATCTGAGTTGTTTATGCATTGTCATGACCTGACACCCGAGAGACCTTGGGGTGATTTTCAGTAATCTGTTGTTGAAAATAACCTTTCAAGAGAGATAGAATATCATTTTATGTCTGAGTTGTTGCTGTGCAGAAAACACCATCAACAGATTGGCGCTAGAAGGAGGGCCTGAATGAGCACACTGGATCGTTTCTTGAACGCCATCTCTCCAGAGAGATATAGGAGAAATACTAGATCTACCGCAGGAGAGGAAGATTTACAGGAATTACAGTTCCCGACTAGGTCAAGAAGGACTCAAGAAAGGGGAGAATCATCATCACCCATCCCTTCACCAGCATCATCCATATCTTCGCATCTAGAGGTTGAGGCCATACCCATTCCTGGAATAATTCCTATTCAAAAACCTTAGCCTGTCGTCAACCAACCACAACCACCACCCCCGCTTTTGCCAATGGCTTTCCTAGCTAATAATCCATCCCCTTTGTCTTTCAATGCTTACAATGTAATGCCCAAAAACCCTGAACACTTATGTTCAAAGTTCCATGTTAATGACCCAAACAGGACTGCAGAAGAACACATAAGGATTTTCCAAACCTGTCTCAAAGACAGAGGGATTGTTCATGAGGATGTTGCTTGTAGGTTGTTTCCTTATTCACTGGGAGAAGAGGCTTTTCACTGGTACAATCACCTCCCATATGGCTTAGTTCTCAATTGGAATGATCTTGAGACTACCTTTTTACAGAACTTCAGAATACCTATCAGTGCTAATGAATTGTATTTGCAATTCACTAGAGTCAAGAGAGAGGTCAATGAACCAATATCCAGTTTCAATAATAGGTTTCACCATGCGTACACCAGACTTCAAGATCCTTATGTTTTGGATGACAATATAGCCCTGGGAGTTTATTATGAAGCCCTGGATAGCCTCACAGCAACCTTCCTGAAATGGAGATCCAATCCTCTAGCTAACCTAACCGATGCCTATACAGAAGCTATTAAGCTTAGCACAGATCTGAGGCAACATATAACTGGATCGTTGCCTGGGCATGTGCAGGATCATGGTATGCCAAAAAGTGGCAATGGAGAAAAAAATACGTGTTTCTACGACTCAAAAACGCGAAAATGGTGAGTTGACTTTTTGGAGCTCGGATGACTACCGAGGCAAAGGGAAAAACTTAGATTTAGGAATCGGATATCCGATCCAAATCGGATATCTGATTTTGTTGACATATATATATATATAAAATCGGGCAACCAAAACTCATTCACATTTGCTTTCAGCTCAACGGTGGCGGGTGCACAGTGGAAAGCGAAATCTGATATCCGATTTGAAGTCCATCTCTAACAGGTAAAGTTCTTTATTTTTTATTTGCTCTAATCAAATTTTCAATTAGATTTGTTTATTTTTAGTTGATTTTTTTCAAAATAGGGTTTTTTGGTAGAAAAACTAGGGTATTTTTGACTAATGCTCAAAATCCTTTTGGAAAATAAGTTTCCTCTCCCACAATAATGCCTTCTATTCCCAACTTTACACCTCCAATCATAGCATCAATGATGGAATATAACAATGGTTTAAACTCAAGCTTAGGAATTTCTAGTGGAAATTATAATAGTTTTGTCCCTTCACCTATAACACCTTCATATTCATCACCCCTCCTAAACATGAAATATAATATCCCACCATTCCTCCATACTAGTTCACCATACTTGAAAAACTCTCACAACATGTGGCCCAATGATTTTGTGATAAATCAACTTTTTTATTTAAAGCATGAGATTATTACAACAACAAATTTCAAACTTAAAACAAAATCAAACCAATAGTAAACATCCAAAATACCTTAAACATAGTTCATTAATGTTCACTATTTTAAATACACCTATACTACAAAACATTGAAATACCTCGCTTTGGAAAGTACAATGGTAAAAATATCCTAATAACCATTTGTTAGTTTTTACTACCTTGTGTAGAGACTTTATTTTTGAAGATTCACTCATAGTGAAACTCTTTTCTAGATTATTGAAAGATATGGCCTTGGATTGGTTTTGTTCATTGTCAAACAATCAATTACCTCCTTTACACAACTCATTAATGATTTCCTCCAACACTTTCAAGTGAACATCAGTCCTCAAGTTACATTAACAAATTTAGTTCATTGTAATCAAGGACCTAAAGAGAAAATAAAAAACTTTATGAAATGATACTAATCCCTTTATTTGAAATTCTCCTATAGTCTTCAAGATGTTGACATTCAAAGGGTGTTTATAGATAACTTACAACCTAATATTCAAGATAAGAAATTGCTAATGAAATATCCATCCTTAACACGTTTTTGTATAACCCTTCATGATTATCGAATATCGATTAGTTGGTATGAAGGTACCCCTTCATAGGCTCGTATTGGTCAATCATATAAGTCATGCCTCAAAACAACTATCAATCATTTAAAAGAAAAACAAAATATTCATTACTTGATAAACATTCATGTCAAACTGCTCATAATATTGAGACAGAAGTAACTACTGTAAACATAACTCTAGATATAAATTTAGGCCATGAGATAGGAAATTTTCATAGTTGTTTGATTCTTTCCATGTGATCATGTTGCAATTGTTAAACAAGAATATGATTCAACTTCCTCCAATTAGTCATATTCAAACAATTAAACCTTTACCACCAAACTTTAATGCAAAAACATTTTTTCAATATCACCAACGTGACAGATGTAAGCATATTTATAGCCAAGTGCAAGACCTCATTCTAATCAAATCCAGGTTGGATGACCTATTAATGACAAAGGAAATAAATTGGTTTTCACTAATCAATACTTAGAAATATTTACTACAAGCCCATTGCAATTCATTCAACAAACTTTGATTCAATACAATGATATGAAGAAAATGATAATGATTTTTCATCTTTATAGGCATTACTAATATTGAAATCATAAAGAAAAAAATGTTTTTGTTTCACATTTCTTTTATATATTGATTCTTCTATAACTACACTCATTGTTCTTCTTTATATCAAGTTTAGAGCAGAAAGAATACTCATTGATCCCAGCACATAGTGAATATGATCAAAAAAGAGTTGGTAATGTCTTACATGAACTTTATCTGGAGATAATTATGAACAATCAAAAGCATGATTAAAGCTCAGCATGATGGTTATGGCTTCCCTATAATTGGTTTGATAACTCTCCTAGTAAATGTTGGACCTAAATAGTTGGGTGGTTTTGATAGATTTTTTATGAAAAATTTGAGTTTAGCATGGATTTTGATAAAATTTGAATGTTTACAATGGATTTTGACTTAAAAATAGTGTTTTTTATGTATTTGGATTAAAAATTAGAAAATTTTATAGATTTTTGTTATAAACTAGGGTATTTTTATAATATTTTCATTTATATTGTCTAATTCTAATTAGATTGATTTGTTTTATATTGAATCAGGCATTATGGTTGCTGACGATGAAAATGCACCAATTCCACCACCTCCACCACCTCCACCCCCTCCACCTCCTCCCCCTCCACCTCCACCACCTCCACCACCACCACCTCCACCACCTCCACAGCCATCAATTCAAGAATTAATTTATGAAAAATTGCAACAATTAAAGGGCATTTCTGAAGTTTATACGAGAGTCCCTCGATTATCTTCGATGTCAAACACAATGAATGAAATAATTAAAAGTATAGAAACCCTCTCATATAATGCCTTTCATTAAATTGAGAAAACATGAAATATTATGCATGTGGATTGTCCTATGATGATGTAGAAAGATCTTGGAATAACTTAAGCCCAAATAGCCTCTTTATTTATTATACACCTTGGTTTTGCGATTAATGTTAATAAAACAAAATTTCTAT
>VDFB02075321.1:192653631-192726570 GCA_007258455.2 Sequoia sempervirens
TTAAAATGCTATGTTAACAGATCGGATATCCGATTCAAATCGGATATGAATCGGATATCCGATATGTCTGACACAAAATTCATTGCCTAGGGAATAGGCTCGGGTTTGCTTTGGTTTTTGGTTAGGAGGTACCAATCCTAAAAAGTCAACACAAAAAGCATGTTTAACAGCTTACTTTGTTTTTTTGGACTTCGCCCATGTGGCTGACGACTTTATTTTTAGCCAAAATTGATAAAATGAAAAGGCTTTGTAGAGGAGATTCTCAGCTTTTTGCCAATATAAATTATGTTTTATTTTGAATTTAATAGATTATTATTATTTATTTTCTACTAGAATTATGACAAAAGTCCTGATTGATAGCTGATTAAAACATTTATAACTTTCAAACGGTATCATATTTTTTGAATCCAAAATATCGTCACATTCTATGCTTTGCATACTATAGGATTTAAAAAATAAAATTGAATTTCATGAAATTTTGACCAAGTTAAGGTGGTCAGATAATGAAGCTTTTATATTTTAAAAGTTGTAATAAAAATTCATAATTAATTATTTACATGGAAAAAATTAAAAAAATATGCATCACATCCGACATGAGTCCTCTACTTACATCTAAAATCTCATAAAAAATATTATCATTTTATTATGGTTAGGGTGGTTAGACAAACACCTACTCTGAATTTTTCCTGAAATTTAAGTAATAATCGCATTGAAGTTTTTAAATTTTCACCAAATAGATTTTGTTTAAAAAAAAATAAACCTAGTAGTTTAGAAACTACATTCAATTTCCCACAGAATCTATTCTTACATGTTTTCGAAATAATATAGATAACTTATTCAAATTTTTACATCAAGTTGCCTAACTCTAATTGTTCTGAATTTTCATTGCCACTTAAGGGCTTGTTTGGCATACCATGATCCTGCACATACCCGCCTTCTTTAGGACCAGTTGCGCATCCTAGTCAAGTTCAAGCAGTAAATCAGGCACTTACCAATCATACTCCAATCATGAATCCAGTACCTCAATTACCTTTGGTGCCACATCCTGGTCTTCCCATGAGCCAAGTCTCTCCTGTGATGAATTTCCCCCAGCAGCAGGTTAACAAGCCCATGTATCAGCCACAGCCAAATAGTTTCCCTGCCTATTTGCAGAACTCTGAAGTGTTGCACCAGTCTATGGGATCTGCTACAATGCTTGTCCCTCCTCAGAATAACCCAAGCCGGCCCCCTTATGTTGATCCAAATAAATAAAGGATTGATGAAATGGCTGAGCAAATAAATAAGTTAAACATAGAGGTGACCTACTTGAGGAATCAAAACAGCCAATTACAAGCCACTCAGAAGAATATACAATCTAATTAGAATAGGGAATTTCCACAAGGGCAGAATTTTGATAGAGGACAGTGCAATGAGAGAGGATTCCATAATGACAGAGGATATAATTAGGATAGAGGTTACAACAGCAGTGACAGAGGCTACAATAATGATAGGAGACAAAATTTTGATAGAGGACAAGGTAGTGGATCAGGATTTGATAAGAGGCCATCGCAGGGACAGAGCAGAACATGGAATACATGACCTAACAATGGAGGAGTTCCTACTCCCTTGGATCAACCTGTCAACCAATCAACAAACCGGTCAGTTAGTCAAGACAAGCCTCCCAGTGGTGTATATTTAGCTGAGGCTGCTCTGTCAGGATGGTGTAGGCTTCATAAGACAAGTCAGCATTCAGAGTTAGAATGTCCAGAGTTCCAAACTGCTGCTTCCATTTTCCAGTATGAGGTGGAGAATAATGCAAATGGGTAGGAGATGGTTCCTTTTACCCCCTATGATTCTACTGTGCTAGTATTAAATCACGCTCCCTTCCCAGTAAGTGAAGAAAATAGTCTAGAGGAAGAATCTGATTCCCAGGAAGATAAAATGGATTAGATCTGCAATGGGGATGAAGTGGCTCAGTTATTTAATGAAGAAACAATGAATGATAATGGCCCCCTTGATCAGGAGGAAGCCTATGTTGAAGAAGTACAGATGTTCCAGAGGCAAGGTCTGAGAGATATGCCTCATAGGCGCCCACATGCTGGAGGACCTTTCACTACCTCTATTCCTCCTAACAACTTCAGTACTCCCCCAGATCCTAATGCTAGCAATAATCCATCTTTTCCATAGGTATCCAGGCAGTACCTTTCAAAGGAAAGACAAGCTCAAACTGACCCACAAAAGGAAAAAGCTGTTCAAACAAGCAGGGACAAGGTGGAGGAACCTCCCAAGGAAGTATCGACTGACATGAGCGAGGAGCAAATGGCTTCCTATGTTGCTGAGGAATTCAAGAAATTAAAGGTAAATCTTTCAGCATTCGAGTTATTAAGATTCTCTGCAATTAGGAAAGTAGTTTTAGGTACTTATGATGCACGTTCAGTGTCTTTGGATAAACCTTCTGGCGAGGGTATAAGTAATATTTCTAGTTCTCAGCCTATAAAGACACAAAGTCAGGCTCATAGTCAGACTAATTTTCCCCCTGGAGATAAAGGAAAGGAAAAGGACAAGACTCAAGTGGCTCAAGTAGATACTCAGCCAACTTTGTTTCAAGGGAAGACATAAACCCCACCATTTCTTATTTCTGTACGCATATTCGATAAGAATTTACATAATTGTTTACTGGATTCTGGTGCTTCCACCAATGTGATGCCATTTGGAGTTTGTAGAGCCTTAGGGATTACACCTGCTGACTCTCAGAAGAAGGTGACTCAGCTGGATAGAACTGAAGTAAATGTGGTGGGAGAATTAAATATGATTCACATGCAGATAGCTTCAGACCCAAGGATTCAACATGTTATCAATATTCAAGTGGCTGATATCCCTGATGCGTATGGTTTGATTCTAGGAAGAGATTTTACTAAGGCTTTGAATGATTATGTGTCTACTGATCACTCTCACATGTGGCTTCCTTGGAAAGGAGTGCCCAATCAGATCAGAATTGAGAGAGAGCCAAGAATGAAATACATGATCACAGAATACCAAAAGACTTCAACAGAAGTTTTAATATCAGAAGTTGGCATGGGAAGTTATATGTTGTCAACACAATATATGGAGTCAGACTCAGAGGAGGTATTGATGCTACACACGATGCCTATTGATGCAGAAACAGGATCCAACCTTGCTACTGTTTTGACAAAATCAGTAGAGGAAGAAGAGGAAACTAAAGATACTCAAATCAGTCTATTAGACAGTTTTCAGGAATTCATCAAGCAATGTGTGAACAATGAAATTCATCTAGGTAGAAGGACAATCTTTGAAGAATTACTCTTACCCAATTGGTGTAGAGTCCATAATGCTTCCCATTCAGAGTTGGAGTGTTGTTTATGCCAAACAGTGGTAGAACAAGTACAGAAGTGCATGAATCCAACCCTGGCAGATAAAACAGATATACAGAACCCTAAGGAAGAATATCAAGGAAAGGAGTCTGTGTCATCTGAAAAACTATCCAGCAATATTTAGCCAAAAGATGTGATGAAGAGGACTACCACTGCTGAATGTTGGACTCTCAGGTTTGATGGATCCAAGTCCAAACATGGAGCTGGGGCAGGGTTTGAACTGATCAGTCCAAAGGGTAAGAATTTCTTTGTAGCCCATAGGCTTCAATTTCATTGTACAAATAATGTGGCAGAATACGAAGTGTTAATTCATTGACTTCTTATGGCACTTAAGAAAAAGGTTAAGATTCTACAAGTTTTTGGTGATTCTGAGTTAGTAATTAAGCAAGTAAGGAGGCAATATTCTTGCCACGATAGGAGAATGACTAATTATAGGCATAGAGTATGGGACCTCATTGAGGGATTTGATGCCTTCAACATTCAACTAATACCACAGCGGAAGAATCAAACTATTGATTCTCTGGCTCAGGCAGTGAGCACTTTGCAACCTTTATCTTTGTCAGGATTGAAGAAATTCACTGTGGAATTGACCCCTGTGCCATCAGTCCCAGATAATGTTACCAACTTTCAGGTGTTTGAAGATGACAAGCATATTCTGGATTTTATCACAAATACAGATGTTTTTGCTTCTCAAATCATTGATGAGACATAACTAGATTTAGAAGGAGTAATGAACTTAAAGTCAAATACTATTCCAAGAGGAATGGTACAGTTAGAACAAATTTTTGATATGGATAAAATCAGAGATCAGGAACAAGAATCAAAGGAGTCCATCAATGGACAGTGTGATACTTACAATATGGGAACTGAAGATAACGCCAAGAACATTTTTATTGGCAAAGTATGCACTCCTGAAGAAAAACAAGGGATAATTGAAGCCTTGCACAACTTTCCAGATATAGTAGCCTAGAGTTATGAAGACTTGAAAACTTATGATACATCAATCATAACTCACACTATACCTTTGATGCCAGGTGCCAAACCTTTCAGGCAGAGACAGAGGCCTATAAACGCATTGTTGGAACCACTCATACAGAAAGAAGTTCAGAAGTTACTATCTGCTAGAATCATATTCCCGGTTAGACATTCAACATGGGTGGCAAACCTTGTCCCAGTGAGGAAAAAGAATGGAGAAATTAGGCTTTGTGTAGATTTCAAGAATTTGAACAGATCGTCAGAAAAGGATAACTATCCAGTCCCTTCATTGGATGAAGTGCTTCAAGTGGTTAATGGATGACAGATGATGTCTTTTTCTAGATGGCTATTCAGGATACAATCAAGTAATGGTTCAATATGAGGACAAGCATAAGACTGCCTTCACAACTAAATGGGGTACCTTTGCCTACAGGAGGATGCCATTTGGACTCATTAATGCAGGGGCTACATTTCAAAGGGCTATGGATATTTCTTTTAAAGATATCATAGGCAAATGCATCATTATTTACATGGACGACCTAACTGTGTTTTCCAAAAACAGAGGGGATCACATTTCATATTTGCACAAAGTGTTTCAAAGGTGCAGGGAATTTGGCATATCCTTGAATCCCAAAAAGTGTATTTTTGGAGTAACAGAGGGAAAGCTGCTTGGACATGTGATATCAGAGAAGGGAATTGCCATTGAACCAGAAAGAGTGGAGGCCATCCTGAAGATTTAGCCACCTGCTAGCAAAAAGGAAATCAAATCTTTCTTTGGCAAGATCAACTTCGTCAAAAAATTCATTACTGGGTTTGCTGAAATTGTTAAGCCACTGAATGCAATGCTGAAGCAGGATGCTAAGATCGAATGGACTACGGAAGCAAAGGAGACATTTGCGGAAATCAAAAGAGCCATTGTTGACGCTCCAGTATTGGTAAGTCCTAACTACAACAAGCCTTTTCACATCTATTCATTTGCTTCAGATCATTCGTGTGCTGGAATGCTAACTCAAAGGTCTGATGAGGGAAATGAGCATCCCATTGCCTTTATGAGTGCCCCATTAAAGGATGTTGAATTGAGATATCCAAGTGTAGAAAAGTAGGCATATGCCCTGGTTAGAGCAGTGAAGAAATTCAGGCATTATATCCTGAGGAATAAGGTTTATGCAGTTGTCCCAGACCCCGTAGTCAAGCTGCTTCTGATGCAAAATGAGCTAGGAGAGCGTAGAGCTAAGTGGGTGACAATGCTCCAAGAGTACGACATTGAAATCCAGCCCATGAAGTTAGTAAGAGGACAAGGACTCACTCAGACTATGGCATAAATTGGTCCTGAACTAACTGTTCAGAATTATAACGTTGAGGAGGTTTCTCTAAATGGCTGGTATGATGACATAGTTTATTATTTGCTAAACCAACGATCTCTAGGTCATCTCAATGTTGTTTAGAGGAGGGCCCTACGATTGAAGAGTGATAGTTTCATGCTAAAGGGAGCTGTTCTGTACAAAAAAAATCATGAAGGAATTTATTTAAGGTGTCTTGGGAAACAGGAAGCTGAAAGGGTGATAAACGAATTTCACGAAAAGTATGGTACTAGCCATGGTTCTGCGATTGCCACAACAAATCATATTTTGAGGGCAGGGTATTACTGGCCCACTTTATTCAAGGACGTCCACTATCATGTTAGGACCTATCACACCTGCTAGACTATGGCAACAAGGGAGAGGTATGCAGCACTTCCACTCCAACCGGTCACTGAGGTAAGGCCTTTTTCTCAATGGGGTATGGATTTTATAGGCCCCATCAACCCACCATCTTCTGCAGGACACAGGTACATTCTCACTATTACCAATTATTTCACAAGATGGACTGAGGCTTTTGCTTGTAGGCAATGTACATCTGAGGTGGTGATTGATTTTCTCAAATCTTCTATTCTTAATTGATTTGGATGTCCTATTTCTGTTGTCTGTGATAATGGTCCTGCTTTCGCATCCTTAAAATTTTCAAATTGGGCTTTTGATCATGGCATAATTGTGAAATTTGCATCCAATTACTATCCTTAGGGTAATGGCTTAGCGGAGTCCTCTAATAAGAACTTATTGACTGTCATTCGTAAGATGTTAGAGAGGAACCCAAAAGACTGGCACACCCAACTTCGGTTTGCCCTTTGGGTAGATCATACAAGACTTAAGTCATCCATTGGAACATCTCCTTTTCACTTAGTATATGGTCTGGAACCAGTATTCCCAATTCAACTTAAGATCCCAACCCTAAAGTTTATCAATGAGTTTTATGACGAGGGGGACAGAAGGGAAGCTAGGTTGACAGAGCTATTGCACCTTGAAGAGAAACAAAACACTGCCCTTGAGAATTTTGCCAAACATCAGGGGGTAGTTAAGAGATGATTTGACAGGAGGGCTAAGATCAAAGCCTTTAGGATTTATGACCTAGTCTTGTACTGGGATAAACCTCATGATCGAAAAGGGGACCATGGGAAATTTGACAAATTGTGGCTTGGTCCATATCAGATTGTTGAAATACTTGGAGATAATGCCTTCCGTCTGAAGACTCTCACGGGGGAAGATATTCCACTGCCTGTCAATGGGCAGTATTTGAAACATTATTTCTAGTCCTGAGCTATTTCCAGCTCCTTGCTTTGTATATAGTTAGTTTAGATTGCTTTCTGTTGTTTTGTTTGGTTAGAGTAGGTTTCTTTTTTGTTTGCTCGTTTTACTTTGGTTAGATTAGGTTTGCTTTGGTTTGTTTGTTTTTGTTTACGTCACTCTTGCTCTTGGTTCCTTCTCTCTTGGGGACCCCTGGTTGCATTTGTACGACAGTGGTGACAATGTTGGTCTGATGTTGCTGGTATTTCTTTTACAAACTCTAATCATCCTTCTAGGGCGTTATGGTATGAATTTCCTACCCACTATCACTTATCCTTGTGTTAAGGCAAGGGATTTTCTAGTCAGAATGAACAGGAATATATTAGGGTCTCATATTTTAAATTAAAGATACCTGAAGTTGCATAAGGTCCTTATGAAGTTTGAACAAGTGAAAAATCTTTTTTCTGCTCTAGTGCCACTGTGGTTCTCATCCCTGAGTGTGAACTTCATTATTCACAGGTTGAAGCGAAAACAGTGAAAAGATAAGCAGTATAAAAAAAAAGAGGGAAATACATATTGAAAATTGAAATGTTTGAATTCAACTCATCAGGGGGATCTGGATATCTCTACCGGGGCTATAAATGTCTAGCTGGCAGTAGAACTATGTTCAGGGGAATCACAGCGATAACCTCGTCGGGGCTATGAACGCCTGACTGGCAGCGAGGCTCTATCCAGGATACTTTTAGAGTATGAATCTTTATGTAGCTTGTTCATACCAAGTTTGGTTCTTGTTGTAACTAAAGGAGGATGATGAATGCATATGCACACACTTTGACCCTGGTATAGGAAAGTTTGGCTGACTAGGGAGGCTTCTTTGTTTTACCATGGGTGGTGGTAGGATAGGTTAGTCGAAACTAGAGTTCTGGGTTCTTGATTCCAGTTTGTCATCGAAATGCTCGGGAGCATTTCCCCAGTAGAGTCGCCATTTGTTGTGCAGTTTTGCACACACGCCCCACTTGGAGTAGGGACCCTCTTTTGGGATGTCTTTTGAGCTTTGGTTTTATTAGATTTACCTTCTTAAGGTCTTGGCATGTTGGTCTTCCTAGCTTTGATCCCTTCCTGAGGCTTAAATTGGTTAAAATGGGCTTTCAATGAAAATCCGGGTCCTGACCTAAATCCGGGATTTTCCAGCTCCAGCAGATTTTCCCGGGCTCTGTTTCGTTGTCTGGTCATCGCTAAATTTTCTGAATCCGGGTTTCTGCTTGACTCCGGGATTTTCCGACTCTAGCGGATTTTCCCGGACTACGTCAAAATCCTGAATTTTATTAAAATCCCAGTTTCTGCTATTTCCACGGAATTCGTGTTCATCCAGATTTTCCACGTATTTGGGGATTTTCTGAAATTCCGTCCTGGGCTTGGGTTTCCGGATTTTTCAGATACGTCTTGTCATTCATTAATGACCGAGGTACCTTTGCTCAGACACGCATATGGGTGAATTTAAAACATTTTGAGCATCATTCTCACTTCATTATTCACTTGCTTACTGCTTTGGTGATTAAGAGTTTTCCATTTGAGCTGTGAAGATTGATCTTGAGCCACTTGCGTGTGGATTTTCTGAAGTGCTGATTAAGGTTTTCATTGCTTGGGCGTGCTTGCTATGTGGTTGCTTCTTCGAGTTCGAGTTTCATCCACACTGATCCATGGTAGGTTATCATTGGCCCTTTCATCTGTTTGCATGATGTTTGAGCTTTTCTTTGTTGATTGGTGGTCATATCGGGTCAGCCCATGTTTAGTCACGATTTTCCTCTTACCAAATTAGGGTTGGACCCATCTCCTCGCAAAAACCTCACCACCCGTGCCAGGCGTATTTGTATTTACTCATTCGATGTTAGATGGGTCAGTGTTGATGGACGTTTGGGGTAGGATTTTGTTTCTAGATGCGTCGTTCATCATTTTTGGCGAGATTAGGGTTTTGGGTGTTTTGCTCGAAACTGCTAACAATGGTTAAACCGTCATAATTTTATATCTTGCACCGAGGTTTAACTAGCCCCTGCCTTGTGAGGATTCAGAGTGCCTTGGATTGACCTTTGCAGTTGGTATTTTAGACCTCGAGCTTACACTGTTTTCCATGGCGAAAGTCTAGTCATCAAATTAGGGCATCGTTGTTTTTTCGTGGAGAGTGGTCATTTGAGAGCCTTGAGAGTTTGAATTCGTTTGCATTCTAAATCTTGATTGGTTGGTGTCGATTTTGAAATCATTTGAACCCAAGTGAGGAAGTCTGCATGATCATTCGGATGTTGGTTCACTTGTTGTCATTCGTCGGGTTTCCGAGGTGTCCGCGAAATTCCGCCTCGACTGGATTTTCCCAGTTTTGGTAGATTCCGCGGGGTGTGACGATTTCCAGAGTACTTCGAACTATCCACGAAAATCTGTTTTGTCTGAACTTTTCCGGTTTTCCTATCTAGTTTTACTTCTTTCAATTTTCTGAAGATAGGATTAATGGAGTAAATGCTAAATGCTTGTTTCTTGTTGCTAATAACCGAATTTCATGATAATCTTATGATATTTTGTCCGTACTAATGCTATGTTTCACTAATAATGTCTTGGCAACAAGAATCCGTCTGGGTCGGATTTCTCTGAAATTCTGCCCTGACTGGATTTTCCCAGTTTTCGATGTTTTCCTGGACTGCTGTATTTTTTCGGATCTTTAAGGATTGGTGATTTGTGATAGTTTTTAATTGCCTTATATGATTTTATGCTAATCCTTTGGTTGGAATATGTATAATAATTGAATACTCATGGCGATCTTTTGTGAGTGCAGGCTAAATCAATCAAGGCTGCAGCGGGAAAGTCCAAGGGTGACACGGAGGGGTCCTCCATCTCAGAGGCAGAAAGACTAAGGTTGGATACTAAGAGTCAGCTTCCTGAAAGCAAGATATCTTCCGTATGGTCTGAGGTGTCTGATACTAATGTTGGAGCTTGGAGGTATGAAGAGTTTAAACAGATGACAGCTGAGAAGAATCTGTCAGTCCTAAGGAATGGAATGATGAAGTCCGGACTGGTGCATGTGGCGCGGTTTCCTCCTGCAATCCAATGCTATGAGTTGATTTTAAAGTGTGCCCGGCAGTATGATTTTGATACACAAAGGGTTGTCAGTACTGAAGGGAGAGTCTTGGCTAATTTCAGTCCTGTCTCTATTGCTCAAGCCTTTGACATGTCGGATCTGCCTTCTGTGTGTGCTTTAAACATGGACATGGCTAGGACGTATTATGAGAATGAGCCAACCGAGGCTCAACAGATGATCAATGCTTGGTTGGAAAAGCTGAAATCACATCACTCAAAACTGCCCAAGCAATTGCATAGGATCAAATTCAGACCAGATATCTATGATTCCATAACATTTCTGAGCAGGGTGGTAGGATTGAAGAGTGCTGGAGTATTGGAGAGTTGGATGGTCCATGTGATCACCAAGATTTAATAGGGAACCAACTACCATTGGGCAGGGCTTATCAGCACCATAATTGACAAGCAGCTGAGAGATGTCCTGGAAACCAAGAGGTTCACCATGTCCTCTTATGTGTTGTATGTACTAGCCAGATTCTACCCATACAGGGGTTTGAATCCACAAGGGACATTCGAACAGGACATCGATGAATATGAAGGCTCCAGTGCGGTAATCATTGGGAGGTTAAGAAAGGAAGCTCAGACCAAGCATGAGCTTAGAAAAGAAAATGAAAGGCTTAGGAAGTACTTGGAGGATGTAATGAAGCCTCTGCGATCTCTCCAGCCCTCTTCATCTGCCACTCCTGGTCGCTTACCCAAGGAAACTATTTCTGAGATTGAGAAAATGAAAGCCTCTGCTCAAACTACAGTAGATTGGTTGAAGGATGTGCAGGTAAAAGGAGATAGTGCAATCAAGGATATCCTGTCAGTTGGGAAGGATGCGGTCAGAGCCGAGTTATTGGAGCATGTGCTATCCCAGGACAAGGAAGACATTGATCTTCTATTACAGAAATCCAAGGTCATCATGGGATATGGTAGGGATCAATTGGCTACGGATGGGATTCTTCCTTCTTCTAGGTTAAATGAACCTTGGGAGTGGTTTGAGGCTCTGCAGATTCGGCATAAGGCCATGAAGAAGATTCAAAAATGAAAGAAACAAATAGATGGTGATCTTACTGGAGTATATGAAGGGTGTATTGCATTCTTTGAAGTCATGACTGGAAGGAGAAATATTGCTCCTAAATACCTAAGTCTGGAACAGCTAAGAGAGTGGTGGCATGAAGTTTATACCCCGGATTCTGAGAATGTTATAACTGGCCACCAGTTAGATGATGCAGCCACATATCTGGCAGTAATGGATAAGTATCATGCCAACAAGGATGATTTGGATAAGACGGTTAAACAGTCAAAGGAGGAGATTGGCTCCATAGAATGTCGGCTTAGGATATTGCCTTTGCCACCTGTCACCGAATTGGATGGAACATTTTTGAGGGTTCAAGGATCGTTGGCCCAGAGTAAGGATAAGGGAGGCGACAGTTAATGCCTATTTTGAGATTTGTGCTTCCCTATTATTATAGGGCATGTATTGATCCAGGCTGCATTGGGGACCGTGTCTAGGCTGACCTTGATGATGTATCGACATTTAATGTGTGCCTTATTTTGAATTCCTAAGGCCGACTTGTTTTGGCGGTTGTTTTGTTTTGTAAATGTTTGGCTGGGTTGACATATCTTGTGAATTTCTATAAAGGGCATTCTTGCCTCATTGTAAGGGGTTAGCTAGAAAATAATAGAGATAAGTAATAGCAGAAAGAGTTAGAGCATTTGGTTAATTTCTTGAAGCAAGTATTGTAAACAAACAGTGGAATTGTTGCAGCATTTTGGTGATCTAATACAATTGAAGACATTGTGGTTTTCCTGGTGCAATCTCTTGTGTTATTTCATCTTGCATGGTTCTTGTTGTTTTATTTTTCAGATTTCTTAAAGATTTAGGGTTTAGTGTTCAGAATTAAATTAGTTATAGTTTGGTGAATGGTGTTTATGATTTCATATTTGGAATGTTTGTAGCAATCTCTAGTCTATACTCCTAGTAACTATCTTATTGTAGTAGGCTAGTGAAGTCAACCTGGACCATATATTTACATGTGCTTAAGTTCGATTATGGATGAATGTCTATGATTTGAAAATCTATATACCTTAGAAGATTGCACCATTCTTGTGACATTGCATTGTGGGTTAAGCAAGAATTGGTTATTTGAGATTGGTCCATTCCAGATATCGGTCATTTGCATTACTCATTCTAGGAATAGTTCAGATTTCATCATATTCTTGCACCCTTATCTTTTGCTATTTCTTTATTATCTGGTTAGATTTAGGATTTGAGATCATCATATTGTAAAGTCTGATAATTGAAAAGATACAGTTTGCTTGTAGTAAGGTCCGATTGTGATTATCAACATTTCACATTTTATCTGAGTTGTTTATGCATTGTCATGACCTGACACCCGAGAGACCTTGGGGTGATTTTCAGTAATCCGTTGTTGAAAATAACCTTTCAAGAGAGATAGAATATCATTTTCTATCTGAGTTGTTGCTGTGCAGAAAACACCATCAACACATAACTTTACTTAGGTAATATTTAATTTCCTAGGTTAATTATTCTCATCCTTATCTTGTTGAGCTATCTTGTTGCTCAAGATAAGATTAGGGTTATGCATACTTTCTTTTATAAAGAAAATCATCTCATGTAATCTTGAATTCCTGAATAATAATATTTTGCACATCTTTTGCAAAGCTTTGCTTTTTCTGATTTTCTCTTCTGTGGAAGGCTTTTCTGGTTTGCATCTCATATCTTGGTTTCTAACACTACCTACTTGTAAGTTTTTGTTGGATTTTGTGGATGTGTTGTTGATATGTGGTTTTCATTGATGTCAACACTATTAGTATTTGGTGTATTGAAGGCTATATATGTCAAGGATATTGAGAAAATTGTAAAAGAAAGTGTTCTAGGTTCCTAGTGGAACTGTATAGGTCATGAAGTTGTCTATTTTTGTATGTTGAAGATCAGCTACTATGGACTAAAGGGTTTATTTTTTAGAGAATCTAGATCATCTATCGGAAGTTTCAAAGGTCTGTGTGTAGATTTGATCCTGTTGTGGTCTAACAGTATTTATGTTGTCTCTGTCAGTGTTCCTAAGTGAAGTTTGTGTGATTCTAATAATCTCAGCTATTATGGATGCTTCTCTATTAGTTCCTAGTGTTCTTGGATGCTTCTAGATCATTCTCCATAATTCTTGTATGTCCACATTGATCGGTGTGCTTGTGGTCGAATATTTTTCTTGTGCACATTTGAGTTTTCATGTTCCTAGCCGATGTGATGGTGGTAACGTGTTGTGGATCCTTGAAAAGTAAAATTTGAATGTTTGGTGCACTCATGAATATTGTTTTGGGTCACATCATTGTTTTGGTCGATGGTATTTAGATCCACATTGAAAATTTAATTTTAAATTTTGGTCGACATTGCAAATATGTTTTATTTTTTTGGTCGACTAAGTTGATGCAATCCATGATGCAGATATATAAGAGTGATTATTTCATCGATGTAAAGTGTGTTGGGTGTGCTCATATGTGTGTATGTGTGAATATCATTTGATTGCATAGCTGAGTGTGAAGAAGACTGAGTGAAGAGTGAAGTAGTTTGAGTGAAAAGTGAAGGAGTTTTTTGTGCTTAATTGGAACTATAATCAAGCTTGTGCAGAAGCTATTTTCTCAGTTCGTACCCTCTAGATTTAATCCTATTCTATATTTTTGGGTAGTGAGCCCCTTCTATAACTGAGTAGTGAGCTCTAGGAAGTGTGCCTGAATACATGTGCATTCCCCTTTATTGTTTTCATTATACTTTTAATAGGGTATAATATTGTGGACTAATATCCACCGTGGTTTTTCCCCTAACAGGGTTTCCACGTAAAAAAATCTTAGTGTTCTCTATCTCTCTGATGCGTTAATTGCTTATTCATCAGATCTGAAATTGAGTTAAGTAAAATTTGAAAAGTTTATTATTTTGTGACAACTGATTCACCCCCACTCTCAGTTGTCCATCCTTGTTTTTCCAACAATTGGTATCAGAGTAGGTTCCTCTAAAGAAGTCTAAAAGCTTGAGGTAATCCGAGATGGCAACATACAAGAAGGATAGTCCTAGATTTGATGGAACTAACTACTCATTGTGGAAAGTCAGGATGCAATGTCATCTAAGGTGTATTGGTGAAGCTTTCTGGAAGATTACAAAAGATCCATATGTTATTCCTTAGAATGGTTCCTCCACTACTGATGAGACCAAAGAAGCTGAAAACAATATTAGGGCTATTGAAGCTTTGGTGAGTGCTCTAACAGATTCAGAGATGGAAAATGTGATAGGACTACAAACAACTCATGAGATTTGGATGAAGCTAGAAACTTTGTATGAAGGAGATGCATAGGTGAAGATGGCTAAGCTACAGAGTTTGAAAGGAAAGTATGAGAATTTGAAGATGGGTGAAGATGAAAATATCACTTCTTTTATGTAAAGAGTAAATGAAATAGTGATGGGTATTAGATGTGCTAGTGGTTCTCTGGATGAGGATGAAATTGTAGCTAAGATACTAAGATCCTTGCCTCCCTCCTACAAAGTGAAGGCTCACGCTATTGAAGAGCTCGGATCAGTAACAAAGATGGCAAGAGACACGATGGTTGGTAAGCTTGCTGCTTTTGAATTAAGTGAATTTGGTGAATCTCTTCTGAAGGCTGAATCCAAATTCAAGGCTACTATATCTGGTAGTAACAAGAAAATATATGGTCCAAGAGAATGTTCCAGAAAGGTATCCAAGTATGATAAAGAACTAAAATAGCTTGAAGATAAAGAAAGAGAGGTAGAAGAATTGGAAGCACTGATTGTAAAGAAAGAAGGTAGAGGAAAAGGTAAGTATGAAGGATTGTTTCCTATTAAATGTTTTTCTTGTAGTAAAATAGGTCATTTTGCATCAAGATGTCCTAAAAGAGTTCCTAGATCTAAGCCTAACAAGTCTAGATTCTAAAAGAAATGTTACTTTGTTGAAGAAGGAGTGACTGATGATGAGTTTGATAAAGATAATGGAAATGAAGATGAATGGGTTTTCATTGCTATTGTTGCAAATAGTCACATGGCTACTAAATCTGCTAAAGATGAGAAAGCTCTTGCAGTCCGAGTTGAAGAAAAGGATGAGTGGGTTATTAACAGTGGATGCTCGCATCATATGACTGGCGATAAAAACAAATTTGTAAGTCTAGAGAAGTATGATGGTGGTGTTGTAAGATTTGGAGACAACAATGCTGGTGTGATTCATGGAAAAGGTTTTATCTGCCTTGGTGGTAAGGATAACATTGATGATGTTCTTTATGTTGAAGGCTTGAAGCACAATCTTTTGAGTGTTGGACAGATGGTGGACAAAGGCTATGATCTAAAATTCAAATATGGAAGATGCAAGATACGTGGAAGTTTTGGCAATATGATTGCTACAAGTAGAAAGACAAAACATAATATTTTTCACTTGAATACTGCTAGTGGGAGTTGTTTAATTACTCAAGTAGATAAAATATGGTTGTGGCATAGGAGGTTGTGTCATGTAAATTTTGATAACATTGTCAAGGTAAGCTCCACTCAAGCAATAAGAGATCTACCTAAGTTAGTGAAGCCTGTTAACACAATTTGTAAGGAGTGTAAGATGGGTAAATAGACTAGAGTCTCCTTTCGGAGCAAATAGTTTCATTCAAATGATTTTTTGGAGCTGCTACATACTAATCTCTATGGTCCCTCTAGAGTTAGAAGTATTCATGGAGAAAAGGAACTTTATGTTGATTATTGATCACTCTAGAATGATATAGGTTTCCTTCTTAAGAGAAAAATGTGAAGAACTGGAAAAGTTCAAAAGTTTCAAGGCTATGGTAGAGAATGAGAAAGGTCTGAAAATAAAGTGTCTAAGATCTGACAGAGGTGGTGAGTTCACCTCTAGGGAGTTCAACTCTTTTTGTGAAGAACATGGAATCAAAAGATAGTTATCTGCTCCTCGAACCCCTCAACAGAATGGAGTTGTAGAGAGAAAGAATAGAACAATTTTGGATGCTGCTAGAACAATGATGATAGAAGGAAATGTGCCCAGATCTATTGGAGTGAAGTTGTAAGCACTGTTGTGTATACTTTAAACTGGGTAAATGTTAATGGTAATTTTGGTAAGACCCCTTTTGAGATATGGTTTGGTTATAAGCCTACTGTTAAATATTTCAAGATCTTTGGAAGCAAATGTTATATCAAGAGAGATGATGATATAGGCAAGTTTGATGCAAGAAGTGATGAAGGAATCTTTTTAGGTTACTCTACTAAAAGCAAGGCTTACTGGGGCTATAACAGAAGACTGAGAAAGATGGTTGAGAGTACAAATGTCAAAGTTGATGAGGAATCTTCCAACTCATTCAGATATTATGGTTATGATTCAAATGAAGACAATACAAGGCAAAGGAAGAATTCTCAGACACATAATCAGCTTCAAATTATTCCATATGTTTTGGTAAATCAACCTCAATTCGTTCTAGTAAATCAAGTAAGTCAGGAAGCATAGACAAATGCAAGTGCAGAAGAAATATCAGAAGAACCAGAAGCTCGTGAAAGTCCCAAAACTCCAAGGTATGTAAAGCTAAATCATTCTAAAATTCAAATTATAGGAGATAAGAATAAAGGTGTGCAAACTAGAAGAAAGATTTTAGAAGAGTATTGCTTGATTTCCAAGCTTGAACCTAAAGATGTCACTGAAGCCTGCCAAGATGAACACTGGATGGAAGCTATGAAGGAAAAGCTGACATAGATTGAAAAGAATGACACGTGGACACTAGTTCCTAGACCTAAAGACAAAAATGTGGTTGGTACTAAATGGGTGTTTCAGAACAAGCTGAATGAACAAGGTGAAGTGGTTTGGAATAAAGCAAGACTGGTATGTAAAGGGTATTCTCAAATGGAAGGTGTTGACTTTGAAGAAACGTTTTCCCCTATTGCCAGAATTGAAGCTGTTAGATTTTTTTTTTCTTATGCTTCATAAAATAACTATAAATTCTATCAAATGGATGTGAATTCAACAAATGTTTCTAAATGGAGAACTAGAAGAAGAAGTATACATTGAATAGCCAAATTAATTTCAGCTAACTGACAAGGAAGATATGGTTTGTCGCTTGAAGAAATCTCTATATGGACTTAAGCAAGCCCCTAGAGCCTGGTATGCTATATTGGACAAATACTTACTAAAGCTTGGATTCACTAAAGGTACTGCTTATAGAAACTTATATTTCAAATTGGATCATGATAAAGAGTTAATTATAGAAGGTTTTTTTGATGACATCATTTTTGGAGGAGATGACAATCTATGTATGAAGTTTTTTGATAAGATGAAGGGTGAATTTGAGATGAGTATGATTGGAGAGATGGAGTTCTTTCTCAGATTGCAAGTTACCCAGTTAGACAAGGAAATTTTCATATCTTAGTCCAAATATGTGAGAGAGCTACTAAATAAAATTGGGATGGAAGAATCAAAGCCTATTGGTACTCCCATGGTGATCGGATGCAAGCTAACATAGAATGATGATTCTCCTAAGGTGAACCAAACTAGATATAGGTCAATGATCGGTGGATTGCTCTATTTAACCAAGACTAGACCAGATATTATGAATGTTGTATGTATGGTTGCTAGATTTCAGGCTGATCCAAAAGAATCACATGTGACTGATGTTAAGAGAATCTTCAAATATCTGAAAGGAACAGCTAACTTTGGACTTTGGTATCCAAAGGATAATGATCTCACTTTGAGTGCATATACTGATGCAAATTGGGTTGAAGATGTAGATGATAGGAAAAGTACTAGTGGTGGTGCTTTCTTCCTAGAGAAGAAGCTGGTGTCCTGGTTGAGCAAAAAGCAGAATTCCATTTCTCTATCTACTGCTGAAGTAGAATATATTGTTGTTGCAAATAATTGTACTGAAGTGATATGGATGAAACAAATGTTGAAAGATATCAGGGTGATATATGAAGAGCCTATTGCCATATACTGTGACAATTCAAGTGCAATAAACATTTCAAAGAATTTGGTGCTACACTATAAGACTAAACATATATCAATCAAGTTTCACTTCTTGAGGGAGAAAGTGAATGAGAAAGAAGTCAGATTGGAGTATGTGCCTACCAAAGAATAGATTGCAGAAATATTTACTAAGTTGTTGCCAAAGGATACTTTTGAGTATCTCAGAGGAATGCTAGGGGTAATTACCCCTCCTGATAAGAACTAAAAGATGCATTTACTTGCATCAATCTGTGAGCTACACTACTATATTCTAATCCAGATTGATGTTTTTGTGGCTGTTACTCAGGGGGAGTAGTTAGATGTGCAGATATGTGGTTCAGAACGTGTATATGGAAAGGTCATGGTTACCTTTTCCATTGATGTCAAAGGGGGAGAAGTGCAATGTGAAAAATCTTCTGAGGAGAAGAGCCTTGGGGGAGAAAATAAATTAAGAAGCAAGTGTGTTAGGTTGATGGTATTTTTCACATCATGTGTTGCCATCAATGCCAAAGGGGGAGATTGTTGGATGTTGTGGATGTGTTGTTGATATGTGGTTGCCATTGGTGTCAACACTATTAGAATTTTTGTATTGAAGGTTGTATATGTCGAGGATATTGAGAAAATTATAAAAGAAAGTGTTCCACGTTCCTAGTGGAACTGTGTAGGTCATGAAGGCATCTTGTTCTGTACATTGAAGATCAGATACTATGGACTAAAGGGTCTATTTTTTAGAGTATCTAGATCATCTATTAGAAGTTTCAGAGGTCTGCGTGTAGATTTGATCATGTTGTGGTTTGACAGTATTTTTGTGGTCTCTGTCAGTGTTCCTGAGTGAGGTTTGTGTGATTCTGATAATCTCAGTTGTTACGAGTGCTTCTCTATTAGTTCTCGGTGTTCTTGGATGTGTCTAGATCATTCTCCATCATTCTTGTACATCCACATTGATCAGTGTGCTCGTGGTCAAAGATTTTTCTTGTGCACGTTTGAGTTTTCATGTTCTTGGCCGACATGATGGTGGTAATGTGTTGTGGATCCTTGAAAAGTAAAATTTGAATTTTTGGTGCACTCATGAATATTGTTTTGGGTTGCATCATATTTTTTTCCAATGGTGTTTAGATCCACATTGAAAATTTAATTTTAAATTTGGGTCGACATTGCAATTTTTTTTAATTTTTCTGGCTGACTAAGTTGTTGATGTAATCCATGATGTGGATATATAAGAGTGATTTTTTCATCGGTGTAAAGTGTGTTGGGTGTGCTCCTATGTGTGTATGTGTGAATATCATTCGATTACATAGCAGTAATCGGGCTTGTGCAAAAGCTATTTTCCCAGTTCGTACCCTCTGGATTTAATCCTATTTTGTATTGTTGTGTAGTGAGCCCCTTCTATAATTGAGCAGTGAGCTCTAGGCAGTGTGCCTAAATGCATGTGCATTCCCCTTTATTGTTTTCATTATACTTTTAATAGGGTATAATATTGTGGACTAACATCCACCATGCTTTTTCCCCTAACAGGGTTTCCACGTAAAAAAATATTGGTGTTCTCTGTCTCTCTGATGTGTTAATTGATTATGGTTAATTGCTTATTCATCAGATTTGAGATTAAGTAAAGTTTGAGAAGTTTATTATTTTGTGACAACTGATTCACCCCCCCCCCCCTCTCAGTTGTTTTTCTTTGTTTTTCCAATAGTTTTTGGGTTCCATTATTTTTATGCTTTTAATTTTCTAATATTTAGTTTTTTTTTTTTTTGTGGATTTCATATTTATTTTCTTTTTTGACCCATTAATCAGCTACACTCATTCAATGCATGTAGTTTTTTAATGTTTATTTATTTTTTATTGCAATAGGGTTTTATCTCATTCAAAAACCCACTTCTACCCTATAATAAAACAAATCATCTTATTTGAATATGTAGAGTTTAAGTTCCTAAAAAATGCTCATTTCCACACATATTTATTTATCTTCAAAATTCCAATCAATCAATAAGGGCTATGAAAATCTTGTGAAATTAATAAAAAACAATATGGTCATAATATGGTGGATTTAATGGTTTTTTTGCTAATTCTTGAATATATTGAATTCAATCTAAATCTAAAAATGGGATAAGGTTCATCAACCCACAATTCCATGCTATTTTCTTAATTTTTATATGGATTACCCAAGTCATTAATGGGAGTTGATCTTAATAGATTATAATGTGACATAACGCCTCCATGGTGGCATTTATGAGAAATGGTACAAGATTAATTTGATTGATAAAATTCTTATGGACCTAAATGCTTTTAAATTAAGGCTTCTACCCTTGTGAAATATATATGGAGAGCTTGGTAGCAAGTCATAATGTTCCTATACTAGAAAGAATTATCCCTTAGACATGAGCTAAGATTTTCTACCTCTTTCCATAGTTTCATTAGCTTAAGCTTATCATCTCCTTAAGAGAGGAATAAAACAACTCTAAGGATCTTTGGTATTTTTCTACCCTTAAATTGTTCACTTGAGAGAATTATTGTAATATGATTATTCTCTTTTGCAAGTATAAATATCTACTGGAACTTATTTCTTCCCTCCCCACAAGACTAGTAATTAATCAAAATCTCCAACTCTACTTAATGTGAATTCTTCAATAATGAGTATTGGAGATCTTCTCAATATTTCTCATTCTTCCACCTTAAAAAATTTCTTATCTTGAAGTTCTCCCCTAGCTTTCCCTCACTTCATGCCTTATTCTAAAATGGTAATGTTAATTTAGTCAAATGGTCTAGACCAATCTTAGTTCAAATAATTGAAGGTATAAGGTTGATGCCAATGTTCAAAAGTTGTCTTTAAAGTTGTTGCATTTGAAGTTTCCATGAAATGATAAAATATAATTTCTACAACCTTGACATTTTGAATCTCCATAATGTAAGCTTCTTGAACATATGAAACACATATGTTAGGAATATAGTTTCCTTGCTCCCATTGAAATATATGTCTCCCAACTAATTTTAGATACCATCTTAATCTGAAGGATGTGTTCCTTATAATTGGAACTAAAAATAATTTTATAGCTTAATCCATAAGACAAGTTACAATGAAACATACATGGATGGAAAGATGCAAAACTATTTTCACTAATTCATCCTGACATTTAGAAACAACCATTGTTCTAGTGTTTTAATCTAACACTCTCTTTCAAATTGCCTCACTATCCTCTCTTATGTAGAATGCACTCAAGGTCAACAATCAAAATACAAAACAATTAGAATAAAATAAAAGAAGGTATTGTTCAATTAGATGCAAGATAGTGAAACATCAACATATGATATACAATCAAATTGTTACCTACTACAAGAATATAGGTTTATATATTAAGACAACTAATTGTTCTTAGTGAAGGATCATTTACTATCCCATTTTTTCTCGTCGTTTTCTTAATATTTAGATTATGAGTTATTATTAAGACAACTAATTGTTCTCTTGTGAAGGATCATTTACTATGCCCTTTTTTTCTCGTTGTTTTCTTAATAACATTTAGATTATGAGTTATTATCATGATATACTGACTTTTTCTCTAACTACATTCTTATAGTGTATTGTATTAGTTGTGAAATTAAAGCCATGCCTTAATATTATCTATGATCTCTATCATTTATTCTCTTATTTATAATTTTCTGAGTAGTATTCAATATTACAAAGAAGGTTTAACAAGGCATGGGCTCAATTGGTTGTAGCTTACTTACGTTTCCCACGTAACGCGTGACACCAGGATCTGATAAATGTCAGGCGTGTTTATCCATTATTTTTCGTTCACATTTTCATCCTGCTGCTGCTAGTCTGAAAGCACGAAAAGAAAAAAAAACTGCCTTCCCTGCTGCTGCTAGTCTGAAAGCACGAAAAGAAAAAAACACTGCTTTACGGTACACCAGCTTGCGAAAGCTCCAAAATTGATAAGTTAATATGTAGCCATTGTCAGAGTTGACTGCTAATAAAGACGACTATTAAATAGTTTGTTTGCAGTCTTTGTCACAATCTACTTCTTACGTATGGTATCACGTATGGTCCATGACTTACGTAGTCGTGAGTCAGGATAATTGCAGAAGAGATTACGGGTAAAACCAACCCAGTTTTAATTTGACGACTAGCTTTATTAGCATACAAAGAATAACAATAGTAAAGCAACACAGTATGATGCATATGAGGCAGTTAAACTTTCATAGTAATCTTACTTAAATATCATAGCTTTGAATAGTTCATAGTATTTTATATCTTATTTATAATAAAGATAGATAAATAGTTATTTTATTTAGTCAAATTTTACTTCTGATTATTGAACATATTATGCTTTTAGAATAGTTCTTATATCTAGTGAACAAGAAAATAGAATGAATATAAATAAATCTTTGATGTTACATATATATGATATAAAGAAGAAATAAACAAAGCACATTGAAGTTGTACAAAATGAAGGCTTGAAAAATCCATACAAAAAAGAGTAGATCAATAGGGCATACAGCTCAACGCATTCACTAAATCAAGAAATATTAAAAACACCCAAACTCATGATATTAAAATCAACTCTAGAGGAACAACATACTCAATCTAAAAAAAACCTAATTGTGACAATTATAGAAACAAGAATTATAAGAATTGTTGATGGAGTGACTTGACACACTCAACAACTTAGATAAAGTTCTAAGTATACATCACCTCTCTTGAAAGGAAATGAAATATCCCCAAAGTCTATGTTATTAGGTGATGGGCATGCAAGATAACTTAGTGACCATTATAACTTGTTCCCTTTTAAGGATCCTATGGTCTTTCAAAAGTCATTCAAATAAATAGGTGGTCAATTACACAAAAAAATTAGTGTTTTCACATCTAGCCTTCTCCATAAACTAATCAAAACATTCATTGCTTGAGATTTTGTTTGAATTTTTATAAAATATTAACAAACACACTTGCAAATGCAAGATTTTAACTTTATAAAAATACGTGCAGTGACATATTTTTATCTATGGCATTTTATTATGATTGAGTGACCCAATAGTTCGGTTGCCTTCAAGAAGTTCCTATTCTTTGATCAGCCTATCTTCGATCAACTCATAGTGATATTAGACCCATAGACATAACTTAATTGACCATCATGGATGTCCCCTTGAGCAACTTTGATGATGAGGAATGATATGCACTGTTAGATGCATAGGACATTTGAGAGGGGGGTGAATTAGATGTACATTAAAATCATCAAACCTTCATTAATCCTTAAACCCTTATTAGCCTTCAAACCCTTATTAAGCATCAATAGAAAGTAAACATATGAAACATCAACACAATAATAGCCATACACAAGAGAGCACTAGATTTACATGGAATTTACCCTAATCAGGGAAAACCACAATGAGGATTGATTCACATATATATTAATAGCGACATCGAATACAATAGGATCACTCCCAAAAGGGCTCACTACCCAAAGGACTCACTATCCATAAGAAAGAAAAAAAAAAGATTGTTACAAGGAAGTTCACTACCTCAAAGCAATAGGAAGATCCACCACAAGAACTTTACGCCATCCACAACCTTCAACTCACTGCCTCCAACAACTTCAGGCACATTGAAAATGTAGACACCTTCTTCTCATTAAATTTGGTACCCTTAGGAATTTAAGCTCACACTTAGATCACCACAATTGATCACTTTCACATCTCACAACTTCTCCAACAATTAATCTTACTTATATATCCTCCACAACCTCAAACAACCTTGTTTAAATCGGCCTCAATTAAACTATAGTGTAGAAAAATGTACACCTTTACATTTTCACACTATGTTTGGGTCCCTTAATTAATTGGACTTAATTAAGCCTCTAATTAGCCCAATTATGCATTTAAAAGCCTAATTAATCATGTTTTACGAAAGGGAAACTTGTATTAAACAATTGCAAATATTAATTAAATTGCCTTGCAAATTGAGAGTCCTGGATTTAGGTCCCCCTTAAGTTTCGGATCTCAAATTTTAATGTTTTTGGTAGAATTTTTTATGATTCAAATTGAAATTGTAATTGTTAAATTTTGAATTTTAATTAACAAGAAATTAGAAAATTGTGTATAAATACAAGGTCTTTTTATCAATTCAAATCCTAGAAGCAAGCTAGAACTTTTTGGGAGACTTCACAAGAGCAAAAATTATTGTCAAAGGTGTTCAAAAGTAGATTTATCAGTCTTCTATCTAGCAACATTCAAGATAACAAGCATCACATTCAAATTTATTTGCATCTATGCATTCTTTTGGAGCTAACATTGTGATGTAGGTTTCAACCATTCAAGTCAAAATTCAAGCATCAAGATCAACATCTAGTCAATCCATTTCATGCAAGATCAAGACCTTGGAGAGATGTATTAGAATTCATTCCTCTAAGGATTTATATTCAAGGGTTTTGTGAGTTGAAACATAACTAGTGTCATTCATCATTCCTTCCATTCATGTTTCATTTCATTTCAAGGTTTAATTACCAAAACAGGGTTTGACCAAGGAAACCACCATTCACCAAAAACAATGGTGCAAAAGCACCTTGTCCTCTAAATACCTTCAAAAGGAAAAAATTGTAAAATTTGAATTTTCAAGTGTAAAAGAATTGTAAAGGTCTTGTGAAGTAAAAATTAATGTATTTAAAGTCTTTAATAGGTTTTTAGGAGGCCAATTAGGTAAATTTGCAAAAACGTTGCTAAATATTGCAAAGTTTTCATTTGTGGTCAAAGGTGTAAAAAGGCAAAAAATCAGAAAATGTACAAAAAACATGGAATACTAATGGTCATGAGGAAGTTTAGTTAGTTTCATTTGAAGAAGGAAGTTGTAAAGCCTTTAAAAAGGCATTGTAACCCGTTGCCAAGACAGGGAGGTGATTGGGATTTGAGAATGAATAAAGGAACCACTGTTTGTATGCATGTTTACACATGATTTCTTTGTTCTTTGTTGATGTACGAACCTTTACGAGTAGATGCTCATAATTAAATGTTTTTAGGGGATAATACATTCCATCACCTTCCTCACAAATTTTATTTCATGTTATTTGGTCGGGTTTTGAGAGAGATCTTGTAATTTTCTGTAGGTTGTTAAAACCCCTATTTAGGGTAACTAGTGAGTTAGAAATTTGTGTTTCTCTTAAACTATTTGGTGAAAATTTATAATATTTGGTGTGATTACTCCATTTTACATGTAATTTCATGTTTCAAGGGGTTAGGTCAAGAGAAGAATATTTATTTGGGGAAAATTAGAATTTAGGACTGTCTCAGTCTGTGAAACAGTGTTTTTCCATGAATAGTCACAATGAACTGAACCTAGGGTTGTTGAAATGTTTATGAGAGTGGGATTTTGATGGTTTATTAAGCATTAACAACCCTATTAAAGACTGCTTGAAGTTTTGGACAAAGGGGATAGAAGAACCAATAAGGGTTTTGTGTGAACCAGGGCTAATTATGCCTAATTTGGAATAGTAGTATCCTTGTTGAGTTCTGTTTTCTCAAATCAACCTATATTGGTTCAAATATATGTTTTAAAACCCTTAAATGAGTATCCAAAATGGCAATTATAGTATGGAGATAAGGTTTGTAGAAGGAATTATCTCTGACAGTTTCATGAATGAATGCTACTAGGGTTTTGATCTTTGTATGCTAGAAACTGAGTTTCTATTGGGACAGTGGTGTAAGTAATGGATATTGGTTTGAATTAGTCTATGTGATGTTGGTAAATATGTCTAAATTCTTGAAAAAAGTTTAGAAGGAAGAATTTTTTGTCTTGGTGATTTGAACTTTATGATTCCAATGTGCAAGAATGGTGTCTTGACTGCAGAGTTAGGAAGATATATTGGTTCAGTATTTATGTAAAGTATCTATTAGTTTATTTCAATAAAAAACATGATGGTTTAGTGCCTTGGAAGTTTGATAACAGGCTTGAAGCATAAATGGTTGATTGTTGTATTTTGGTCTTGTGGAACTAGTTGGTAAAAAGTGAAATTTGGTGGGAAATGAAAGTGTTGAATGGTTCTGTGTTTTTGATCAAGTTAATTGCTAATGGCTAAGTTTTTTTGATTCTATTAATGGTTAAGAGACAAGTTTATTGATCTGATGTTTTGTGGTATGAAGTGAATTTGAAGAGATTTTGATGAAAATATTAGTGAATCAAAGCTACTTGTTTAAATTGATCTTCTCCATTTGAGTTTGGGTCAGAAGTACCCTGATGAGTTGTGGTTTTTGGTAGATGCTCTTGCATCAATTGGTATCAGAGCTAGTAGATTATGATGGTTTGGTTTGTTGAAGTTTTTGTTGAGTTCGGTTGTAGGTACTTGATCCATATAAGTTGTAGAGAGAAAGAGTTATGAGTTATGTGTTGGCAGGCAAGGAAAGGTTTGTGGTCACCATCCTCCAATGGAGATTAAGCTAGGTAGAAGGTGCAAAGTAAAAAGTGGTGAGGCATCACTGTTGGGTAAGATGGATGGTTTGCTAAGCTGGTGAGTTGGTGTTGAGAGGTAGTGAAGGAGATGGATACCTGACTGAAGAAGCACTTGATTTTGTAGCGTGAAGACTACTCCACTAATGGGAGTAGTTGAAAAGATGATTGGTCAGAGAAGGTCAAGGATGAATTGTGAAAAGAGAGGAAACATTGCTTGAGGAAAAGGAAATGAGAAAGGACAAGTCATGTGTCCTTTGAGAGAGAAAGAGTTAGTGGAAGAATCTATAGTATTCAAAAAGGTACTGAGATCTCTTCCTAAATCTTATAGTTTTAAAGTATCCTCTATTGAGGAAGCTAGAGATCTTGATCAACATTCAATGGATCAATTGTATGGATCCCTTATTGCATTTAAAATGAGAGAGTTTGATAAAGAAGGTCCTAAGAAGGAAGTTGCTTTCAAAGCTAGTAAGAGGGAAATATATTATGAATCTAATCCAAATGGTGATGCTGATGAAGAGGAATTAAATTTTGTAAGGAAGTTGAAGAGAGGTATATGAAAGTACAAAGGTTTAAGCTACCTTTCAAATGTTTCAACTATGGAGAGGTTGGTCATTGTTCTTCAAAATGTCCCCTAAATGATAATGATAAGAGAAACAAAGAGGCTAAAAGAAATAAGGTTAAGAAGAGTCTCTACTTTATGGAAGATTATTTCTCTACAAAATATGTGTTGGAATTTTTTGTTGTCATTGATGTCAATAGATCATTGTTGTTGGAATTCTGTAATGATGCTTTGATAGGTTGTATTATGTTGTTGTAATTAGTAGTATCACTAATTTCAACCTCTAGTGTTGCTTTGATGAGCATGTATTGGTGATGTTCAACCTCTTGTGTGTTTGAGATGTTGTAAAGGTGTTCTAGGTGATGAGTTTGTGGTTGTGGTGCTTGGTTTCCAAGTTATTTTGAGAAAATTTGAAAAAAAAAGACAAAATAGTGCAGTGAAGAGTGTTCAGTGTGACAAAGTGGTGTTCAATGTTTTGATCCATATTTCTTCATGGTTGAAGATCTATCTATGCAATTTGGATATGTTGATCAAAGGTGTTAAAAGGTGTCATATCTAGAGTTTTAGGTGTTGGATTATTTTGCAGAGAAAGTTGTGTCCACCAATGTGTGAACTATGAAAGTAGTATCATCTGGGACAAATATTTTTTCTTTGCAGTTATCCACACTGTGGTTTTTGTTCTTGCATATCTGAGTGTGTTCTTATATTTCACATATTTATCTTCAATCTTATTTTTTTAAGTTTTGGTGCTCCACAAGGTTGGATTCAAGTGTTGTAGTGTGTGGAAGGTTAATATGTTGTGCATAAGTAATATGCTATTTTGGTTTATGATGTTGTGAAGGAGTTGTTGGATTTCAAGTTGTTGATGGAATATTTTGGATTGTGTTTAAGTGTTGTATGTGGTCCATGAGTCATCTTTAGATCAAAGGAAACACATACTCAATTGTTTAATGGTGTTAACATAGGTTCAACCAATATTTGGTGTTTACACTAATTATGAATATGCTTCAGTGTTTGTGGAAGCATGACATGGTGTGTTTATATGGATTTGGGTCTGAGTTAAGGCGTGTTGTGGTATCCATGCATTCCTTTCCATTGTGGGAATGTTTTGGTGCCAACCTAATATGAATTTGCATTGTTGAGGTGCATAATGGACCTTTTCAATTTTTTCAAGGTTGAAGATGGTATAAATAAGTGTTGAGTTGATGGAGAGTCATGAAGAAAAGTGTGTGATGTGAAGTGCAAAGGTGTGAAATGTGAAAGTGTGAAATGAAAAATAAAGTTTAGTGCCTAAGACTACTAGAAGTAGTGAGCAAAATGTATCTACATTCTACAGAGAGAGTGTGAATGTTCTAGTAAAGTAGTGGTGGATCTTTCTATTGCTTGAGATGGATTTCTGATTGTAACAATCTTCTTTCTTCTTCTTTATAATCTGGTAGTGAGCCCTCTAGTAATGAGCCTATTATATTTTGGTGTTGCAATTACTTTATATTGTGAGCTAAACCTCACTATGGTTTTTCCCTTCTTGGGTTTTCCACGTAAATCTAGTGTTCTCATGTGTTTCGATGTGTTTCTATTACTATTTCTCATGTTTACATTATGCTAATGCATGATAAGGGTTTAATGGTTGTTAAGAGTTTAAGGACTAATCCAAATTTGAATGTTAATGATGGTTTTGATGTTTAATGTACAACTGATTCACCTTCCCCCTATCAGTTGCTTTGTACATTCAACAATTGGTATCAAAGCAAGGTTCCTTGGGAGAAAGCTTAACCGCTTGAGGTAGATATCAAATGGTGCACAAGGAGGATCCTCTATTTGATGGATCTAATTATGCATTCTGAAAGATCAGGATTGAAGTTTTTCTTATTTCTCTAGGATTTGGATTTTTGTAGTCTGTTGAAACCGGATACCCAATACCCGCAAATGGTCTGAGTACTGATGATTCAATCAAGGAATATGAGAACAATGGGAAAGAAAGGTATACTCTTTTGAGTGGTCTTTCTAATTTAGAACTTGTAAAATCATGAGTCCTAAAACTTCTAGTGAAATTTGGAAAAAAGTTAGAAATTATCTATGAAGGAGATGATTAAGTCAAGCAAGAAAAGATGCAGAATCTGAAGACCAAATTTGAGAGCTTAAGGATGATAGAAGATGAAGATATTATAGGCTACATGCATAGAGTGGATGTACTTGTCAATTCCATCAAAGGCCTTGGAGGAAAACTTGAAGAAGAAGAAGAGGTGGTAAATAATGTACTAAGAAATCTTACTAAAGCTTATAATTATAAGGTTTCTTCTATTGAAGAATTTTAAATTTTAGATCAATATTCCATAGATCATTTGTTTGGTACTTTAATTGATTTTTAATTGAGAGAGTTTGGTTCAAAGTAATGTGAAAAAGGAGACTACTTTTAAAGTTGGAAAAGTAGAGAAGAATGAGGAATTTGATCTAGATGAGTTTGATGAGATAGAAGTAAACTTTGTAAGGAAATTGAAAAGGGAACTTGAAAATATAGAGGTAAGTTACCTTTCAAATGCTTTAACTGTGGAAAGATCAATCAATATGCTTCAATATGTCCTATCAAAGCTTCAAAAGATAGACTTAAGGAAAACAAAGGCCGGAAGGGGTAAAAGTGGAAATTGGTAAGAAAAAATGAATTCAAACAAAGAACTCAAAAACATGAGATAGAACCTGTGTGCGAGTGAATTTTCCTACCCTAAGATGCAAACACTAAACTAATGCAACTAAGGAAAAACACCAACAAACACTCAATATTAGGCCTAAGATGAATTCAAACAAAACACAAGAAAATGTAACATTTTACCTTGTTTGAATTGATGACTTGGTTGGACCTTGTTGATGCTTGAATGTGTGCTCCTTCATTGGAAAAATATCTTAGAACCTAGCTCTAAATGATCTTGAAATGATGGGGAATTCAATGGTGCAAATGGGTATTGACGAGGGAGCAAACCCGAGACACAAAAAAACACTCACTGAATAGAGAATAATCTTTTATTCAATATTATGAAATTATTACATGCAGAGGATCACAAATCCTTGAGCTCTGTGATACATGCAAAAATTACAAAAGTTCAGAAAAGCTACAGAATTACATAAAATCCCCTTTTCGCAGCATGCGAACTCTTTCCCCAAAAATTTACCCAAACATCAGAAATTAGCCCATAAATAGCCCTTTTTCATTTTGGAGCCAAAAATAACATTCGAGATAAGATTTTGACAATTTGGCGCCAAAAGTACAATTTGAAATTCAAAAAAACTAAGTCCTAATTCGAAAATTGGCAATTTTCCAAAAATCGGCCAACTTTCGGAAGCCATAACTTTTGATCCGGGACTCCGTTTTTCAAACCGTTTGCATTGTCGGAAAGGTCTCGGAGTGAAGAATGCACTAGAAATTAGATCTGTTGGTTCTGACAATTTTTGGGCCCATATAGGACCGTTTAGTGCCTCAAACTGGACTCAGAAGGTTTTTCAGGGCAAAAAGCAGAAACTGGAACTTGAATAACTTTCAAACCGTGAATGATCTTGATCTAATTCTTTCACCAAAGTGTTTATTTTTCCATCATGAACCTTCCCATAAATTTTTGTCTTCCCATGCCTTAAAATTCCCACCTGCTAAAAATAGCAGTTGAGTAGAAAAAGCAGAAAAATAGTTCTAAAAGTTGGAAACTCTTAATCGACGAAAAGGGTATCCAGAAATGCAAAAAAATCTACAAAAAAAAACAACAGGAACAAAAATGGAAAGCATCTTTTTGGGTGATGCAAGATTTCCCTCACACCACTGGATGCTCTGCATTAGACACCTAGGGTAATTTGAGAAGTGACCCCGTCACGTCTCCAATGGTTGAGGAAAACCCAAATGGTCAACCTTTGCCTTAGACAACCAAGAAGAATCTTCCACATGCCTTCCTTTCCATTTTACCAGATATTCTTCATACTACCTATTTCTGGTACTCCTTCCCACACGGCTATCCAGGATTTCTTCAATCTCCTCCTTCTCGGAAGTAGGTGCTGGAATGCCAAACTATTCCATTGTTGGTGTTTCCTCTGCGCCACCTTCATGATACTCTATCAAATCTGAAATATTGAACACAAGGGAAATGTTGAATCCATCCGACAAGTCTACCTCATATGCATTCCCTAAATCGTGCCTCTTCAAAATTTTACAAGGACCAAACTTCTTCATCTTCAATTTATTATAGGTTCCCACTGGAAACCTTTCTTTCTTCAAGTGGACCATCACTTCATCACCAATCTGAAACTCCTTATACCTCCTCTTCTGATCTACCTTAGCCTTATACTGCATATTCATCTTGTTAATATGTTCTCTTACCTTCTCATGTATATGCTTGATGTGCTCTGCAAAGTCTTCAGCTTCGGCACTTGTCTTCTTCTCTTGGTCCATCTTCCTCAATTCTGGAGCGGTCCTGGGACTACCTCCATACACAATCTGGAATGGTGATCTACCAGTGCTTCTGTTGATAGAATTGTGTAAGAAAATTTTTCTGGGGTAAGATCAAGTCCCATCCCTTGGGTTTATCTCCTACCAAGCATCTCAGTAGGTTACCCAGACTTCTGTTCACAACCTCAGTCTACCCATCAGTTTGTGGATGGTGTGCAGAACTGAACTTCAACTCTGTCTTCAACTTTTTCCACAAGGTCCTCAAAAAGTATCCCACAAACTTGGTATCACGATCTAAGACTATACTCTTTGGTAGACCATGTAGTCTCACCACTTCTCTAAAGAACAAGTCAGCAATGTGGACTGCATCATGGGTCTTCTGGCATGGGATGAAATGTGTCATCTTTGAAAACCTGTCCACTACCACAAATACTGAATCATTCCCTCTCTGTGTCCTTGGAAAACCAAGAAAAAAGTTCATACTTATATCCTCCCACGGCCTCTCTGGTACAGGTAAGGGCTGATACAACCCAGATTCGGCTCACTCCTTTAGCCATCTGACATACCCTGCAACTCTACACAAACTTCTTCACATCCTATGATAACTGAGGCAATAATAATGCTCACTGATAATGGCAATGGTCTTATCCGACCAAAATGTCCTGCCATTCCTCCACTGTGCTTCTCCTTTATCAGGTTCTCCCTCATGGAACTCCTTGGAATACACAATTGACTTCCCTTAAACAACATGCCATCCTGGATTATGAAATCCAGCCACTTTGTCCTATCAACTGTAACAGGCTCTTTGCAAGCTTTCCAAGCTTCTGCAAAATCAGGATCTTCAGGATACAATGTCTTGAGTTTATTGAACCCAACCACTTCAATCTGCATCTTTGTCAACATTGTTTGCCTCCTACTTAAGGCATTTGCAACCCTATTCGACTTGCCACTCCTATGCTTTAAAACAAAGGTATAACTCTGTAAAAATTCTACCCATTTCATATGCCTCTGGTTTAATTTTCCCTGACTACTTAGGTACTGCAATGCTTGATGATCAGTAAACTAAACAAACTCTTTTGGCAACAAATAATGTCTCCATTTCTTTAATGCTTGAACTATTGCATAAAATTCCTGATCATATACATAATACTTTCTCTTTGCATCATTTAACTTTTCACTGAAATAGGCAATGGGATTACCTTCTTGGCTCATCACTGCTCCAATGGCACAACCACTGGCATCACAATCCACCTGAAACACCTTATTGAAATATGGGAGGGCTAAAATTGGTTGCTTTGTCACCTTTTGCTTCAACAGATCAAAACTCTTCATTGCTCTAGTGCTCCACTTGAACTCTTTTTTATCCCCTCTCATTGTTTCAGTCAGGGGTGCACAAATACTACTGAAGTTTCTAATGAACTTTCTGTAAAAACTGGCCAAACCATGGAAAGATCTCACCTCAGTAGCAGTTCTTGGGGTAGGCCATTCTAGAATAGCCTTCACCTTCTGTCGAGACAACAAACCCCAAGTACACTAACTCCTTCACAAAACTACACTTTTTCAAATTTATCAATAGTTTCTCCTCTCTCAACTTCTCAAAAACCCTAAGAATATGCATTAAATGCTCATCCAAGGTCTTACTAAAAATCAAAATATCATCTAAATACATAATGACAAAACTTCCCAGAAACTCTTTCAGTACCTCATTCATGAGTTGCATGAATGTGCTCGGTGCATTGGTTAGCCCAAAAGGCATGACTAACCACTCGTACAGGCCCTCTTTGGTCTTGAAGGTAGTCTTCCATTCATCTCCCTCACGAATTGGGATCTGGTGATATCTGCTCTTCAGATCAATCTTTGTGAAGTATTGTGCTCCACTCAAACAATCCATCAGGTCATCCTCCTTGGCAAGGGAAATCTGTACTTGATTGTTATCTTATTTATGGCTCAGGAGTTTGTACACATCCTCCACTCCCCATCCTTCTTTGGTGCTAGTACTGCAGGTACTGCCCATGGGATCAGACTCTCTCGAATCAAACCCTTCCTCAACAACTCCTGAACTTGTCGGTTCAACTTCTCATTTTCTGTAGGAGTCATTCTATGAGCTGCCTTATTTGGAAAACTGGTTCCAGGATCAAGTCAATCTGATGACTAATCTTCCTCATTGGTGGTAAACCCTCAGGTACATTATCAGAAATAATCTCCTGAAACTCATTCAATAGTCCAGAAACTTCTACTGACACCTTCTCACTATCTTCCTTTTCCATTCTAGGAATCAATGCATAACACATATGCTCATGCTTCATGCCTTCTAAAAATTTCCTTCCATCAACAAAACAAATTCTAGCACTACTGCATACCTTTTCTTCATCCTTCTTGAAGGGTTTCAACTTATGGCGACTCCAACCTTCATCAGGGAATAAGTGTTTTCATGGCCATCATGTACAGCTCGCCTATCAAACTGCCACGGCCTCCCCAACAACATGTGACATGCATCCATGGGGATGATATCACATATTACCTCATCATGATAGCTTCTGATCTTGAACTTCACCAGGCATTGCTCATTGACCAAAACTTTGTGGTCTTTCTGCAACCAGGCAATCCAATATGGATGTGGATGCATTTCCCTTTTCAGCTTCAACTTCGCAACCATATCTTCTGACACCAGATTATCAGTGCTCCCACTATCAATAATGACATCACAATATTTGTCCTCACACTTGCACCTTGTGTGGAACAGATTCTTCCTCTGTTTTGGATCCTTCTCTTTAGTCACCAGGGCTCTTCTAACCACTAGGGATTCTCCCCTTTTAGCATCATCTGAATGCTCGAATTGAGCCTCCTCATCTACATGTGCAACCCTTCCACGACCTTTTGGCCTTCTGTCTGTCCTTCCTTGGTGTTGTGGACATTCATAGGCTTGATGCCCTTCTTCACCACAATGGAAACAAGTTCCTCTAAAACCACCTCTTCTAGGCCCTAGCCCAGATCTTCCTCGTCCTCTGCCTCTTTGATCACCACTGTTTTGATCACGAGGGTGGTAGAAGTTATCATTCCTCTAGCTTCGACTGGTACCCACATCTTCATTTTTCCTTTCATCCTCATTTCGGCCCCTAGAAGATCTTCCACTACTCCTTCCGCTTTGACCTCCTCGGCCTTTTTGCTTGCTGTCAAATCTTTTGTTTAGCTTCTCCTCAACTTTTAGAGAAAACTAGTATGCATCCTCAATGGTGGTCATTCTGACCAGGCTCAACTCTTCTTGAATGCTCGGTCGTAACCCATTAAGATAACGGGCTACCTTCTCCTTGTTGGCCTCTGCATGGCCCGTTCTAATGATCATCTTGTGAAAATATTCTATGTATTCTTTCACAGATCTACTTCCTTGCTTCAACCCTTGCAATTTCTTTAGCAAATCTAACTCGTAGTCCACTGGTATGAACTGCTTCTTCAGTTTCTCGACCATGTGATTCCAACTGCTGATCTTTCCTTTTCCTCTTCGATTTCTCTCCAACTAAACCTCTTTCCACCAAATATTGGCGTGGCCCTTCAGCTTTGTTTTTGCATACTTAACCCGATATGGGTCCTCTACTTCTTAATACTCAAAATATTCTTCTAGCTCGTTGATCCAGTCGATCAACTCTTCTAGGTTTAGACTTCCGGAATAACTGGGGACTTCTATTTTGGGTCTTTTTCTGATCTTTGAAATGGCCCTAATCAGCCGCATTTGATCTCGATCAATAGCTTCTTCTTCCTCTTCCACATCTGTATCTTCCACCTCTTCTTCATCTTCACTTTCTCCTCTCCTTCCCGGGTCTAACCCTCTTCTCATTTGTTTCTGCAATGCATCAATTTGTCTCTGGAGGGTTCTTAAACCCTTGGCCGTCAATGGATCTCTTCCACCAGCATTTCCGCCACCTCTGCCACCTCTGGCACCACCACACCTACCAGGAATCACTCTTGGAGGCATCTTGAAGATCTTGAACCCACAACCATGGTCTTGATGCAAATTGCCTCACGATCGGCGATCTATCCACATGCTCAAGAAAACCCACTCTGATACCACCTGACGAGGGAGCAAACCCGAGACATAGAAAAACACTCATAGAATAGAGAATAATATTTTATTCAATATTATGAAATTCTTACATGCAGAGGATCACAAATCCTCAAGCTCTGTGATACATGCAAAAGTTACAGAAGTTCAGAAAAACTACAAAATTACATAAAATCCCCTTTTTGCAGCATGCGAACTCTTTCCCCAAAAAGTTACCCAAAAATCAGAAATTAGCCCCTAAATAGCCCCTTTTTAGTTTGGAGCCAAAAATAACATTCGAGATAAGATTTTGACAATTTGGCGCCAAAAGTACAATTTGAAATTCAAAAAAACTAAGTCCTAATTCGAAAATTGGCAATTTTTGAAAAATCGGCCAACTTCCGGAAGCCATAACTTTTGATCTGGGACTCCTTTTTCGAACCATTTGCACCGTCGGAAAGGTCTCAGAGTGAAGAATGAGCTAAGAATTAGCTCCGCCGATTCCGACGATTTATGGGCCCGTACGGGACCGTTTAGTGCCTCAAACTGGACTCGGAAGGTTTTTCAGGGCAAAAAGCAGAAACTGGAACTTGAATAACTTTCAAACCGTGAATGATCTTGATCTGATTCTTTTGCCAAAGTGCTTATTTTTCCATCATGAACCTTCCCATAAATTTTTGACTTCCCATGCCTTAAAATTTCCACCTGCTAAAAATAGCAGTTGAGTAGAAAAAGCAGAAAAATAGTTCTGAAAGTTGGAAACTCTTAATCGACGAAAAGGGTATCCAAAAATGCAAAAACATCTACAAAAAGAAAACAATTGGAACAAAAATGGAAAGCATCTTTTTGGGTGATGCAAGATTTCCCTCACACCACTGGGTGCTCCTGCATCAGGTATTTTGATGAATGCAATATGTGAGATCAAAAGGTGTTGCAACAATGAAGGTTGAATAGCTAGAGTGCTTGGATGCTTGGTTGATTGCTAGAATAGATTAATTGCTTGTTGCAAATGAGGGAAAATTCCAACATTTTTAGGGGAAGTTCCTCTAAATAATGGAGGGCTATGATCAAGCCATGATGGGTAAGATCAAGGGATGGGGTGAGTTGAGAACTCACAATCCCTCACACCTTGACATGTGGTAGGTGAGATGGAAAGAGATGAGGTGGACATGACATGGAGGTACTTCATAGTACCTTGGATTTGGACAACATCTCCTCATAAAGGAGGTCCTTGTCCACATGTGGGTGAGAGGACATGTGAGGAATTAAAAATTCCTCAAATATCCACATCGGGATGAGAGAAATAATTTAAAATTCTTTGAAATGCATTGGGGGATTAAATATGAATTAAAAATTCACATAGGGAAGGGGTTGCCTTCTCCAAAAGGAGAGAGCATTTAATGTAGTTGACTTAGGATGCATGCCACAAATGGTGTGGAGATTAGGTTGACCTAATTAAGTGATCACGATTGTGCAAATGCATGATTAGACAAATTAATGATAGATTAGAGGCAAGTGGGGGATTATGGAGGATGTGATCCTAATGATGATTAGGGGTGTGCAAATCCTAATCATAGATTAATTGAATTAATCTAGATGAAAGAGGATTATGGAGGATGTGACACGAGGAGAGAGAAAAGGGGATGAATTAAAAGTAGATTTAATTCATTTGAGGCTAAAGTGACCAAATTAAATAAATTAGTGTATTTATTTAAGTTCAAGGTGATGAAAGAGGGATAAGGTATTTAATTGATTTATTAAATATCTTAGGGACATTAGGCTGCAGTGTAATATTAATCAAATAATAAATTATTTAATTAATGTGGATGAGGGATGCAAGACAAAGGAATAAAAGGGTTGAATTTGACCATATGGGGGTGGCCAAATTCAGGTGTCTACATTTTTCCCCTCTTCGAAATACTGTTAGAATAACAGTATTTTGAAGAAAGATAAAATACAGATGACTCAATAAAAGAAAAGGATGTTAGATGATGCCCTAGTGTCGTAGAGAAGACTGAGTGCAGGAAAAGTTGTGTAGGTTATCTAATCATAAAAAAAATAAAGGAGAATTCCACAGTGTCGCAGGGAAGTGGATAGGATGGAAGAATGGAGGAAAATGGAAAGGTATTCCCCCTTGAGAGGGTAGATGGGGAAGAAAAAGGGGCCCCAGGTGACTTCTCGATATGGAGAAATGGAGGGTAGCACGCGATAGAGTGCGAAAACCATGAAGAATGGATTTTGAACAGAGGAAAATGGATAAGCAAGGTGCAAATGGTAGCCTGTGGAAGAAAAGGGTGGAATGAATTAATAAAAGGTTAAATAAAGGGTAAAAATTACCCAAAATTTAAAAGGCTAAATAGGTGCAAAAAGTGAAAATTATAAATAGTAAATTTGAAAAATTACTATTCACATTTTGCATACTTGGCAGCTAACTAGACAAGAGAGAGAGAGAAAGAGAGAGTGGCAAGGATGGTCAGGAGCAATGATGAGGGATTCATGGATGATGAGCTCATCCACTAAGGTGAGGAGCTATGCTAGTTCTACTACTACTGAGCAGTACTGTGCTAGGTAGTATTTTGATCTCACTTTGTGATTTTGATTTGAATTTTTAAGCATAATTTAATTTGGGATTGGGTAGATTAGGAATGCGGGTTCACCACAAATGGGTGGATTCGGTTGTCCAAAAGGAAAATTCACTCGTCCATAAGGATGGGTGAAGAAAGGGGTGAGGTGCTCTGCAAGGGTGGACACGCTAGGGGAGGGGAAAGTTCAAAATTGCCTCTCTGAGGAAAGGGGCAGGATCGCACAATGTAGGGGTGGTTGCACTGGGGATAGGTGAAAGCGAATTTGTCAAAATTGGTAAAAGGAAAAAGTGATTTTTCCAAAAGGGAAAATAGGCAGATTCAAATCCTCCTTTCAGAGGAAAAGGGTGAGTGCGACTTTTCCGCTCAAGAAGGAAAAGACACAGGGGCAGATATGAAACCGCCCCTCGGGGAAAAAGGGCAAACGCAACTTCACCTCTAAGGGTAAAATAGGCGAATTCGTCGAGAAAATGGGCGAATTCGTCGAACATAAACAAAGGGGCGAGCACACTGGATGGACAGGTGAACATGCTAGGAAAGGCACATGGGTGAATTTTCCTTAAACAGAGGCAAATTTTCCAAGCCCGGGGTAGGGATGAAAATGATAGAAAAGAAATGACATGTGAGAAAAAATGACAAATTATTATGTATGGACGCAAAACTTTGAGTCATTGAGGACACAAAAGATGCATTCAGCTATGCTAGAGGTGACACAAAGAGTGATGAATTCCCACAATCATGGATTGCACATGTTGGGGTATCGCAACATCTGAGCACACTAAGGACTTTTGACAGCATTGATGAAGAGATGGAGCTCAGAGATGTTGACCTTCCATCTCTCAATAGGGGAGATGATAGTGACACAAGAGGATGTATGGAGGATTTTCTGATTGCCCATCTGAGGGAACTTGGTCAGGTAGGCCCAAATGCGACCAGTGGAGGAGAGCCTACAAGCAGTGTTCAAACTAGTGGAGCTACCAATGTAGGGGAGGGAGCTAGACCTTGATGCTTGCTTGGGGTTACATGTACCATCCCTACCACTATACCTCCATAGTTTGATCAGTGGGATCCTATTGCTGGACAGGAGTAGATGCTTCTACAGCCTCAAGATTATTGAGATTGTTAGACACATCATAGAGAGACGGGAGGGGGAGTTTGCATGGGCAGTGTACATACTAGCATAGCTTTACTAGGACATGCATGCCATATGTTACATATGAGCATTGAGCATCACCCATGTGAAACTATGTTAGGTGTGGGTGTGGGAGCATATTAGTATGGCAAGGCTAGATATTTTTGTGGTTGGAGTTAGAGATGAGACACTGCTAGTAGCGTGCTAGTGGGGGATGGAGTATAGATTTAGGCTACACTACCAATTAGTGAGGGACTTGGAGGGATGTTGGCAGAGATTGGATAGTTTGATATTAGAGGATATCACTTGGAGACCATGTTGTGCTTGCAACACACATGCCCCATTTAGAATAGGGACCCTCTCTTTTCACTTCGTCGGGTCACTTTTTCCTTTTCCTCATTTTCCATGCCCCCTATTTTGAGTCCTAAGTGGTCAAGGTGTCTTAGAAGAACCACCTTAAGTTGACCAAGTTTCACCACTTCCAAAATTTGCAAGTCTCTGGCCTCTATAAAATTCCCTTGGTAGTTTTCCTTTGAACTTTGAAAATGCCGACTTTCATGCAATGTGGGTCTGCCCCTATAGGCCACCTTATGCAAAATTTTGTGACATCTTCGCCATTTCGAATGCCCGACTCAAGACATCCTCCCACCTAGCAGGACCCGCAACCTTCTTCACCATTTTTGCTATTGACTTTCCAAACGGTTGATGCCTGGGTGTCGTTCGCTTTGTGGACCTTGTTGTTCCTACCTCCACGTTTTTTGAAATAAGCATCCACCAACCTCAGTCGCCATCGTACCCGCATTAATGGTGGGAATTAAATGCTTAAAATTATATAAATAGACATCTCTCACATGTCATTTTCACTAAATGCTTTCAAAAGACTTGTCAGAGCTTGTTGTTGTTTCCATCCTCGCGCCCACGAAGCCTTGTCACCGTTTGAGCATTGTTAACATCATATTCTTTATCAGACATTTGCAGCTCTGCCAAGTATAAACTCTGTTGTTCCCTATGTTTTTTTTCCCCTTCATTCCTATAAATTTGCTAAATTTTAAAGAGGAAAAACCTAAAATCTAGCTAAAGGACATTAAGTCAGACAAAACCCATATCTTGGAAATTGCAAAACCCCTTGAAATCAACCCTAAAAGTTTATTTGGACCTCCTACCTCCTATAGTCATTCATGAATCAGGGAAATCACGCTCTTGCAGCCTGCATAACGACCACCGTCATTTCCATGTTCTTAAAAATGCCTAACTCTTCAAACGGTCAACATCTCTCTCAGGTTCGCTGTTCCAGGTAGGCACCCATACCCCGCCATCACCAATCAAACTGAAACAAAACATAGGGTTGAATTGGGGTCATTTTATTCTAGCGGGTTTGACCGTGCGGGTTTCTGCACCTGGATTTCCCTCCTATCATGCCATTTCAAAGCGGAAGACCTGCCTCGATTCTCTGCCCTGTGGGTCCCAGCATAACCTTGTCCGCCGATCAAACTTGAGAACATAAGCCACCTTGTAGACCATTCAATGCGGGCCCTCGCCACCCTTTCATCATCACTCTCATAGTCATTCCCAAATGGTGAAAATCAGAGATCATTCTGGTAGTCAGGCCCCACTCCAGCCGTCTTCGTCCAATTCCCTATGCTAAAATGGCTAAGTATTGGCCTTTGGAGGGTTGCCTATTGTGGACTTCCATCTTAGGTTTATCATTTTGAATGGCCAGTGACCTCTTTCTATCTGCTTTGCAGACCTCACACTCTCTGACACCTTTGAGCCCTAAAAGAACAACTAAGTAAAAAGCATCTTGTGGGTTGCTCCATGCGGGTGCCCACATGCAAAATTATGTCTCGCTCTCACCACTTGGAACAACCAATGACCTCTGTCGGCCCGCTATGCAGAGCCCGACCCTGTCACCTCCTTCCAGTCATTTGTGAGAAAATGAGTAATACTTGAGCTTCTATCGAGGACCCCTTCGGACCCGACCATGCGGGCCGCTCAACGCGGACCACCGTCCTCTCTCCGCTATTCCAAATGACTATTGACCAACATCCTTCCGCACCTCCTGAACCGCACCCAACTGACCTATCTAGACTCCAAAGAGCAAACATTGTTGTCCTCCGAGATCGTGGATCTCTCATTATAGGACACAACCTTGCTAGAGCCATTTTCAAATGGTAGAGCTTGAAACAACTGAGAGACTCCCTGCATTTGCATGCCTTGAACCCGCACACCTGAATGATATAATTAATGCCTCTAGAGCTTCGAAATTAACTTGAAACATGTGCCAAAATAATTTAACCTACCGATGGGCCCACCTCGTGGCCAAAATCCTAATGCAGGTGGAATTATGTAGGTTGTCATGCCCTAATTGTCATCTGTTTGATAGCTGCTTTCAAAACGGTTGTCAGCTCAGGGAAGTCCACACCCCTAGGCCCACATTGTCATAACTCCTTCAAATGAAAGGCTAATGATAATCTAAAAGAAGTGTTAGGATTCTTGCATGATGAATATATTTATCCAACGTCATTTTGCAGTATTTTGCTAACATTTCTCATGTTTTATAGTTGAATGTGCTTACTGCTCCTTTGCTTACAGGATATATGGAACCAACTGCAAGACCTTTAGAGGCATCCACAGAAAAGGAAAAAGGAAAGAAGCCAGCCAAGGAATCTAGGGGAAAAGAAGACAAGGACCAAATGAAGTACAAGTTCTAGGGAGAGGAACTCAAATCAAAGGTCACCACAGATTGGGATAAGATCTCGAATACCAACTTGGGGCACATCGACATTGATGAGTTCAAATAGAGGGTCATTGTCAACCCTACCACAAAGAATTCCAGAAGGATAAAAAGAAGTGGGTTGTCCAAGGCTATTGGTTTCCCACCTACCCTCATAGCTCCTGAACTAGTAATGGCCTACAAAGAGGCATACCAGGAGAGAACAAAAGGAATAGTGGATAGAGATGGCAACATACTTGTTGATTTCTCTGCCAAGTCTATCAGGTAGACTTTCCATATACCTACCTTTGATGAAATGGAAGAAGCATCTAAAGAATATTCTGAGAGCATGTGGAAGGCTGATCCCCTTAAGTGCAAGAAACTGATCAATTAGTAATGGCTAAAGGAGAAGAGGGGTAGTGCCAACAAAGTACCCTAGGAGCTCTTTAGGAGTAATTTCTATGAGGATTACCATGACTTGGTAACCTTACTGAGCAGAGTTATGGGTCTCCCGACTGCAACATTCTTCCAAGATTGGATGTTGTACTTTATAGAAGAAATCATCAGGGGAAAGACCCAATTCCATTAGGTAGGTATGATTAGCAACTACCTACATGAACAATTTGTGACAGTGAAGAAAACCTCACAGTTCTATATGACTTCATATCTAGTCTATTTTCTCACCAACCATGCTCAGTACAAAGGACTATTTGTAGCCCTGAGTCAAACCTCTAGGAAGAGAATTGAAGGTATATGACATGTACCCACAACTCCAATCCAGAAACTTCAAGAAAGATTACTGTAGAGTCAACAATGCCTTCATTGGGCATATTATCAGATTGCTTGGAGGTGACTTTGAAAGGAGGGTCACCCACAATGCTAATGTCTTCATCCGCTAGTTCAGATTTCTGTTTATTCAGTTTCCCAAATTTACATACATCCAAACTGAAGGATTCTCGAAGAGACCATATAAACTACCCCAGTACCCAAATGACCAGTTAATACTACTTGAGCTCTCCAGGAAATTGCAACATGCTCACACACTGCTAAGTGACAAACATAGGCTCGAGATTCCTTATCCCCTTACATTACGCCAAGTAATGTATGCAATCCCCACATCCCAGTGTACGAAATATTCAGAAAAGGAGTTGAATGAATATAACTTAGAGCTCCACATTGCCAGGCCATGGATGGATCCATATGGAAAATTGAAAAAGATAGTTGGAGGAGAGTATGTCGACCTCCATAATGTTGAAGAGTTTTGGGAAAATTGCAGAGATGATAAAGAAGTCCACATGAGGCACTACATGCGCATTATGACATATTTTGTTAAGACAATCAACCTATTTATAGTGTCGAATCAAGTTGTAGAAAATGAGAACACAATGATTGATCCAAGGTACGATGTCATTGCCAACCTGCCGCTACCATTAATTTATTGGAACAAGGAAGACATTAATGACCTCAACATTCCGATGAAGCCCATTGAGGCAAGGAAAAAATAATGGATTTATGGGCAGATCGCTCAATTGAAACTACAAGGAGCTACCTTGACCTACAGTGAGCTTGAGGATGAGCCTGAAAGTGAGACCAATAGTGCGACAACTACTACCCCATCTGGGAAAACCTCAAAATCCCCTCTAGCCACCAAGTCAAGAAAGAGAAAAGAGATAGCTCAACACCAACCCAAGCATAAAGTGTACGCAAGGAAAGCATCGGAAGGTGAGCCTTCCATGAAATCAAAGAAGTCAGGAAGTTTCATAGAGATTCCCACTATACAAGAAGACCCACTCCATGAGGGAGAGGAAGGAGAGGCCGAGCATCCAAAGCCCCACCTACTACCTCTGCTCTCGCTACCACAACAATTGTTGTTGCTGACACTACTATTGCTCCTCTACCTGCTTCTCAAGCAATGGTTGCTTCTTCTCTGCCCGCGGTGGACATTTCAGTCCACCTTGCTTCTGCTTCACCTACTTCTCCCATCTTGGTGGTAGATTCTTCATCTGCTACCACTTCTCTACTCTCCTCCTCCTCCATGTCTCCATCATCAGCCCTCCCATTAGCCACTGCAACAATAACAATGCCTACCCTCTTGCTCCTAGAAGCTTTTGCTTAACATATGTAGAACATACCAATGGAGCTATCTGGAGTATTCATGAATCTTGTAGTGTAGGTTGCCCTAGCGCAATTTGTCACCGGCCTTCCTTCCCCTACTTCTCCAACCGAGCCACCAGAAATGAAAGAAACAATGCAAATATCTGAGGAGTTGGAAAGGCATGAGAGGGAAGTGACCAATGAAATGGAGAAATAAGAAAATGATTATCATGAGCACCCAAAGCATTAGCACCTAGTTATAGATGAAGTGGTGTGTGAAGAGGAAGAAACACAGTCCTTTGAGGAAGACACCGAAAACCTTAGTGAAAAGTACATCATGGAAACCTCTGATTAAGAGCTCGAGGAGGAACTTGCCAAACAACTGAGGGATGTTGGTGAAGAAGTTGAGAGACCACCCTCTAAAGAAAAGAAATAAATAGATGATGAAGTGGAAATAAGCACAGAGCCTCCAGCTAGGGAACAAGATAAGAACCTCGAACATGATGAAGAAATGCCTCCTTCAAGAGAAGAAGAAGAAAAGAAAAAGGAAGAGAAAGAAGAAGATGAGCTTGAAAAAGATGTTGAAGCAAGAAAGGGCTTGAAAGTGGAGCACCATGAAGAGAATGTACAACAACAACAACAAGAGAAAACCTTTGAAGGGAACATACACTGAATCACTGAATCCCCAAAGGAACATACAATCACTGAATCCCTAAAGAAATAGCCCCAATGAACATACAATCACTGAATCGCCAAAGAAAGAAATAGAATTTATTCAAGATTTAGATGAAGAAGAGGAAAAGAAGACAGAATAGAAGACTCTAGGAAGCAAGGGAATGGAAATTCAGCATACTCAGAAAGAGGAAGGTGATCAAGAATCACCGAAAGAGGGATCCCAGATGCCCGAATGGATGGAAAATAAATTGGAGAAGAAGACCCCCACACTTATGGATCTGAAGGGGAGGCTGGAAGCCATTCTAGCTCGGGCACAAATAAGCATGAAGAAGGAAAAGAAGCCAAGGGTGAGATCCCACTTAATAATGAATGCCTCAGGATCCAGGACTATATAGATAGCTACCCCTATGGTGGAAGAAGGAGTTAGCTATAATATTTCCACTATTGATCTGGGGAAAGCCACGAGGGAATAGAAGATTGATCATCTTCAAGGGTCAGTTGCTACTATTGTGCACCAAATGGATAAAGACAAGTCCTCCAAGGAGGAATTAAAGGCACAAGTAGTATATTTAACAGCCTATATACAATAATGGTCATCCACCAAAGAGCTACCCACCACGTCATCAGCACTGCCACAACTATTGTCCCAAAACCACATCAACAAATTAGAAAGGAGAAAGAACTAGACCAAGGCCGCTGAGGAGTTGTTTCAATGGGTCATATACAATGCACATATGGGTATCAACTATGCCACTATAATGGAAAATAAGTTCCTAGAAGTGCAAAACTAGCTAGAAGGCACTTGAAAGTTTTGCACCGACTTCCCAGAGCTATAGAGGATCATGTATCTTAAAATTGAGGCTGTCATCAAGATGCCCTAGAAAATGTGGGAAACGGAGCTTGCACTAGCAAAGGATGACCATTGGCTCATGGAAATGTGGAAGATGGGCCTCGATCAAATATGAGAGATCCTAGAATGGGTGCTCCATGAAGTGGAGCTTGATATTGACTAGGCCAAAGAAACTAGGATGACCTATGAGGAGTACTTAAAGCCGATGACAAATTTCAACATGCCCTCCACTGAGATAGATCTAGAAAAGGTAAGGCCACATTTCCTCAAGAAGATGGAGGATGGAGCTACAAATGTCCTCACGCTAGACTTCATGGATTTTGCTACCCGTGCCTTCATTCAATCTGAGCAAGTAATAAAGAACACTCCCAAATGTGATAAGGATTGGGATGTAATTACCAGCCGGTCAAAGAAATTGAACTTTCAAGTGCTTCAATTTGACATTATGGAGTGGAATAAGCTTCAAACATTGATCGGAAAGTTCATAGAATATGCTACTATGAAGAATCATGAAGGAAATCCCGTGATTGATGAAGAATTCCTCATAGTATAGCTGCAACAAGGGCAATCAACTACAAGAAAAAAATGCTACAATGCTTCCCACAAGAAGACAACATAGGCTAGACGAAAAAATGTAATTTTATATTGTAAAATATTTGGGGGTAGGTGAAACCCTAATTTGTAGTGAATCTTGGCCACACAATGAGATTAAATTTTGGCCATTCAATTTTCTTTTTGGACACTATAAATAGGGGGTCTCCTCTCATTTTCAAGAGAGAATTGAGTTGTTGTAAAGACATCCTCCTAGAATTTTAATAGAAATTCATTGATTTTGGTGGATTCTTGAGTTCTTTTGCATGTTTCATGATTCTTCTCCTCATAGATAGTGGATTCAAGTAGATTAACTTTTTTGTTCTATGTCTTAGCATGTTGTTAGTAGGTTAGTTAGTGTTGTTCATTGATGGTGAATGATTTTGCTATGTTGATGCCCTTCCTTGTTCATGTTTTTTTTTGTTTATTGATGATAAACTGTAGTGTAAAGCTAGTCTGAACATTGTTTGAATGTTGCACTTAAATTCTATCTTTTGTTCATGCTTTATGATGAATGAATGGTTGAAATCTACAGACCTTAGAAGATTTCACTACATTCATGAACTAGGTTCATGAGACTATGATTTAATCTAGTTAAGTGGGACAGTTTTAGGAATGTTGTCCACTATAGCATCCTCCATTATCAATGTTCATTAGTAGTTTCAGATCTAGGAACTTACTCCCTTCTCTGCCCTTTTTAATTTTCTTTTAAATAGTAACTTTAGGTAAAGTTCATTGCACATTGTAAAGCCAAATTTGAAGATCAAAGTGGAGTTTGAGACTGTTGTCCTGAACTTAAAATAATAGAGCAACACTTCATAAATTTTACAAACTCCATTCAACGAGCCAATTTCCTCCAACTTAACTTACGTAAGGCTGCCCTATGATTACCAGCAAGATCATATTGAACCAACTGAATTATTCCAAGTATGTCATAACCTAACACTTGAGAAACCTTGGGGTAGTTTTTAGCAACATATTGTTGGATATTTCCTTTCAAGAGAGGTAGCATACTCCTGTGTTGCCTATGTTAAGAAGGTGCAAAAACACCCATCAATAGATTGTACATGGCACAATGCTTCCATGGGTGGAGGGATAATGACAAGAGTTATAGGGGTTATTTATTTTTAGTTTTCTATCTGATTGGATAGGATCCATTTATTGTGGAGCTGCACAGACTAGATAGGGTCACCAGGCAGTTTGGAATTCAAAAAGATATTCCTATAAGATCGTAGAGGTTCCAGAGGATCACTAGGGAGCTAGTAAAATTATGAGGGGAGCTGATTATGGCAGATTATGCATGGGTGATGTGGGAAACTATCCCATTGACATAGTACCCATGGAGAGGAGGGCTAGCAGACACAAGCACTACTATGTGATACTTGGCATGGTGGGAAAAGGGGCAACCAAGGTAGATCACCATGGTACAGCCCATCATGGGGGCCCTAGGGTATGGATCAGATGACAAGACGAGGATAGCCATGCAATAGAGGAGGAGGAGGAGAGGAGGCTGATAGAGGAGAGGGGGTGATGGAGATGCTGAGATGGAGGAGGCCATAAGAGAGGGAGAGGCAAGAGGAGATGGGAAGGCGATAGAGGTGGATGCTGCAACGATATATCCCTTGGTGATAGTGCCATATGTACCACGTCCACCCGAGGATCCCATGGTACTACTCATAGGAGCCTTGGCTTGTTTGAGGATTACAGAGAATCAACTGTGAGAGTCTGAGGTAGATAGGGACAAACTGTAGACAAAGGTGGACAAACTACGGAGGGAGGGAGATAGGGACTATAATTCCTTAGCAAATGAGGCCTCACTGAGGGTATAGGAGGCCAAGACAAAGAGAGATGATTTGAGGAGTTAGGTGGCAGAGATGCAGCGGGGATTGGAGGAGTTGAAGAGGGAGAGGGATGAGCTCAGAGACAAAACAAAATGTGCTAGGTGAAGGTGGGAGATTCAGGGGAAGTGTTAAAGAGAGAAAAGGTAGTAGAGGCATAGGTATATGCCCTTTAGTGTGAGAGGGATGTGACATTACAAGAGATTTCATGGTGCATAGGTAGACTAGATGAGGCTAGCCCAGGATGCATGGGAGTAGGAGAGGAGATCTATCACTGGATTATGGGACATGTATCAGATTAAGAGAGACCTAGTGTGGGATTAGGTGATAGAGGTAGTAGATGTGAGGATAGAGGCAGGCTACTATATGTTTTCTTATCATCAGGCCATCTCAGATCCTGCACAGAGAGTATCTCTCTATGTCAGAGTTGCACCCTAGATTCTAGCACCGTCCCACTCAGGAGACACACACACACGAGGATATAACAGCTTCTGTGAGATTCCCATAGAGGCAAAGGTTTGAGGGAAAATTCCTCAAAGAGGTAAAATGGAGCCAGTATAGGGTAGAGAGGACATGAGGAGACATGATCCTAGTTTTTGATAGCTGCAGAGTGTATGAGCAACATACAAAGATAGAGACTACATACTCCTTAGTACAGATTAGGTATGGATTATTTCATTCATTGATTAGTTTATTCTTTATTATTTATTCATTTGGGGGATATAGTCTTTGTATTTGATTAGTGCTTTGTACCTATATGTTATTTGATGGGTTTTGATGGACATGATGGACTTGTTATGTTTCTATGATGGACTTACTATGGAGTCTTATGGTTTTATTATGGATTATGATGGACATGATGGACATGATATATTTTGATATTTATATGATATGCGATGAATATTGTCGACACTATGTGGTTATGATGTGTTGGATGTTTATTTATGTTGATGTGTATGTGGATGATTATGGGATATGCAGATGGTTATGACGATGATAATTATGATATATGTATGTGACTATGATGATTCATGCTTATGCTTATGTGGATGATATGGATTAAATGCATTATGTATAACACTTTGTGATGAAGGATGTGATGGATGATTTATGATTCTATATGCATGTCATGGATGTGGTACTAAAGATTTGTGGTGCACGTGGTGATGAATGTTTGTACACTGTACAATCAATTTCCTTTTAATTTTCTGATGCATGCATATATGATAATGTTATGGATGAATGTGATGTAATGCAATGTAATGAAATGTAATAAAATTTATATGATATGATGAATGTAATGAAATGTGTGTGGTCGAATATTGATGTGTGATAAAATGTATATTAAAAAATAAAAAATAAAACACACCGATAGAACATTATATCAAAACAAAATTTAAATGAAAATAATCGCAAACTCTTTCTTCTATCTTTGATGTCGTCCTATCATCCTCTATCTCCAGTGTTTTTGTCGATTCCAGCTGGCTCTCAAATCTTGGGCTAGGCTCAACAAACATGCTTCCTAGAGAATGAGATCGAATATGAATGCATGCAATACTATGCTAAGATATGATTATTAAAATGCAAGATTATGAAATTACGAAAGCTAAGAATGATAATGATAATGCTAAAAATGCTAGAATGCAAGAATGCAAGTAATCTCTATTCTGTATCCGTTGTAAGTTGTAGGTGTAACCAATGCTTGGATTCGCAGAGATATTTATAGAGTTTTCAAAGAATTTTGATTGGCTAAGGTGATCAACGGCTGTGAAAATTCCTAGCAGATCGAACGGTTGAAGATGGATAAAACTGGAGAGAAAAATAGAAGAAAACATAAAACAAGCTTTGTTTCCTTTTTCAAAAAAGAGATAAGATGAGGTGATAAATATGAATTGTAAAAATCATCTTTTCGTGAGATTTTGGAAAGATTTTGAAGATAAATAATGAATTATTAAATTCAATTATTCATTTATTGGTGACATTGAGATTTTTCTTAAAATAGAATATTTACCCAAGATTTGAAGAATAATGGAGGATTTCATAATTAAATAAAAATATTTAATTATGATTTGAAAAGATATGAAAAATATTTAATTAAATTGCTTAAGAAATGACATGTGGATGAAACTAATTAAATAAAATATTTAATTAATTAGAAGAAAGATTTTAATATGAGAAAGGAAATATTTAAATTTAATTAAATAAAAAGACTTAATTAAATTCAAAAGGTGATAATTAATTAAAATAAATAAATGGTAATTATTTAATTAATTAAGTAGACATATGGATGTGGAATAATTAAATAAAATTGATTTATTTAATCATGACATAAGAATAAATTGAATGAACAATATAATTAAATTAATTAAATTTAATCATATGTAGAGGACTTTAGAGAAATCAATTAAATAATAAATATTTAATTAAATGCCAAGATTAATTAGACATGACCAATTTTATGCATATAGATTTTTCCCCTCTTTGAAGTGATGTGTGAAACGCATCGCTTCAAAGAAAATATTCATGCTTTGTGAAATTTGTCGCGTTTGATTTTGCCCCTTATTTGACTCTAATATGTTTATGATATTTGATGATGCTGTCGATATTAATGATGCCCCCTCGGGAGATAAATCACTGATGATGAAAATTTTGATTTTGTGATAAAATTTGGATGATGAAAGGAATGCGGCGATTTAGCTCCCGATAATTGATTAAAAGATGCCCCAGTTGAAAAAAATGCTAAAAAACCCACTTTGTTTGACCCTTAAAAGGTAAAAAAGGTAAAAAGGCAAGTCATTTTCACTTTTTGACTTCTAGAAACCTTTTTCTCTAATAGTGACTTGGCACGATGGAGATCCCTTATCACTGACATAGATTTGAGCGGTCCCGTCGATATCAACGACCAGCTGTGTATGGACCACTGGTGAGTCAATTCAGACCTTTTGCATCAAAATTTTTCATTTTAAATCAATTTTTGAATGATTTTAGCGTGGATTTAGGTTTGAACTTTCCGTTTTAGTGCTTTTAAAAAATAGAATAGCGCATTTGAGTTTTCTTTTAGCGCATATAGATCATAAAATAGCGCTTTCAGGTTTTATGCAATTTAGCGCATATGATAAGCGAAGTAGCGCATATAGGAGGCTAGTAGTGAATTTGGTAGATTAGCGCATATAGAAAGCAGAATAGCACTTTTAGGATTCTAGCGCATAGAGTAGATGAAACGATGCATTTGATAGGTAAAGTAGCGCATCTAGGGAAATGGCACATACAGGATTTGATTTAGCACTTTTAGACCACAGAATGGCACATTTGGGGTTTTAGCGCATATGGGGGAAACTGTAGCACATTTAGAGTTTTAGCGCTTTTAGGAAATAGAGTAACACTTTTAGGAAAATTTAGATAGAATGTTGGTTTGATGAAAATGATGACGAATTATTGCTTCCTTGATCAATAGATAGGAAAATTTTCATTTCATCATGTTGAGAAATTGATAACTTTGCTTCCCAAAATAGAAAACAAAGAGTAGATAGCCGATAACTTTGTTTCCAAAAGAATGAAAAAAAAAGAGTAGATGATTGATATGAATTCTGATAAATTTTCTTTCTGTGATAGAAAACAAATAGTAGATTGATTTGAGTGGAAACATATTTGCATTCATGATTGAAGTACAAATAGGATGATGATTGTGATTGTTGATAAATTTTCTTCCTGCGATAGAAAACAAATAGTAAATGATGATAGAGTAGATTGATTTCATGTGTAGATAGATAGATTTTGTATTGATGTCCTGATATGGTTTAATGAGATAAAATACTTGATATGGGTCACATGATATGATATTTGATATGAGTTTGATATGTATCTCTTGATTGATATGGGCTGTTTGATATGAATCTGAATGAGGTAGATAGATTCCTTTGATATGAGTCGATGATATGAGTCTGATTGATTGTCATTGTGATGACCAAAAATAGGAGGTTTTCAAAAACCTCCAGATTAGAGAGCACTTCTCTACAGGTTGGGATAGGATTCAAAATTTGACACCTACAGATGTGCAGCTGATAATGAGTTGTGGGTTGGGTTCTTTGTTGTCGATGCCTCCTATTCAAGTCAACAGGGGACTGTTGACCACAATAGCAGAGAGGTGGCATTCGCATAACACTTTTCATTTGCCGACTGGTGAGTTGACGGTGACCCCAGAGGATGTATACAGGATTTTGGGGTTCCCGGTGGTAGGTTCCCTTGTGTTCTATGATCAGAAGGAGATGGGTGGGACAGATGCCCTTAGGAGAGTGTTTGGAGATGTACACATAGCAGGGTACTAGGTGATGTGGGAAGACTTCAGAGGATATCTGGACTTACCTGCAGTGTTGGGTGCTTTCATTGGAGGCCTCCTTTTTCTGGATCGCCGGTCAAAGGGGCTATCAGTTGGATGGGGGAGGATCATCAAGTAGATGATGGGTCAGCCGAGGAGATATGCTTGGGGGAGCTGCATGCTAGCTTATTTGTATCATGACCTACATCAGGTGGTATATAGAGGATCATCGAGTTTATTGTGTGGTGTGACTCTGCTCCAGATTTGGGCATGGGAGCATATTGTTGTGACTAGACCACTATGTTTGAGAGCTAGGCTGCCAAGCAGGCCATATGTGTATGCCTATTCGTTTGCACTTGTCTAGCCCAAGCTAGGCAAGGTGGAGTATTGGAGATGGACCCTAGATTGCATGGATACTGTGATATGGAGGCCCTATACGGATTGTGATGTTTGGGACACAGATCCCTTGGAGATGCCATTTGTAGGTATACATCAATTTTTCATAGGTCGCAGGCCATTTATTATAGAGAGGTTTTTGGCTTTACGAGTACAGAGACAGTTTGGTTTCACACAGGGTATGCCTCAGGGTGTGGCACACTACGGACGGTGCAAGGATGAGCCTGGATGGGGTCCTTGCATTGCTTACCAGGTTGCGTATACTGAGTATATGGAATTACAACCTGAGGTATGGGATCCCAGACCTAATTTTGTGGATGTCAGCATGTCAGAGGAGTATTCAGTTTACTACCACACACACCCATTTCCGCGGTTTACATGTCTAGATGAGCCAGCACCCATTTTAGTGGCACCGCAGCTAGGAGTTGGGAGATAGGAGGATGTGGTAGGTGGTGAGTAGGTAGCTGTCGGAGGAGAGGAGGAGGATAGTGGAGATGGGGAGGAGAGTGGAGAGGAGAGTGGAGAGGAGGGAAGCTCAGATGATAGTGATGGGGATGATGGTGGATATGGTGGATGAGAGGAGCAGAGGTTAGTGAGATAGAGGACTGATATTGCGAGCAGTTCTTAGAGTATACATAGGCCGAGGAGTGATACTAGTCAATAGACGGTGATGAGAGTCAACTCTTCAGTGTAGTAGGCGTAGATAGATACACTACAAGACCAGGTTCAGACACTGTAGGGACAACAGGCACAGTTGCAGAGCTAGTTGGCTCAGGCTCAAGGTTTGGTAGCACAACTACAGACACAACTAGCATAGACACAGGCACAAGCATAGGTACAGGCATAGATATAGGTACCTCCTCCTACCTAGGACCCACAGGTAGCCCAGTTGACAGCAAAGAGGGATTCTTTCAGACGGTGGGCAGTGGAGGCAGAGGGTGTGGCATAGAGACTTATGGGCACTATTAAGAGCGCATCATTACGAGAGGCCATTAAAGAGGGGTTTGAGATGGCTAGGGAAGCTGAGTGCTACCGAGTTCGATATGAGGAGTTGTGTCCTCCTGAGCGCAGAGAGCCTTTCCCACGGTCCCACAGTAGGACTAGGAGTAGATCACAGATAATGACATAGAGTAGAGGGGTTACAGGGCCTCAATGGGATCCTGACCTAGGGACGAGTGGCAGGCCATCATCTTCGAGACCAGCTCCGTTAGGGGGATCCAACAGCTAGCCTTGAGATATCGATTCATGATTTATTGATGTATCTGAGCATGTATCTTGTTTTTGAACATATCTCATGTATTTCTCTATACTGTTTAGTTTCATTGGATATTTGGACATTTGTATTTAGTTTTGATGAGCGATGATATGTAGCAGTGATGAGTTTTGATGATGTGTTTCTTTGATGTTATGATGATATGGATATGTATGGATATGGATATGCATGTTAATGATTTGATGACTAATATGATATGCAAGATGATTTATGATATTACTTACGATGATGATATGCTTATGATGATGATTTATGATGCGTACTAATGATGTCATGCAGGTGGATGATAATGATAAAAATGCAATGTGTTGAAATGATATATGATTTGAAATGTTATGAGAATTTATGTTTTGACAATGATGTGGAAATGTATGAAATTTTTGTTTTTGGATTTTTCAAATGCAAGAAATAGATGATGGGATGAAAAATGGATGTTTATGTTTATGAGATGATGTGTGGATTTGTTTATGGAAAATGATATGAAAATGATAAATGTATGTAAGAATTAAATGTATGATGATATGAAATGAATATAAAATGATAATGAGATGAAATGAATATGAAATGATAAATTATAAATGATAATGAAATGAGACGAAATGAAATGATAAGGAGAGGAAATGTATATGATAATGAATATGAAATGATAATGAGATGAAATGATAAATGATAATGATAAATGATAAGCGAAAATGATAAAATGATATGAAAAGTGAAAATGATAATAAAGGATAAGGAAAGGAAAATAATGAAATGATAAATGATAATGTAGTGAAATATAATGAAATGTCAATGTAATGATATGATAATGATAATGTTGAGGTAATGAAATGTAATGAAATGATAATGATAATGATAATGAAACGATGAAAAAATGATGATGAAATGATAATGAACTGACAATGACAAAATGATTATGAAATGCTAATGAACTGATAACAAAATGATAAATGAAATGATAATGATGAGATAAGAAATGATAATGAAGATGATATATAATGGTATGAAATTGTATGAAAATGATAAGATGTTAATGAGATGAAAATGATAGATGATATGAAATACCTAGGGAATAGACAAATGATATGAAATGATAGAGGATCTAAATGATATGCAATAAAACAAAGATGATAAAAATGAGAATGATCAATTATATGCAATGAAATTATACAAAAAATGAAATGATATAATAAAATGAAATGATGAAATGAAATGATATGATAAAATGAAATGAGAGGATAAAATGAAATGAAATGAAATGATATGATGAAATGAGAGGATAAAATGAAATGAAATAGTATGATAAAATGGAATGAAATGATATGATAAAATGAAATGAAATGATATGATAAAATGAAATGATAAATGATATGAAATGATAATGATAATGAAATTATAATGAAACAAATGTCCAAATGTCCTCCACAATGAGTCTAAAGAGACATGACAACCATTGATGTTTCTGTTCAGCCTTCAAAAACTCTGATGCAAATCCAGTATGCAGATATGTATTATGATCTAAATGAAATGAAACTAAATGAAACCAACCATTTTTTGAGCCTTTTTTTAATTTTCTTGAATCATCATAGAGCGTTTTAAAATGTTGGAAGTATGTACAAGAATCATAGGGGAAATTAGCACCAATGATGACCTGAGTACAACTTTCATGATTTTTGATATAGCAAGTGAACACAAGCATCGAGGTATAATTGAACCAAGATGACTTGAGCATTTCTTGCATAAACAGACAAAGACTAACCACTTTCTAATGCAAATTTGGAACTTTCATCAATGATACGCTATAGAAATAATGTCTCGCGACATATTTGCACTAGATTGATAGTTAACCTCAAGACAACAAACAAAGAAAAATCATCCTCTTTCCTCGCTACTCTAGTTCAGTACATCGTTGAGTGTGCTCTAGAGAGATGATATCGACAATCAAACAACCATTGTTAAAAATATAATACTGTTATTCCAAAAATTATTCAGATTTTAGATCATCTAGATATGAGTCATGATATGGTACTTGTTGAAAGCTATTGTGATATGGATCAATGATTTGATAGTTGTTCATATGATTTGATTATTTGTTTGCATGATTGAATTTTATGTCATTGTCTAGTTGTTTTGGTAAAACTGAAAGTTGATTGCCCCCAGTATGTTAATGTTTTCCCCCAATATGTCAATGTTTGCCCCTAGTATTGACACAACTTGCTGAAATGAATATGTACAATGATCAAGCAATGGTAAGATGTTATCGCTTGAGGAAAATGATAGCAGTATGATGCTGGTAAGGCCCTAAGATGATGGAAAGATGCATGAAATGAAGGATGAGAAGCTAAGTGCAGAACATGAACTACTAGATAGAGAGCTACAAATAGCATTTGTTTGCCAAATTTTAACTATTTGTTTTTATTGCATTTTTCTGATTTCTTTTTTTTTTTTTTTGTATTTTCCCTATCAATAGACTACATGTTGCCAGGTTTTCACCCTATGACGATTTTTCTATTTTTTTAAAAAAAAATTTAAGGACATTTTCTGATTTTTATAGATTTTTTCAAGACTTTTCTACTTTTTTGTGTTGCTTCAAGACTTTTTCTATTGTTTTTGTGTTTCTTCAAGACTATTTTTACTATTTTTGTGTTTCTTCAAGACTATTTCTGTTGTTTTTCTGATTTTTTCAAGACTATTTCTATTGTTTTTGTGATTTTTTTAGGACTTTTTTGGATGATAATGACTACTTCAGACATAATACTTTTTTCAGGTGTATGTTGTTGATAGGTTCATCAAACAGGTCCCCTGCTGGCATTGATAGCTTGTATGCTCCTAAACCATATACTGCTATGACCACGTAAGGACCCAACCAATTTGGTTCAAACTTTCCTTTCTTCTCTCTATCTTACTAATTCTATGGGTTTTCCTTTAGAACAAGATCACCGACCTGAAAGGTACGTGGCTTGAATCTTTGATTATAGTTGCGAGACATCTTCTGTTGATATGCTTTCAAATGATCAGCTACTCATTGTCTCTTCTCATCAAGGAGTTCTAGTTCTTGCAGTCGAGAAACTATTTATTCATCATCTGTAGTGATCGACCCTTTAAGGATACCCTTAGTGATGGAATCTCAACCTCTAGAGGTAATATAGCCTCTGCTCCATAGATAAGAGAAAATGGTGTTGCTCCTGTTGGCATTCAGATGCTAGTTCTGTAGGACCATAATGCAGGATTAAGCTGAACGTGCCAATCTTTCCCTACATCATTCATAGTCTTTTTCAAGATTTTCAGTATTGTTTTTTTTTAGGCCTCTGCTTGGCCATTCCCTTATGGATAATAAGGTGTTGAATATCTGTGTTGGATATGGAATCGCTCACAAATTTCATCCACACCTTGATTCTTGAATGGTCATCCATTATCTATGATGATGGAGTTGGGAATACCATACGACAAATAAGATAGTTGAGTATGAATGACAAGATTTGTTTTCCAGTAACCTTAGTGAGAGGTACTGCCTCAATCCATTTGGTAAAATACTCTATCGCTGTGAAAAATAATTTGTGTCCGTTCGATGATGAAGGATGAGTTTTTCCAACTAGATCTAACCCCCATTGAGAGAATGGCCAAGTTGGCATGAATGGTTGAAGTTCTTGTGCAGGAGCATGAATGAGATTCCCATGAATTTGACATTTAGAGCACTTTTTCATGAAAGTGAATGATTCCTTCTCCATCGTCAGCTAGTAGTAACCCATTCTAATCAATTTTTTGGATAAGGTCAATCCACTCGAATGAGTACCACAAATGCCACCATGAACTTCTTATAAAGCCTTGTCAGATTCATCACGTTCAAGACATCGAAGTAAAGTACCGTCAAGACCGCGGTGATAAAGGGTGTCAGCGATAAGAGTATAGCAAGAGGATTGGCGAATGAAATTGTGATTTTGGTTATGAGAAAGGTCGGGTGGTAAGATGTTGTCTTTTAGGTAGGCATAGATCTTTCCATACCAAGGTGAATTAGATCCTACTAAGTGGAAAATTATTTGGCTTTCAGGTGTGTCATAGGTAGGTGCAAATGATTGTTCCACCAGAAATTCATAGTGAGCCTGATTTTCTGGGAGTTGTAGCAATGATGCGATCATGGCCATAGCGTTGGTTGCTTTGTTATCAAGTCTTGGAATCTATATGAACTTGATATCTGCGAAGTACTTCTTGAAATCGTCAACCATTTTCTTATATGGAAACAGTTTGTCATCTTTGGTCTGATAATCATCATTGATCTGATTAATGACTAACTGTGTGTCACCATAAACATGTAGTTATGTGATCCTCCATTCCAATGCTATCTTGAGTCTAGTGATTAAAGCTTTATATTTAGCTATGTTATTAGTGCATGGAAACATTAGCCGATATGACTGAGGAATGGTATTTTCGTGAGGGGGGTGACAAAGAGTATCCCTGCCCCCGATCCATGTTGAGTAAAAGAACCATCAAAGTATAAAGACCAAGGTTGCTTTGATTCTGTCGTGAAGACATCGGCATATGGAAATTCAATGTGCATGGGATGCTCTACTTGTAGTGGTGCTTCAGCTTGTTGATCAGTGATAACTTGTCCTTTGATTGCTTTGCAATCAACGTAATGAATGTCAAACTCGCTTAGAATCATGACCCATTTTTCTAACCTTCTTGTTAATGTAGCTTTGCTTAACAAATACTTGAGTGGATCAATCTTTGTAATAAGATTTATTGTATGAGTTAACATGTAGTGTTGAAAATTTTGTGATGCAAAGACTACTGCGAGACAAGCCTTCTCGATGAAAGTTTAGTTGAGTTCATGACCTGTTAGCATTTGACTAATGTAATAAATGGTACGTTCCTTTCTTGTAGAGTCCTCTTGTGCCAATAATGCTCCCAAAGATGCCTCTATTGCGGAAATATATAAGATTAGAGGTTTTTCTAGATTTGGTGGTACTAGAACTGGTGGGTTCATCAGATACTGCTTGATATGTTGAAAGGCCAATTCACACTTATCATCCCATTTGAAAGGAACATTCTTATGCAATAAATGTGTGAAAGGTAGGCTTTTATCGGCCAGCTATGCAATGAACCTTCATATAGATTGAAGTCGTCCTTGTAATGACCTCAACTGACTAATATTCCTTGGTGGAGGCATTTCCATGATTTCTTGCACCTTGGCAGGATCTACTTCAATTCCTTTTGTTGACACTATGTATCCTAAGAGCTTCCTAGATGTGATCCCAAAAACACATTTCTTGGGGTTGAGGGAAAACTTTGAACTTTTCCAACCTTGCAAAGATTTTGGATAACACTTTGAGATGTCCTCTTGTGTATGACTTTGCCAATATGTCATCTACATAATCTTCCATGAATGTGTGCATCATGTCATGAAAAATTGTAATCATGTAGCTCTTTGATAAGTAGCCCCAACATTCTTTAGACCGAAAGGCATGAAATTCAAACAGTAAGTTCCCCATGGACATGTAAACATTGTTTTATCCTAGTCTTCAGGTGCAATCTTAATTTGGTTGTAACTAGAAAAACCATCCATTAGTGAATACATGGCATGGTTAGCTGTCAGATCAACTATAGTATTGATGCTTGGAAGCGGGAAGTCATCCTCAGGACATGCCTTATTAAGATCTCTGAAATTTGTGCACACTCTGATACTTTTGTCGGGCTTGGACACCAGAACGATGTTGGAGATCCATTTTGCATAATCAATCAATCTTATAAATCCCACATCAAGGAGTTTTCAGAGTTCTTCTTTAACTATTAGTGCAACATGAGGATGCATCTTTCTGAGTTTTTGTTTCATAGGTTTAACTCCTGGTTTGATGGCCAAGTGATGCATTATAAGATCAGGATCAAGACCTGGCATGTCTGCATAAGACCAGGCGAAGTTGACTTGATTTTTTCTGAGAAATTCCATGAAATCAGGTACTTCTTTATCTGTCATTAAGGTAGTGAATGTAGGATCCTTGGTTTTTTTGTAGTTTCAAGATTAAATTCTTTTGTAGGCTCAATCAAGATAGGTGATCGCTCATGATAATGCTCCGGGATGTTGATGGTGTTTTCTGCACAGCAACAACTCAGACAGAATATAATATCCTATCTCTCTTAAAAGGTAAATCTATATCGGCAAGCCTCAAGATATAACCCCAAGGTCTCTAATGTCAGGTCCTGACAATGCATAAACAACTCAGTGATAAATGTGAAAATGTAGGTAATCACAAAGGGACCTTACTACAAGCAAATACTAAATCTTTAATTTATCAGATCTAGCAATATAATGATACTTCAATCCTAAATCTAACCCAAATGATAAAAGAAATAACAAAAGACAAGGTTTCAAAGAGATTTCTAAATTTAACACTACTCCTAAGATTAACAATGCAAATGATGAAACACTTGAAATGGACCAATCCCTCACAAACTGATTTCTACTTGACCCAAATGGATCTACAATCTTATAGAAACAGTGCAATCTTCTAAGGTACTAAAGATTTTTAGAGCATGAACATTCACTCAAAACAACCCTATTGCAATTGAAATGAATAAACCTCCACAATTGAACTAAGAACAACGAATATAAAGGTTCAGGCTAACTTTACAAAGCAACTAACAATCAGTTGGTTGTGAAAAGTATGGACCAGAGATTGCTACAACACTTCAAGTACTAAATCATAAACACTATCAATTTATCTAACATTAAGCCTAATGCATTTATCAAATAACTTAAGCAATTCCAAAGATAGAATCACAAGAACCATGCAAGATAAATCAAAACAAGAGAATTCACCAAAAGTACAATGTCTCCAATTGTATTGAACCACCAAAGTAGCAACAATTCTAGTATTCTGTTACAACACTTGCTCAAAATGAACTAACCTCTAACTCTTGCTCTACTACTTAATTCACTCTAGTATCAAAACTATCTATCCAACCCTTACAAATGAGGCAGAATGCCATATTAATAGAAACCCCCCCAAGGCATGTCAACCTAATTAGAATTTACAATAATAAAACAAGTCATGCAAGAGGAATTCAAAATAAAATAGAATATGCATTAAATGCATGAACTCCATCTAGGTCAACTTGGGATTTCTAATATAGTTCAGACCAATGCATGCAAAATAATAGGGAAGCACAAATTCTGATGTAGCCTTGTATTAACTGTTTTCCCCATTTCCTTTATTTTGATCCACCCTATCATGCACCATCACAAGTACCCTATCCAAGTAGGCTACAGGTGGAAGAGGTAAAACCTTAATTCTCCTTTCAATAGATTTAATATTTTCTCTTGATTGCTCCACCGACTTATCCCACTCAACCCTACTGGTTTGATATTTATCAATGACTGCAGTATAGGTGGTTGCATCATCCAATTGATTCTCAGTAGCTGGATCCTCAATGATCGGAGAATATACATCTCACCACAATTTTCTCAGCTATTCAAAGCTCAAATGCTTTGGTGCGAACTTCCTTCTCCCTGTCACCACCTCAAAGAAATAAATACATCTATTATAGATATCAGTCAGGGCATCCTCAATTTTCCTCCTCTGCTTATATATATTCTTCAAAACCTTCTGCCTTATTTGTAAAGCTTCAAACCATTCCCAAGGTTTTGCAGCTTTGGAGGAAGGGAGAATTCCATCACTCACCAACTTATCCTTAGTGTATTCCATGATGGTCTTGGTCTTCTGCAACAGGAGATCTACATCCTCTTTATCTTGAGCTAATACGTCTTTCAACCAACCTATTGCCCTCATTGCATCCCCTCCAGTTGAAAGGATGCCTTTGATAACATCATCTCGTTTAGTCTGCACCCCTTGTAACTAGTTTACTGTGGAAAGAGTAGTGGCCTTCATTATTTCCAGCTCAGATATAGTTTCTTGGGGCAAGAAACTTGCAGCAGAAGATGAGGAACTAATGGATTGCAAGGGTTTCATCAAATCTTCCAAATATTTCTTAACTCTTTCATTCTCTTTCTTCTACTCCTATTTAGCTTGTGCTTCTTTCCTCAATCTTCCTAGGATCACAACACTTGAACCCTCATATTCTTCAATACCCTGTTCCATAGAGGTGGGTCCTAGGTTGATGGTCTGCATGTTGTAATCACTCATAGTAACCTCATCTCTATTCTTTTCTATGGCCGGAGTAGCAATGTGGACCACTCTATTGTTTGCTTCATCCCTTTCGATCTTGGAAATGACCCTGGCCTTCTTCTTTCCTTTACCTTTTCCTATTTTTACTAGTAGCTCATCCCAATTGGGAGGGGTATCATCCACAACGATTTGTTTTCTCTTTATTTCTTTATCAAGCCAACCTGGAACAACAGAATCTGATTGTATTTCACTTTGTCCCACTTCTTCCTGCTGACCCTTGGGTGTATCTTCCAGCTTCTCAGGAAACTCCTCATTTTTATCATGTTATTCTCTACCATACTCCTCCTCTTCATGCACTGGTGATGGAGTCTTAACAGGTGATTCCTCTCTTTGAGGAGGTATGCCTTCTATACCTCTAGTAGGAGAATCCTCATAAGTTACCAAGGGAGTCCATAGAATTTTCTCCATTTCTGCAGCTGCACTATGAAGCTCACCTTCTTGAAATTCTTCTCCCCCTTCACTTGATGGGTGCTCTACATCTGCTGGTTGTTCTGATGCACCATGTAGTTCATGGGGCGAAGAAGCATCTTTATGTTGTTCTGCAGCAAAGGTTGCTGGAGGAATATCCTTCTTTGGCACATTGTACTTGGGAGAAGGAGTTCTTGATCTCCTTGTGTATACATGTGTCTTCTCTCTAGAACTTTCTACATTTACCATTGTTGAAGGATTAGTTTCACTTTTCTCCTTGGAAGGTCCACCCTTCTTTCTTGAACCCTTGTTTTTTTCCTCCTTTTAGGTGTTGGGGCACCATCCTTTTCTTCTCCTTCACTGGGTTCTTCCTCTACATATTTTTCTATCCTTGAAGTAGTAGTCCTCTTTTTTGCTTTTGGTTTCCTCTGTTTCTCCTGCTCTTCTCCTTGGGAACCTTTGATCTTAATCTTAAAAGGAGAATCCACCTTGATTCTACCCTTAGGATCTTCCTCAGCTGACTCCTCGGAAGTAGAATGGGATTTTAGATGCCCCATTAGATTAGGTGCATGGCACACCTTCACTTTCAAGCTCCCACACCTTGTGTTTGAGCCACAACTTGGTGTATCTCTTCACAGGGGTCATGATTTGTTCCAATTCAGTTTTTTCTTCTTCCAGCCAATCTACTTCTCCAATTGGCATGTCCTTAATTGGCTCATAATCATGACTTTGGATTAAGTCTCCATCATCTTCCACCTAATCAGGAACCATTTTCACACTATACATTCTGACCAAATCAACTGGGAGTCTAGATAATTTCTTCTTTCTTACCTCAAACTCATCCTTGATATTGGCCCAATAGTCCTCTATGTCATCTTTGTGGTGGTATTCCCTACTGGCTTTGTTTTGTGCCTCACCAGTGATATCAAAACCTAGCCTTTTGGAATGGTAAGACAACCCAAGAGTTCTCATTTCCTCCTCAGAAGCATAGGCCGAGTTAATTGAAGGGCATACCTCGCTAGTACCTATCTTTAGAGGAAAGTCTCCACCAAATCCAGTTTTATGCTTATTTTTCTTTACAATGGCGTCAAAGTCACATATTTTCCTCATGACCTCCAGAAGTATAACATGGTCTATGGGAAACCTTAGAAGCCTATATGGAGCTCCCTGACAACCATATACTCTTATGTAAGAAAAGGTGGGAAACTGTATGAACCAAGCCCCATACCTTTTGATCATCTCCTTAGCATCATCTGATATTCTCACATGCTATGCACCTTGGAGCAACCTAGTGATGTGCATGGTGAATGCATCATTCAACCTCCTATAACTTGGGCTTCCTAAGTGCAATTGAGGATAAACCTCATAAATTACATCCTATCCAAATATTCCTCTTGTGCTCAATCCTTTATAGGGATGGAATCTTGCAAGTGCATACACTAAATAAGAAGTCATGGTGAATGCCTTGGTCTATAGCACATTACACATTTGTTCATGAATCACAATACTTATAACACTTGCCCAATGATAATTAATATTTTCCTGCTCCATCCTCACAATGACATGGAACTTCCAATTCTCGAACATACCTACACTCTTTAGGCCTACCACCTGGCTAAGCAATGTGATGGAATCATAGACTTCTTGTTTAAACTTTTCCCTGTGCAACTGCTTAGGCAGTTTTGAGAAATGGGACTTTGGCTTTTCAAGACAAGAATTGATAACTTGTTGTGACTTAATAGTCTCCTCCTCATAGTACCTTTTAGCTACCTCCATATTGAATGCAACCACATGAGATCTGTCTGGCATATCAAAATTTTGTGCAATAGAGACAAGGTTAAGATTAGCCAATACTCTCCCTTGAGGACTGACTATCCCTTGTGAATCCCTGTCATAGTGTCAGGCACATTCCAATACCAACCAATAACACTGAATTGTGGGTGGAAATCCTACTACATGAGATAATATCGATTCCTTTAGTCTCCCAGCCAGCACTGGAAGATATTCTTATGCCATCCTTGCCTTAAACTCCTCATAGTCCCATCGACCCACATTTGTGTCGAAAACTTCAGACTAGACTGAGGCTATCTTACTTTCTGGGATCTTGCTCTTTATGTCCAATTTAACTCTTTTTGCTTCTGAGATAGAGGATCCCTCCATATCACCCTTAGCCATTCCAGCCATTGCCTTACTAGCTTCAGGATGCATCCATCAAATACCAACATGAAAATCCAATTGTCGATAACATATTTGTCAAAGTGTTAGCCCAAAATCATAAGAAAACCATCAAATCAACTATAAGACATCAAAATTCAGAAGTTTAGGATTCCAAGCTAACTGGGGAAAACTATTCTGGGAGGAACTTCGAAGAATCCTAGACCAGGCGGATTTTCTTGAAGAAGGCACAAATATCAACAATAGATCATCAAAATGGAGAAAGGATGCATATAACATTGTAATCTATTAGTTTAAAGCATGGAATGTTAAGCATTCATCATTAAATTCCATTTATTTCATTCAATTTCTAAGGTCCACAAACCTTTCCAGAGAATTCAAAAAAATCCGGTCGGACCAAAATTCCACGAAGTCCCCAAAACTCTGAATTTCAACGCACACCCCAGAACACAGAAGGTTAGACAGAATCTGGGAAAGTCCAGGGATGCGGAAATTCCGCGAAGTCCTCAGAATCCCAGAAAACCATTCACATTTTATTTTCCTTGATGCGATAAAATGTTCATGAATCTCAAATCTCCTAAGCTCGACTCGAACCCAATTCACATTTCCTATCAACCCCTTTGGATCAAGACTACCTGAGGCATTAAATAATGAATGTTTATAACAAATCAATGATTCCCTAGATTCGACTGTTAAAAACTCCACCATGGGTGAAAGGAACTAGCTCAGATTAAACCTAGATTGAGCTCAAATGCACTCAAAAAAGCTCGTGATGAATTGTGGGTCATCCTTAAGCAAGTTTGGACTGATAAATTTAGCAAATGAAACCCTTGAACTAACTCAGGGCGCGCCAATTTGGGCTGCACTTCAAAACCCTAACCCAAACCAAGCTAAAACATTGACTTACAGGGCAAGGCATGGCAACAATGCGGAACATCACTAGAATCCAACTGGTTAACTAGGGCAGAATATAAGATATCCTCAAACATCAAATGCAACCCTAGTTTGAAGCATTTAATCATTAAACATGCAAAATCGAGCTCCCAAATGGATGCAAAATGGCCCAGACAATCAATCATTGACATTTCAAAGGCAGGGACCATAGTTACATACCATAAGAAAATCAAATTTGACCACGAGGAAAATGAGCAGTGAACTTGGATGCCCTAGCGACCAAATCAAACTAAACACAAGAACTCCAAGCACCTCAGCAAGCAAATCAAGAAATTTGAATGCCCAAATTGCCAAATCTTAGTTGCAAGAGTGATACACAACGAAAGATGAGAGAAAATGATGCAAAATCCCCTTAAATTCAACCACACTCATGTCGCAGACATGGTACCTAGGCGTGTTAATGCCATCGACAAGACAGGCTGAAGAAATTCAGAAACCCGACGGCAAAACGGAATCTCAGAAAAATCCGGTTCATGTGGAATTCTGCAAAGTCCAAGATTTCCTGAACTGCAATGTTAATCACTTCGCCGAGCTTTGAGTGAAATCCGAGAAAATTTGGATGGAGCGAAAAATCCCGAAATGGAGTAAAAATCCGAACTTCCTTCAAAACTTAAGATTTTCAAAGTGCTTCCTAGAAGGGGGGAATTTGCACGAATAAGATAAGCATTCAAGCACATGCAAAAGTAACAAAACCTCAACATAACAAGGGCCCAAAACCAAAAGCAAAAGAAAAAGAGGGTCCCTTCTTTCAGCGGGGCGTGTGTGCAAAAACTGCACAACACGGGAGAGTGTCAAATATCCCATCATCAGGTGCCTTAAAAAGGTTTTCACCATATGATACACTCTTTATTTTATCTCTTGTTTGATCTAATACTACCAGATTCTAGTTTTCACCATTAGATCTTTCTTTTTGACTTTTATTTTTGGAGCTAGGAGATTTGACACTCTCCTGATTAAAGACTCTATGTCAAAAATCGCTACTCGAACAATCATTTGTGTCATCTATGGAAAGGAATTTTATGATAGATTCGTCGCTTGGGAACATAGGTAGATCGATAGGTTTGGATGAATCCTAGTTAATGAGATTAGGATGGATCATTGGTAGTGGTTCATTGGGTTGTTTGATATCGGCTATGGTTAAGGTCATAATAGAGTTATCTGTAGGATCCGAGGTATGAGGCAAATCAATGATGTTACTGTTATCATGATAATCTTGGTCAATTAAATCTGACTCAGTATCACTAGAATCATAGTCACCTTGTAGTTGAAATTCTTGTAGTTGGGACCCTTACCTTTCACCTTTGATTAGAGTTGGGGTGTACTTTTGTACCACATCAACCTTTTTGTCCCTCCAAAACTCATCATTGTGGATGGCGTCCCATTCATATTCACCAAAATCTGTGTCAGAATTATTATCCATGAAATTATGAATTGCTATTAAACATGATTCCTTTGTATCCAACCCTTCTTGTAATGTGAGAATAGTATCATGCAACTGCTTAGATATTACTTCTTTTGAGTTTGTATCATAGCCCAGTCCTGTTTTATCTTTTGCAACAAGTCCTGGAAGGTGAATAGGCTCAACTACTCCTTTTCTCTTTCTGATAGGACCATTACCATCATAGCCCATCTTTTGCATGATTGAATATCCTTTACCATATTGATCAGTTGGTAGTTTGATATTAAGAATTGTTTCATCTTCATCTTTATAGAGCCAACTTAAAACTTCTCTATCCTTAGAATCTTCCATAGGGAATTGTTCTTTGATAAATTGTCCATTAAACTTTGTATTTGGCTCTGTTGGTGGTTGTGTTGATGTGGATGCTATGGATATCTATTGTTGTCCAATAGAGGGTTGTCCATGTGACCGAGGCGATATAGGTATATTAGAAAGATAAAGAGAGTACTCTCCTACTCCATTGTCCTTGAACCGTAGTTGTTTGTCAAAACTTTTGGGTAACTGACTTATTTGTGTATCAACTTTGAGAGAAGTATTAGTAGGAGCTTCTCGATTGTTGGGAACCAAAGTATCTTGAATAGCTTTGATGTTGGCACAAGTTTGACTATTCGTATTATCAACTAGTATTGTGATCTCTTGTCCATCATAAGGAAACTTAATACATTGATGATATGTGGACAAGACAGCTTGCATTTTGTGGATCCAAGGATGACCCAACAAGATGTTGTATGCAAGATCACGATCTAACACTTGACAAAAAGTATTTTTGATAACAGGTCCCACTCTGATTGGTAGCATGATTAAACCCTTGGATGCTCTTTCCTCATCATCGTAGGATTTAATAGTAATCTTTCTTATGGGATCAATGGAGTCCTCAGAAAATATTAAATCCTGAACCAACTTCATAGTACATATATTCAAACCAACACCTCCATCTTTTAGGATGCATCTGACACAAAACTTGTGGATCATGACTTCTAGGTATAGCAATGAATTATGGGGATGTGTCATGGAGACATCATCTTTTTAAGAGAATGAAAGGCATGTGGGTGAGGACAACCTTCCTACCATGGCTTGGGTAAAGGGTTGCGAAATGCTTGGTTGTCTTCATTTGATTGTTGGTGTCCTTCTATTGTGATGGTGCCATTTTTGATTAAGTCTCGAATGGAATTCTTCAAGGCTTGACAATTATTCGTATGATGGCCCTTACATCGATGATATTCATAATAGTATGCATCATTCCATGATGGCGGCTTCACACTAGGTTCAAAATTATGTTGAGGTGGAAAAGTAAAAACATTTTTAGCCATCAACTCTTTGAGTGCAGATTCTAAAGATTGACCCAACGGGGTAAAAGTTCTTCTGCTAGAGAAGAATGAAGATCATTGTGGATTTTTGTTTGAGTTATTGCCTAAGACATTGTCGTTCTTATCATTTCCATGGTAACCTTGATTGTTGGCATTCCCTTGATTGGGAGTAAAAATTTGATTCACGTTATTCCTCAGAGGAGGAGGATTGTTTCCTTGGTTTGTGACCAAGTTGACATTGTTATAGTTATTATTGTGAGGAACACTTGGAGCAATAGGAACAAATGGCTTATTCGAGACATGATTTGCATCTACAACACCATCATTCACCACATTTTTGTTGCACGTCCAAAACTTAGATTTTTTGTGGTGGTGATTTGACGAGCTAGGATTGTCCTTATCAAGTTTTATTATCCCTCTCTGGACCAAGGCACTTTCAATTGTGATGGAATTTTCAATCAATTTCTGAAAAGAGGGAGGACAATGAAGATTAAGATGATAACTCATCTCTTGATCTTAGTTTTCTATGAAAGTGGTGATATTTTCCTTTTTAGGAACATGTCATGGATATCTAGCAAACAATCTTCTCCATCTCTAAAGAAATGTAATGAATGGTTCACCAGGTTTCTATTTAGCCTTGCAGAGATCAATCATGGTTATTTGATGTTGTATGTTGTAGGAATATTGTGATATGAACTCATTAATCAATTCCTCAAATGTCTTAGCAGGCGATGTGATTTTCGATAGCCACTCCATGGATTGGCCTCAGAGAATTCTAGGGAACAAACGCATGAAGTATGTGTCCTCATGAGAAAACTCTAAAGTCATATTTCAGAAGTCCCTAATATGATCAATTGGATATGATTTCCCATTGTAACAATCAAATTTTTGGACTTCACAATGTTTGGGAAATGGGATCATGTTGAGACGTTGGTCAAAAGGATAAGGACAGATGTCATCAAGAGCATGTCTTTATTGTGGATACCCCTTGTAGATCTTTAATTTTTCCTTGTAGTGCTTTAACTTGTTGAGTCAAGGCACTATGATCAGACAAGGGTGGTTCATTAGGATTACTCTTTATGTTCTCAGTATCAAAATCATGGGGCAATTTAGCTCCCTTGTTAGCTAGATATATAAAATATATATTTTTGTTACGTTCCAAAATCTTTTCTAAGGCTTTGTGAAAATTGGGATCTTTTTTAGCCTCTCTAAGATGTTCATCTCGTTCATCATCTCTATCTACATGACTTTTTCTCACATCCTTGTTGAAAGGGAATGGATTTTTTTCTCTTTCACCCATGTTATCATTAAAATGGGGATTATGACTCACACTATAAAGGGTATTGCTAGTCTCACCTTCTTCTTGAGTTCTTCGGGTATGATCTTCTTGTTGAATATCCTCTTTTAGCTTATTATATTGAGATCTTGCAAAAATAGGCATGCAATTTTGAAACGTTCTTCTAAACTTAGATCACAATTTTGTTAGATGCACAAATGATGATATTTTGATCTGATAAGATGAAAATCTTATGATATGATCAAAAGATGTTCCTAATTCTTGATTGTGGCTTCCAATGATAAAGGATATCAGAATCTTGTTGGGGATGTTGAATCAAATAATCAAAAGTTTTGTTTGAAAGGTGCACCTTTTAATTTTTGATCCTTGTTTTCAAAGAATGATAAGTATATCAAAATAGCCTAATTAAGATCACTGAAGGATTTGACTCGGATGTGTTGAATATTCAATAGAAGGTTGTGGTAGATAATTGAACTCAAGAGGTTGATTGTGATTGTGTCATTGAGATAGAGCTCCTTGGGTGTTGTCATAATAGTGGTTTACAATTCCTGAGAGGAATGAAATTTAGCTGAAATCACATATTTTTAGAAAATATAATGATTTAAGCCTTAAAAAGTTCCATTTTAAGGATTCCAATTGAAGAGGGTTTGATCAAATCACCTTAGATCAAACCCCCTTGGATAGAACCTCGCTAGTTTTAAACCATACCTATAAATGCGTCTCCTTTACACCTATCAAAATGCTGATAAAAAATCACTTTTAATTTAGATTTTGGGGATCAAATGAATTCATTTAAAATTTATTTCAAATGATTATGGTATTCCTTAGAACAAGCTATCCAATGAATATAATTTTAATATGTGTTTGGTTTTATTAAACATAGGTTTTTCATGAAAATGAATTTCTTTTGTTCTTCACATGTGGAAAAATAGAAGATTATCAAAAAAAAAAATTGAAAAATATGAGTGCACCAGATATTGAAGTCCTTGATCCAACAAAAAAAATTAAATTAAATTTTAACATATACAAAAAACTTTATGCGTTATACAGTCGCGTTGTGTCTGAATTGTAATTTGTTTGACTTGGAAACTTGATTAAGGAAAAAATATTCAATAAAAAACTATCTAACCAAGTGGAAGCACTAGATATCAGAGTTACAAATCTAAATTTGAAAGAATTAGAATTTATCCTTCATGGAAAAATGTATGCTATACTAAGTAGCCACTTTAAATGTTGTTTTCTGAAAAAAATCTATTTTCGTGGGAGATGGAAAAAGAAGTGCAATTTGATTCCAAAAATTTTGAAAAAAATATTTTTAGAATCTATAGACAAATTTTGATGAGACTCTAGTTTGCACCATCTTCAAATTCCTCATAGTTTAGCCGCTATAGGTGCCTAAATGTGAAGATTTAGTTAAAAATAATAATTTCAGTGTCCATTTTGGCCAAAAATTGTAAACCACTATTATGGGATCACCCAGTCTATTCTCTGGAAATATGCTCATGAATATAAAGTCTCTACAGCATACTCGTCAGTAAACCCCCTAGAAAAATCTTGGTATCTATGGAGAAACTTACGGTAGTGGAGCAAGATGTTTCAACTTTTACACAAAAACTTCCTTCATTGCAAATTTTTCCTGTAACCTAAATGTTTCTTAGGTTTCTTGATCCTATTGACAATCGATTTCTTGAAAATTTTGGTTGATTTCCACTCTCTAAGCATGGGATAGATGTCAAGATGCTACTGGACCGAAGATGTGATAAACTTACATCTACCAAAACTAACAATTCAGGAAAAAAGTGACAGATGTGTTACTTTGTACCCTGTATGCACTATAAAAATAGGTATATGTGCCAGAGAAATAGTCAAATGTGCTATAACAGACCTCAGATGTGCTACTCTATGTCCTATATGCACTACAGGAAAATATTTTCACAATGACCAAAAACTATTTTTAGGATATCCAGCGTATGTGCTAAAACTCTTGATGCATGAAAACAAACCCTAAAAGTGCTAAATTATTCAGTGAATGTGCTAGAATAGACCTTATATGCGTTGCTCTGTGTCCTATATGCGCGAAAACAGTTTTCCAAAGCATTTTTTGAAACAGTTTCGACCATTTTTCAGCTAAATTTTTGTATGTTCATTTTGGATGATCTTTTATCTGAATTAATGTGATTGAAAACTCAATAAACACGTTGAAAATAGTTATTCTTACGCCCTATACTAAACATCAAGTGTATGCTCAATTTTTTTTTTCAAAAAGTGTTTTCACAGGTTTTACACAACAAACAATTCAGGCAGACTCACTCTTAGTACTCAAGTAGGTCATCCTAATAATCAACAACCCACATCTTAAAACTGTGTCGACTCACACAGTCGTGTCACCCCTGAAGGGGCACCTGTGTTTTTGTCTTTTCTAGGCACTTACTCAGAGTGACGAAAGTGGACACCGGATCCCCTGAGCAAACAGTCCTTGGTAGTTATATGGTGAGTATCTTGGTGGCAGATTCTTCTCTCCCCTTGCACTGTGATTATCAAGATGTTCATAAACTAACACGATGAGCTACTACACTAGACTCATAGTAAGGGTTTCCATTTGGTGCGGCAATAATAAACTCCCTCAAGAGACCTCCCAACCTTTAGAACAAAGGCTTTGGGGATGCTTATCTTGCACACTACCGACAAAAGAGGGTTTCCCCAGATTTGCTTTAAATTTTATAGTGGGGTGGAATAGTATGGCTTTGACTTGAACCCACTTGGGTTGTTCCTCTTGGGTGAGTACTTTTTCCCACAAGAGTAGGCCCTCTAAAGGATGTAATAAAGCATTAAAATTTCATGAATGTAAAAGACAAGTTTGGTATTCTAGTCACCCAGTTAAGGGGAGAGCATAGACCTATTGCCACAAACACAGTAGACAATGTTCTTTTTAAAACCCAAATCACAATGATCTAAACTATGTGAAGATGTTGCTTCACGAAAACAAGTTGCTCAATTTTAACTGCAAAAATCATTGTGTGGTGACTATCCTAGATTGCTTCATTTTAATCCATGTCTACCCTAGGGTTGCTTCTTTTTTAAAAACCAGATGTGACTATCCTAGATTAGTTCCTTTTAAGCCAGAAAAGATCTTGTCTGTGGGAGGCGTCAAACTCAGAACCTTGTTTAGTTACAACTTGCATGCACTAAAAGATCAC